>CM065708.1:24347802-24350302 GCA_017654935.2 Phymorhynchus buccinoides | reverse complement strand
TGACTAATCATTCGGCTCGTGCGCAGTTTAGTTTAAAAGGTGGACCCTGACGGATGAGTTTTTGCAAGAAACACGTCGAGATCACCAGAAAGACAACCTTTTAAAGGATCGGAACACTCACTTTGCTCTGGTTTACTAGAAATTAAACCGTCAAAACGGCGATTCCTCCTTGGCGGAGATAATAGCCATTTTAGACTCATTGTGGTTGAAGCGGGGTTTTTTTTGTAGTGCAGTAAAAAACCCAAATTGGAGCTATTTCCTTTGTTGTGGTCAGCGAAACTCCTTTAGATAAACTGTATACAATTTATAAAAATAAAAAGGCTTGTATTGCGAAAAATTCGTGCAGGCGGCCAAACAGAAAATTTGCCTTTAGCCCACTTCTCTAGGGTATGGGAGATGAGCAACTTTCCCGGCCCCTTTTCATCTAATAAATTTATATTTGTGCCCGGGTTCTGGCTCGTATGATTGTAAGAAATACAAGTGGTTGATTTGCTCTTAATGGCAGACAGAGAGAAGTAGGGTTTTACATGAAATTACAAGACTTCCACTCTCATCAGTCTGACCAAAGGGTTCAGAATTATTTGACACTTGTATTTTATTTACTCACAAAATCTGCATAAGATTATGCAACAATAATAATAAAGCAGCTCAATGGCGCCAAAACAAAATATGAATGAAAAACAATTAAATCCGAATGGATTTACAAGACTTTTGTCTTTCTAGAAGGTTAGCCTCAAGCGGGAAGGGTTACTAATTATCTTCAGTGTCAGGAGGAAAGTTCAAATGATTGGCGCGGTCCTGTGAACTTAGCTATTGTCAAGTTCCTCCGTAGGGATCGGCGAGTGCTGGGTTGGCTGGGCTTGCTCGTCAGGTGAGAGTAGCTCCCAGTCGTTCCGGTTACGGCGTCGCGGGATGGCATGGTTCAGGCGTGGTCTCCTCGTGGATTCTGGGTGCGGGGCGTCTTGGCGGCGTTCCCGTCTGGTTTCCTTGTGAGTCAGGGATTGAACGTCCTGACCACGATGCCCTGCTGATAATCACAGGAGAAGGTGGATGTAGGTCTCTGTGGCTTAGAGACAAGGGGCTTCAGTCGGCAGGGAATTAGTGGATCCCAACCGGCTAGAAGGCTGCCCTTGTACAATAGCACTAGGAATAAATAAACTGAATTTCAGTTAACAAACTGAGATCAGTATAACATAAAAGGTGTACAGGAAACAACTGGTATTAGTCAGTACCCGGCTAGATCAAAGTCTATGATCAAGCCAACATCACTCTCCATCCAACACCTGGAAAGGAATGTTATCATAAAGTGCAAGATTGCAACCCACAGGCCTCCTACTAAAAATATACAAAAGGGTTAGTAGGCATAAAATCCGGTTCTGGTACCAAAGGAGTCAAAGTCAAAAACACACACACACACAAATAATCAGTGCACATAAATAGAACAGAATGTTTACCACTTCTTTTCAATAACATATCTACTCCTTATTCATCATTGAACATAGGATCTAGATCAAAAATAGGATCAAACAAAAAAACAAATCTCAATCACCAGCCGTCAATAATACTCACTAGTTGGGCTATTAGGACTGGCTGGGAGAGAGGTTGAGTCTGCAATGTTGCTTCAGCCAGGTTTTGGAGGTATTATGAGAGAGTATGTGTAGGCTAACTTTCCTCACTACTCAAATTTTCCCCTCCCATTTTCAAACAACGAGAGCCTGTCATTGGTTCATAGCAGTCGACAAGTCACAAGATGATGTCATAGTATTATGCATAGTAGTACAGAACGATCACGAGCCGGTTACATCACTGGCACGTGTAACATTCCAGTCATTCCAATCCTTCTCGTGATCGGAAAAGGAAATACGGGGAATAAAGGGAGACTGCCAGTGTGGGTGTCATCCGAGGAAAAACCCGTGATCAAACAGATATCGCTTCGGAATCGGCACGTGGTTTGATGTTGAATTGTACTTAAAGTGGCGGCCCGAGAAAAGAAGGGGGGGGGGGGGGGGGGGGGGGGAAAGAGGGGGGGTAGTTGAGAAAGAAAGGGAGAAAGTGGGGCGTGCGTTTCACACATTACGTCACAGCCATTAGAAAAGAGACGGCACACACCTTCTCTTTGGGTGAAAGAATTTGACTTGCAGCACCTCCGCCAAGGAGGAATCGCCGATTTGACGGTTTGATTTCTAGGAAACCAGAGCAAAGTGAGTGTTGCAATCTCTGTACAGGGTGTTTTCCTGGTGATCTCGACGTGTTTCTTACAAAAACTCATCCGTCAGGGTGCCCCTTTCAGCAGCCACGAAGAGATAAGCTGCTAAATGTTTTCATCAGGGGAATTTGTCTGTTCTTGGCTGGCTGACCTATCTGATAACGTTACCGCGATAACGTTTGAACGGAGAGACCTAGGAGACTCGAAGTTTGCATGCGCATGGGTAGTTAGGATATCCAGGCCAAGGTCAAAAATGAAGGTCGTTGGTCAAAGGTCAAGGTCACTGGAGCAGAA
>CM065708.1:24325302-24345302 GCA_017654935.2 Phymorhynchus buccinoides | reverse complement strand
TGTCTGCAACAATGAGGCGGAGTGGGTGGGATATACTACTCAACAAAAGTTAAGTACCACTTGCTGCGAACATTTTCAAACATCGTTTTGAGTGCTCTTAATCTGATATTTTTACACTTTCTGATGCTGTAAAATGATAGTTCAAGGTCAAGTCAAGTCAAAATGATCTTTATTGACGATAAAAGAGTAAGCTTGATAAAGCTTTTTTACATCCTGTCGTCATAAATAAATAAGAAAAATAATTAACGCAAATAAATATAGCATATACTGGAGAAAAATCAACCACAATCAAAAAGGTCCGCAATGTAATGTGATATAAAAAATATCCTGCACAACATTGCAAATGTCATTGGACAACGGTACTTGTTGACAATGGATAACATACAGTTTTAAAAAAAAAAATCGAAAATAAAGTTTATTCTGTCAATAGACTGCCCCATGTAATGGGGCAGACCTTCAACGATTTTTAAATATGTTTGATTCTGTTTTAAACGGTGGTCCTGGAAATTTTAATCGAAGATGCTCAGTAGAAAAGGAATTTTTTATCATAATTTTTATAAACATTAAAATAAACATTACCTTTTAAACTAGCTAGCTAGTTCAAATCTTGGGTCAAACAGTCGAGCCATGGCAACAACAATAAAAAAAATTCTTTGATAATAATTATATAACTTTATTAAAATAAAATAAACTTTTTTTCCCGTAACTTTATAAAAAAGAAATGTCCCATATGGCTTAGGCCGGGAGGATGTAAAATAAACTTCTCTATTACAAATGTGCCGATTGGAGACCGTTTAAGACAGTACCTTAAACGAGCTAATGGGATTAATTTGCACACCGTGCCAATAACATTTAAGGCATAGCAGCGTTCACACATGTCTAGTGAATAAAACTGCAGCTTAATTGTTCTTTTCGCCCTTGTCATTTGCGCGTAGTAAAACAAATCCAAAGACTTAGACAAAAAACGCGCAATTAGTCCTTTGGCCTCTCAGAGGCCAATGATGACGTCACAGAGATTAGAAATGTAATAAGACATTATTGTCACTATGCTCAATCACTAAAAAGAAAAAGTTTCAGGTAAATTAGTGGGGCATTTCCTTAGGCAGAAGCAGTTAGTTCTTACATCACTAATAAAGCGGGGCTAAGCAGCCATATTGAACAGTGACGTGGTTTCTGACTGGCTTCCATGAAGCATTGAGTATGTCTGAAGACCCCCAACATGTTTGCACATTAATTTGCCTCCATATGTTTTGGTAAACTACCCCATTGACTATTGAGCGCGGTCACGTGACCAGTAACACACTTTGTTCAAAAACATGAATTGCTCATTTGTCTTGATTGGAAATAATAATAATAATAATAACAATAGTAATTCATATAGAGTTCTTTCTAACATGAGCTCAGTGCGCGTTACGTTGATAACAAGAACATTACAGGCAAACAATTAATATATGAATCATTAGAAAGTAAAATAAACACGATGATTGCACGTAACATTCTCTTTCTTCCTCACACACACACACACACACACACACACACACACACACACACACACACACACAGTCACACACACACGCACCGCAGGCACGCACACATGCACAGACGCATGCATGCACGCAGGCACACACACATACATGCACACACACACACATACACGCACACACACTCTCAATTATACAAGAGTACAATAGTTACAATATGAAAATTCTAAGAAGGAACGTAGACCACATTTACCTTCTCAATCAATAATAATGGGGAAAGAGCAATTTGTGTTTTGGGACAAATGTATCACTGGTCATAATAAGCAAGTCCCAGTGAGAAAAGAGGTACTTAACTTTTGTTGAGTAGTATATGAGCAGGGGTGAGGGTTGAGGGTGTGTGTGTGTACATTTAAACTTTCCCTCTCACATCCTAGTCTCTCCTTGCTGTACTGCGTCGTTAAAGTTGAATTTGAACTTGCTTGAACTTGATCCATTATAGTTTATACACCCGTGTTATGACTATGACTATGAGGACGAAAGAGAAACGTTTTTTAACAATTTGAAGCCCGTGTCGTCGTGCCATGTGATTTGTCTGCTGCTGAGAGAGAAAGTTTGGGGACCGACTTCTGACCAGAAACCATGAAAAGGTAAGTGTTTTTGGGCATAAATATACGTACATACAAATATTACAATTATCGTCGGTGAAGTCCGATCCATTCCAGTGAATTCCACCGGCACAACACGGTCTACTCCTGCCGAACAGTGGAATGGGCTAACCTTAGCGTAAGATCTTGAGCATGCGTTCGCACACGGGACCTTTTTTGTCTCCTCCGAAGGACTTTAGGAAATTGGAGTAAAGTGTCTTTCCTAAGGGCACAACAACGTGAACGGCTGTCTAGAGTGCAGAATACTTAGTTGGGAAGAACTTACTATACTAGTACTTCTTCTTCTTCGATCGATCAGATGCGTCATGCTGCCGTTATGCGCTTAACTAAGAAATAGTTAGGCCCAGCAAGTCCGACTTCGGCTGGAGGACATCTTTTTTGAAAGTTTTTCTTGAAAAAAGGCAGGAGAATGGACCGGTAAGGCAGAAATATATGACAGCTACTGAGCAAGCACAGGGAAAGGGCAGAGTCAAAGAGAGTGACAGACTAGAGGAAGTTACAAGCACAGAACTTCCTGAAGGTGGGGGAACTATTTATACAAAAGACCCCCCCGGTATCCCCATGGAGGGGGGGGGGGGGGGGGGGGGGGGGGAGCGAACATACCAAAAGCGCGAATGCTTCTGTATACAAAATGCGCGAATGTTTGATATTCAAAAAGCGCGAACCCCCCACAGGGTTAAAAAAAAAAAAAAAAAAAAAAAAAGACAACCTCAGAGTTTCGACGGCAAGGAACGGACTATTAGTAAAATTCACGCAAGTTACGCGGCAAAGTGCGTGCGTGCTTGTGTGTGTATGTGTGTGTGTGTATGCGTGTGTGTGTGTTGTGTGTGCGTGTGTGTGTGCGTGCGTGCGTGCGTGTGTGCGTGCGTGCGTGCATGCGTACGTGCATGTGTGTGTTGTGTGTGTGTATGTGTGTGTTGGTTCGTTTATGCGTTCTCTCTCTCTCTCTCTCTCTCTCTCTCTCTCTCTCTCTCTCTCTCTCTCTCTCTCTCTCTCTTCTCTCTCTCTCTCTCTCTCTCTCTCTCTCTCTCTCTCTCTCTCTCTCTGTGGGATAGTCGCTCAAATTGCATTCTTCATGTTCGGCAAGGTATAGAGGATTAGTAGCGCAAATTGACTTATTCGCGCTTTTTGACAACAAAGTGCGTGCGTGCTTGTGTGTGTATTTTTGTTTGTGTATGCGTGCGTGTGTGCGCGTGCGTGTGTGTGTACGTTGCGTGCGTACGTGTGCATGCGTGCGTGCGTGCGTGCTTGTGTGTGTGTGTGTGTGTGTGTTGTATAGAGGAAACAATCGAGCAAATCAGTGACCTATTCGCGCTTTTTGACAACTCCCACGTAGGCCTACGTTAGGTGGTGTGAGGGAGGGTCGAGGATCGAAGTCAGAAAAGTGGGAGTGCGACGGCGAGGGAATTAGGGGAGAGATCCGTTCACCTTCGGTGACGGACAAAAATCGCGGGAAAAGCTCAGTCGGCTTGGGACACTACAGAGGGTTTACTACTTTCGGCTTTTACGTAGTATTGCGCCCCCGTCTCTGTGTGTCCCCAGTTTTGCATACATGTACGTGTCCCCGTCTCTATGTGTCCCCGTCTCTTTGTTTATTATCCTAACCCTAACCCCGTAACCTAAATACTAACCTTTTAACCCCATACCCTATTTCTAACCCAAACCTTAACCCGTAACCCCCATCCCTAAATCTAACCCTTACCCTAATTTGCGGTGACACATCGAGACGGGGACAAACAGAACTCGGACATACATATAGACGGGGACACAATGACGGGGACATATAGAGACGGGGACACAATGACGGGGACACATAGACGGGGACATATAGACGGGGACATATAGACGGGGACACAATGACGGGGACATTATATAGAGACGGGGACACAATGACGGGGACATATAGAGACGGGGACACAATGGCGGGGACATATAGAGACGGGGACACAATGGCGGGGACATATAGAGACGGGGACGCAATGACGGGGACATATAGACGGGGACGCAATGACGGGGACATATAGAGACGGGGACACAATGGCGGGGACATATAGAGACGGGGACACAATGGCGGGGACATATAGAGACGGGGACACAATGGCGGGGACATATAGAGACGGGGACGCAATGACGGGGACATATAGAGACGGGGACACAATGGCGGGGACATATAGAGACGGGGACACAATGGCGGGGACATACAGAGACGGGGACACAATGGCGGGGACATATAGAGACGGGGACGCAATGGCGGGGACATATAGAGACGGGGACACAATGACGGGGACATACAGAGACGGGGACACAATGACGGGGACATATAGAGACGGGGACACAATGACGGGGACATATAGAGACGGGGACATGTACAGACGGGGACACAATGACGGGGACATAATAGAGACGGGGGTATATCGTACTGATCCCCTAACTCCCGATCTGAAGTAGAGAGAGTGGAAGTATAGGTAGAAGTGTTCAAACATTCCCATAGTTACGCCATGACAATGTGACATCTGGGCCTTGGCTAAAATGCCCAAACAAAGGACCAGTACAGGTGGGTCATTGTAAGGAGGGGGGGGGGGGGGGGGGGGGGGGTGTTCTTTCCCCCCTTGGCTACTAACAAGTGAAGGTGACTGTCGTGTGTAGTGAGGGAAAGTGACCGGTTGATTGTATTGTATTATAGTACAGACCTTACACGCGTGTAGGCTACTGAGTGAGACGGCTGCTGAGAAAAGGCGTGTGTGTGTATATGTGTGTGTGCGTGCGTGTGCGCGCGCGCGCGCGTGTGTGGGTGTATGTGTGTGTGTGATGAAGGAACTTGTAAACTACACTAGAAGTAGAACCCATTCGCATAGGCAGAATCATGTGCACAAAACGGCAAGCTAACAGAGCACACACACACACACACGTACGCACGCACAAACACAGAGAGAGAGAGAGAGAGATAATACAAATTTACGCGCGCGCGCGCGTGTGTGCGTGTGTGTGTGTGTGTGTGTGTGTGTGTGTGTGCGCGCGCGTGCGTGCGTGCGTGCGTGCGTGCGTGCGTATATATGTGCGTGCGTGTGTGTCAGTGTGAGTGCGCGCGTGCGTTCGTGTGCGTGTGCGCGCGTGCGTGTGTGTATGTGTGTGATCGCCTTTCTCTGTGTGTGTGTGAAAGGATTCAGAGGTGTGCACATTTTGTTGACTACGAAAACTATGATATCGTCTGAAAAAAGAAAAAAGAACGGAAACCTCAACTCAAGAGATACACGTTTATTGTTGGCATTAGTATTGATATTTGTGTAAATATGTCTGTAGATATGTGTCTGCGCGTTAGCCCTTGGGGAGGCTCAGGGAGCGAAGCCCCGGGAAACGTTTGAAATTCATGAAAATAAAGAAAAAATAACCACAGGGACTCTTATTTTTAAAAAAACAAAGTTCAAAACGGTAGGTTTCTGTCCCTTTTATTTGAAAAAAAGCACAGACATTTCGGAGACTAACTCCGTTTTCAATGTGAAGATAATGAGAGCCAAAGTGTTGGCGAGAGATTTAAATACAAATACTCACGACGAAATGGTGTTTTACGTCCTCTTGGTCTGAATCAGACACATATGGGACATTTGTAAATACAAATATGGTGGGAACAATACTGGAGGCAATGCCCGGAGGCAGTACGAAACCAGTAAAGTCCCGATTTTTTTTATTAATACAGATAGGTGTAGCGGTAACCACGCCTCGGTTAAACCTCATCGGCTATGGTACCACTACAAGTATACAAATACTCACTCTTCCTTTTGTATTTAAATCTCTCTCGCCAACACTTTGGCTCTCATTATCTTCACATTGAAAACGGAGTTAGTCTCCGAAACGTCTGTGCTTTTTGTCTGTGGCTCAAGCCACAAACCTATAACTCACTTTGTCGGTCGGTCGGTCTGTCGGTCCAAAATTGTCGCACTTCAAATCGAGGCTACACTTCTGGCCGCTCTTTAAAATTATGTATTTTAAAAGCGTACAAAATAATAAACATATGGAATACAGACACAACAGACACGACGAGTATGCGGTGCTTCTTTCGATGAGTATAAGTAGGATACATAGCTTTAAATGTTTTCCAAAAGATATAAAAAGTTACGAAATGGTGCAGAGATAACATTCTGGTTAACAGATTAAAATTATTGAAAATCCAGGGGAGGTAACTCATGATTGGAGTGGTAAAAATAGACCGCGTGCCACAAACTATTGCGATTTCGCGCTTGTTTTCAAGTAAAAGGGACAGAAACCTACCGTTTTGAACTTTGTGTTGTTTGTAATTCAGTTATTATTAAGGCAAACATGGAGTCATTTTCTTATTTTTCATCCTTGTATAAGATACATGCTTGGGGCAGAGGGGAGTCCGAAAACCAGGACCCCCCCCTAGATCCGGCCCTGTAATGCTGTAGTATTGTTATGATTGTTATGATGACGATGCCTTAACAGCTACTTATTAGCCATCTACTAACTTAAAAGTTTTTTTTATTGTTTTATTATGCTGCTTTTTTTTATTTTTTTTATGTCATCCGTGGTGGTGCATGCAAACAAACCTACATAAGTCGCTCAGAATGTATTTAGCCAAACACAAAAATAGTCAGCAACCCACAAAATATCCAGTTTCTATTTAGGGCATATGTATGTCTATTTCTATGTGTTCTACCAGTATCCACAACATGAAAGACAATGTTGAATGATTTCTTTGTTTATTTGATCGTTTTCTAAATCAAGTCAATAGAAACAAAGAGGCAAAGTTGTATCTTCTATGCCCAATTTCTGCAAACGTTCTATTTCCAGAATGCCAAACTTCAAAATAATTATAACATAAAAACTAGACAAGATAACTCAATTCGATTTTCTGTGTATTAACAAGGAATCTTTGCTCCACCATGAAACATTTAAATCTCAATATATGCCCAAATTCCATTATGTCTGGTTTTCCCATGCTCTGTCATAATTGCTAACTTTAATTGGGTTACTTGTTTTTGTTCGTTTTACAGACCAGAGGAAGAATAACAAGTTTGGACACAAACCATCGGCATGGTTCGAACACGTGTTCGAATGTTTGCAACCTCAAGTAAGTTTCATTAAAGAGAAGTGTGTGTGTGTGTGTGTGTGTATGTGTTTGATCAAATAAACCACAAACACCACTAGCTGTGTAAAATAAAAGTAAAAGATTGTGCTGGTTTACTTTTTGTCCCAATAGGGGACAGACAGTGTATGAGCAAGTACATAGAGAGATCTCTTTCGAATATATGGAATTCTGGTCAGTATGTATATCTGCTAACAAACACAATCTTGTGGATCAACCCCAACAGGAAGACATTTCTGATAAAAGAATGGTGTCTTCTCTGTACTAGGCCGAAAAGTCCACAATTTAAGCAAACCAGCACAAGGTGAAAAGAAAAATGAAGAACATTTTGGGTAAAATATATAAGTTATTAAAATACGGAAATAGCGATTTCAAAACTTTAATACATGTGGGTAGAAAGAGCCAACCACTGAGGTGATCCTCTAATTAAAGGGATGCAAGTAAACCTTGTAGTGTAGCTATTCCCTGAACCCAACATGTAAAGAACTGGAAGGTCAGTGCATAGAGAGTTGGCAGTGGATCCAATATTGGATGCCTGTGGCACACACACCGAAGTGGAATATAATTATGAGTAAATTATACCACAAAACACTACCAACCCTCCATGCACTGTAGAAATGTGGCTTGAAAAGGCTTTATAGCTTAAAATGCCACTGTTAATAGTGGTGGATCCATAAAGGATGCCAGTGGTTCTACCCATAATGGAGATAATATTTGATCAAAGAAACCACAAACACCACTAGCTGTGTAAAATAAAAGTAAAAGATTGTGCTGGTTTACTTTTTGTCCCAATGGGGGACAGACAGTGTATGAGCAAGTACATAGAGAGATCTCTTTCGAATTTATGGAATTCTCGTCAGTATGTATATCTGCTAACAAACACTATCTTGTGGATCAACCCCAACAGGAAGACATTTCTGATAAAAGAATGGTGTCTTCTTAGTGTATGTATGTGTCTGTCTGTGTGTGTGTGTGTGTGTGTATCTCTGTGTGTGTGCGTGTGTGTGTGTGTGAGTGTGTGTGTGTGTCTGTGTATGTATGTGTGTGTCTGTGTGTGTGTGTGTCTCTGTGTGCGTGCGTGTGTGTGTGTGTGCGCGCGCGCGCGCGCGTGTGTGTGTCTGTGTGTGTGTGTGTGTGTGTGAAGGGACGGATCGGGGGTGGGTTACAGGGTTTCCAGACCCCACCACCCCCCCCCCCCCCCGGCCAAAAAAAAGGAGGAACCCCCCTGTCGACCCAAAAATGGACTCGATTTTTGGCTTATTAAGCAATACAATGCCAATGTAACGCCACGCAAATAGTGTGATTGAGTATTAGAAGGCAAGGTATGCCGTGAAAGGAGTTTCCGGAACCCCACCCCCCCCCCCCCCCTCCCCCCCCCCCTGCGACAGGTGTGCTTGAGTGCAAGGTCGGTCGCGAAATGCTGAAATGCTATCAGTGGCGATTGGTTTCGGAACTTTGTTTCTTTATTCTAATAAGGACAGTTGTTGAGGGAAACAAAGAAGACTGCATACACTTTTGTCCGCATGTCTTGCACATAGTTACGTGAACTCTCTTATTCAAAGCCTTTAACCCTTTCACCGCCAATGTCACATGTATGCACCACCATGGCTTACCACCCATGTCACTTAAAGGCTTTCAATCCGGATCTATTATCCGATCCGAAGACCCTATTTTCTTAATCTTGGGAGGTAAGGATAGGCCTAATGCTATACATGTCACAGAGGAATTCCCAATATTACAGGTAATTGTTTTTCTCTACCCAGTTAAGTTTAGTGGTATTTTGGGGCTTAAAATGGCTGGCGGCGAAAGGGTTAATTGAAATTCAAGGTCGCTCGGCCGTGGCCAAAATGGTCTATTGACTTAAGCGTGTGCGCAAGATGCATGAGCCCACACACAGTTTTAAATTAATTTAATTAAGTCTCATCTGACGGAGTGGGTTTTTTCTAACAGAAGTAAGGTACCCTTTTTCTGGATGGAGCAACAACAACACGAACTAAGGGTAAGGTACCTTCCCAAGGACACAGCGCCCAAACTATGTTGAAAAACGTCTTCACGAAGTCATGATGGTGAGTTCTGTACTTTTCCTTCAGTCCCAAAAGGAAAGAAAATCAGCATGGGATCAGGGGGGAAAAGGGATACAAATTCACGTGGGATCAGACATTCTACGTCAGTCGTTGATTGACTTTCAATGTGTTTTTGTTGTTCTTTGCAGGTGTTTCCAGCTTTGACGCCCTTCGCGATGAACGTAAGGCAATAGCAGCCAGGCTCGTTGGGAGAGAACAGGAGGAAAGGGAACGAGGACGCGATGACAATGACGACAACGAAGAGGGCAGCAATAATGGCGTATGTCGTTGTAATGACGATCCGGGCGACCAAGACCGACCATCGTTCAACCGAGGTCGATCATCCCAAACGCATGCTTGCCCTTTGTCCCCGATCCTGCTAGCGTTTAACCCTGTGGATGCAAAGGGCGGGCTCAGCACCGAAGACATCATGTCCCTGCAGACCTGCTACGTGCCCATGGTGCAGCCCGGGTACTCCTGCGAGAACATCCACCTGCTGGCCCTGTTGGGATTCTTGAAAATGACCGGCTTCTGGGACGAGGCGCGCTCTGATCCTGACCGTCTATATGCCAGAGACAGCGCCGGGAACACCCCGCTGATGCTGGCCTGCGCCGCTCGACATCACTCTATCAGCTCAGTGGGTGCCTTGCTGTCGGCGTTCACGAACGAGGACATCAATGCGGAGAACCATGACGGTTTAACGGCTCTCCATTTCGCCACCCTCAACCAGAACGTGGAGCTGGTCTCCGCTCTGTTGGAGCACGGGGCCGACGTTAACGCCGGCAGAGTGGAGTGGCAGGGAAAGTTCTACGGTCTCACCCCTGTGCTAACCTGCCTCATTGCGGGCCAGGGTGACTGGAGAGCGAGTTTGAATTGCTTACAAATCCTGCTGACATACGACCCTGATTTGAGCGTGGAAACTGTGAAAGCCGTTGACGACCAGACTGACCAGCTGCATCTGTACGCGGAATGCCGTTGTGGTGGCTGTGCCTCGAAAGCCCTATGTGCGGGTGAACGTGTCTTGCCACCCAGCCGAATAAAAACAGGTCAGTGGGGAAGACAGGGCACTGCGATCTACCATGCTGTTAGAACCGGCCAACTAGACACGTTGGAACTGTTGCTTGACCATTTGAAAGCTACAAACAAAGCTGAGGAAGCTGTGCATGAAGCTACCTGCGAACAATCCCTTTGTATATTCAGCGTTGCTGCAGTGTTCCTAAGCGATTGTTGCATGAAAGCGATCATCAGCAGGCACCCTTTAGTAGTGAGGCAAGTTTCGGGACACGAACACCGCACCCCTCTACACACACTTCTGTCAACAAAGCGTTGTTTTCAAAAAATGTTCTTCTGCAGTCGCTGTCTGAAAGGCATAGTTAAGAGCGAAAATGATTGCAGCCAGCACTTCTCCATCATGCTTGACAGCCCCGAGGTCGAAGTGAACGCGCGGACATCGACAAACCAAACCCCTCTGATGCTGGCGGCTAAGAATGGCCATGACTACGTGATGGACAGACTGCTGGAGCTGGGGGCGGACCCCGGGGCTGAGGACGTCCACGGCAACACGTCACTGCTCCTGGCCCTGGGACTGGAACAGGACGTCTGCCTCAAGGTGCTCAGGATCCTGTTCCGTACCGGCCTGAGCCACGACATCTACAGAAACACCTTCGCCGAGTCATCGGTTTTGCAAAAGCTGTGCGAAAGGCGAGACGTTAAGATTCTGGCCATGTTCCGTCAAGCGGGTGCCCTCAGCGATTCCAATCGGCGGGCCATGCTCCACGCAGCACAGTCAGCGATGGCGGTGGACGAAGATGAACAGGAGAAGAAGGAGGAGTTTCTCGGAGCGCTGTCGGTGTCAGACCGGTGGACCCTGAAGCGACGAGCCGCCGTGGTTGTGTCCGTCACCATCGGAGTGGGGTCGCGGCAAAGACGTGCCGAGCTCCTGGGGATCATGCTCCTTCCACTGGCGCTCAAAGAAAAAAATAAATTCCTGGGTGAACGTAGAGAAAGGGGTGAACAAGAAGAAAAGGGTGAACGTGAAGGAAAGGGTGAACCTGAAGAAGGATGTGAAGGAAAGGGCGAACATGAAGAAAAGGGTGAAGGAAAGGGCGAACATGAAGAAAAGGGTGAAGGAAAGGGTGAACATGAAGAAAAGGGTGAAGGAAAGGGTGAACATGAAGAAAGGGGTGAAGGAAAGGGTGAACCTGAAGAAAAGGGTGAAGGAAAGGGTGAACGTGAAGAAAGGGGTGAAGGAAAGGGTGAACCTGAAGAAGGATGTGAAGGAAAGGGTGAACATGAAGAAAAGGGTGAAGGAAAGGGTGAACATGAAGAAAAGGGTGAACGTGAAGAAGGATGTGAAGGAAAGGGTGAACGTAAAGAAAAGGGTGGAGGAAAGGGTGAACCTGAAGAAGGATGTGAAGGAAAGGGCGAACATGAAGAAAAGGGTGAAGGAAAGGGTGAACATGAAGAAAAGAACATGGTGAAGAAAAGGGTGAACATGAAGAAAAGGGTGAAGGAAAGGGTGAACGTGAAGAAAAGGGTGAAGGAAAGGGTGAACGTGAAGAAGGATGTGAAGGAAAGGGCGAACATGAAGAAAAGGGTGAAGGAAAGGGTGAACCTGAAGAAGGATGTGAAGGAAAGGGTGAACCTGAAGAAAAGGGTGAAGGAAAAGGGCGAACATGAAGAAAAGGGTGAAGGAAAGGGTGAACCTGAAGAAAGGGGTGAAGGAAAGGGTGAACGTGAAGAAAAGGGTGAAGGAAAGGGTGAACATGAAGAAAAGGGTGAAGGAAAGGGTGAACATGAAGAAAAGGGTGAACGTGAAGAAAAGGGTGAAGAAGGAAAAGGGTGAACGTGAAGAAAAGGGTGAAGGAAAGGGTGAACCTGAAGAAAGGGGTGAAGGAAAGGGTGAACATGAAGAAAAGGGTGAAGGAAAGGGTGAACATGAAGAAAAGGGTGAACCTGAAGAAGGATGTGAAGGAAAGGGTGAACATGAAGAAAAGGGTGAAGGAAAAGGGTGAAGAAAGAAAGGGGTGAAGGAAAGGGTGAACGTGAAGAAGGATGTGAAGGAAAGGGTGAACGTGAAGAAAAGGGTGAAGGAAAGGGTGAACCTGAAGAAGGATGTGAAGGAAAGGGTGAACATGAAGAAAAGGGTGAACCTGAAGAAAAGGAAAGGGTGAACATGAAGAAAGATGTGAAGGAAAGGGTGAACGTGAAGAAAAGGGTGAAGGAAAGGGTGAACATGAAGAAAAGGGTGAAGGAAAGGGTGAACGTGAAGAAGGATGTGAAGGAAAGGGTGAACATGAAGAAAAGGGTGAAGGAAAGGGTGAACATGAAGAAGGATGTGAAGGAAAGGGTGAACATGAAGAAAAGGGTGAAGGAAAGGGTGAACATGAAGAAAAGGGTGAACGTGAAGAAAAGGGTGAACATGAAGAAAAGGTGAACAAGAAAGGGGCGAACATGAAGAAAAGGGTGAAGGAAAGGGTGAACCTGAAGAAAAGGGTGAACCTGAAGAAAAGGGTGAACCTGAAGAAAAGGGTGAACCTGGAAAAGGGTGAACCTGAAGAAAAGGGTGAAGGAAAGGGTGAACCTGAAGAAAAGGGTGAACCTGAAGAAAAGGGTGAACGTGAAGAAAAGGGTGAAGGAAAGGGTGAACCTGAAGAAAAGGGTGAAGGAAAGGGTGAACCTGAAGAAAAGGGTGAACCTGAAGAAAAGGGTGAACCTGAAGAAAAGGGTGAACCTGAAGAAAAGGGTGAACCTGAAGAAAAGGGCGAACATGAAGAAAAGGGTGAAGGAAAGGGTGAACCTGAAGAAGGATGTGAAGGAAAGGGTGAACGTGAAGAAAAGGGGTGAAGGAAAGGGTGAACGTGAAGAAAAGGGTGAAGAAAAGGGTGAACCTGAAGAAAAGGGCGAACATGAAGAAAAGGGTGAACCTGAAGAAGGATGTGAAGGAAAGGGTGAACGTGAAGAAAGGGGTGAAGGAAAGGGTGAACGTGAAGAAAAGGGTGAACGGAAGAAAAGGGTGAAGGAAAGGGTGAACCTGAAGAAAAGGGTGAACATGAAGAAAAGGGTGAACCTGAAGAAGGATGTGAAGGAAAGGGTGAACGTGAAGAAAAGGGTGAAGGAAAGGGTGAACCTGAAGAAGGATGTGAAGGAAAAGGTGAACATGAAGAAAAGGGTGAACCTGAAGAAGGATGTGAAGGAAAGGGTGAACATGAAGAAAAGGGTGAAGGAAAGGGTGAACCTGAAGAAGGATGTGAAGGAAAGGGTGAACATGAAGAAAAGGGTGAACCTGAAGAAGGATGTGAAGGAAAGGGTGAACGTGAAGAAGGATGTGAAGGAAAGGGTGAACGTGAAGAAAAGGGTGAAGGAAAGGGTGAACCTGAAGAAGGATGTGAAGGAAAAGGTGAACATGAAGAAAAGGGTGAACCTGAAGAAGGATGTGAAGGAAAGGGTGAACATGAAGAAAAGGGTGAAGGAAAGGGTGAACCTGAAGAAGGATGTGAAGGAAAGGGTGAACCTGAAGAAGGATGTGAAGGAAAGGGTGAACGTGAAGAAAAGGGTGAAGGAAAGGGTGAACGTGAAGAAGGATGTGAAGGAAAGGGTGAACGTGAAGAAAGGGGTGAAGGAAAGGGTGAACCTGAAGAAGGATGTGAAGGAAAGGGTGAACGTGAAGAAGGATGTGAAGGAAAGGGTGAACGTGAAGAAAGGGGTGAAGGAAAGGGTGAACGTGAAGAAAAGGGTGAAGGAAAGGGTGAACCTGAAGAAGGATGTGAAGGAAAGGGTGAACATGAAGAAAAGGGTGAACCTGAAGAAAATGGTGAACGTGAAGGAAAGGGTGAACGTGAAGAAAAGGGTGAAGGAAAGGGTGAACGTGAAGAAGGATGTGAAGGAAAGGGTGAACCTGAAGAAGGATGTGAAGGAAAGGGTGAACGTGAAGAAGGAGGTGAAGGAAAGGGTGAACGTGAAGAAAAGGGTGAACCTGAAGAAGGATGTGAAGGAAAAGGTGAACATGAAGAAAAGGGTGAACCTGAAGAAGGATGTGAAGGAAAGGGTGAACCTGAAGAAAGAGGTGAAGGAAAGGGTGAACGTGAAGAAAGGGGTGAAGGAAAGGGTGAACGTGAAGAAAGGGGTGAAGGAAAGGGTGAACGTGAAGAAAAGGGTGAAGGAAAGGGTGAACATGAAGAAAAGGGTGAAGGAAAGGGTGAACGTGAAGAAAAGGGTGAAGGAAAGGGTGAACCTGAAGAAAAGGGTGAAGGAAAGGGTGAACCTGAAGAAAGGGGTGAAGGAAAGGGTGAACCTGAAGAAAAGGGTGAAGGAAAGGGTGAACCTGAAGAAAGGGGTGAAGGAAAGGGTGAACCTGAAGAAAGGGGTGAAGGAAAGGGTGAACCTGAAGAAAAGGGTGAAGGAAAGGGTGAACCTGAAGAAAGGGGTGAAGGAAAGGGTGAACCTGAAGAAAGGGGTGAAGGAAAGGGTGAACCTGAAGAAAGGGGTGAAGGAAAGGGTGAACCTGAAGAAAGGGGTGAAGGAAAGGGTGAACCTGAAGAAAGGGGTGGAGGAAAGGGTGAATATGAAGAAAGGGGTGAATATCTAGAAAATGGTAAAGAAGAAAAGGGTGAATGCAAACAAAAGGGCGAACGCGAAGAAAAGGGTGAACGGGGAAAAGTGAACGCTTCCAATGAAGAAAATAGCGTAGAAGTGGAGGGTCTGTATAAATTGATCTCAGGCTTCCTTCGAGAATGGCTAGTCTGAGAGGCCACTGGAGAAAGGGAAGAAAAGGGTGAAGGAAGGGGTGACTGCAAAGAAAAGGGTGAACCTGAAGAAAAGGGTGAATACAATGAAAAAAAGGGTGAATATGAAGAAATGGGTGAATACAACGAAAAAAATGGTGAATGTGAAGAAAAGGTTGAACGTGAAGAAAAGGGTGAATACAATGGAAAAAAGGGTGAATGTGAAGAAAAGAGTGAACATGAAGGAAAGGGTGAATGCAAAGAAAAGGGTGAACGTGAAGAAAAGGGTGAATTCAACGAAAAAAATGGTGAATGTGAAGAAAAGGTGAACCTGAAGAAATGGGTGAATGCAAAGAAAAGGGTGAACGTGAAGAAAAGGGTGAATACAACGAAAAAAAGGGTGAATGTCAAGAAAAGGTTGAACATGAAGAAATGGGTGAATGCAAAGAAAAGGGTGAACCTGAAGAAAAGGGTGAATACAATGAAAAAGTTGAACGTGAAGAAATGGGTGAATGCAAAGAAAAGGGTGAACCTGAAGAAAAGGGTGAATACAATGAAAAAAGGGTGAATGTGAAGAAAAGGTTGAACATGAAGAAATGGGTGAATGCAAAGAAAAGGGTGAACGTGAAGAAAAGGGTGAATATGAAGAAAAGGGTGAACATGAAGAAAAGGGTTTATGTAAAGAAAAGGGTGAACATGAAGAAAAGGGTGAATACAAAGAAAAGGGTGAATGTGAAGAAACGGGTGAACATGAAGAAAAGGGTGAATATGAAGAAAAGGGTGAACATGAAGAAAAGGGTGAATGTGAAGAAAAGGGTGAATGTGAAGAAAAGGGTGAATGTGAAGAAAAGGGTGAATACAAAGAAAAGGGTGAATGTGAAGAAAAGGGTGAATGTGAAGAAAAGGGTGAATGTGAAGAAAAGGGTGAACATGAAGAAAAGGGTGAACATGAAGAAAAGGGTGAATACAACGAAAAAAGGGTGAATGTGAAGAAAATGGTGAATGTGAAGAAAAGGGTGAATGTGAAGAAAAGGGTGAACATGAAGAAAAGGGTGAATGTGAAGAAAAGGATGAATACAACGAAAAAAGGGTGAATGTGAAGAAAAGGGTGAATGTGAAGAAAAGGGTGAATGTGAAGAAAAGGGTGAACATGAAGAAAAGGGTGAATGTGAAGAAAAGGATGAATACAACGAAAAAAAGGGTGAATGTGAAGAAAAGGGTGAATGCAAAGAAAAGGGTGAACCTGAAGAAAAGGATGAATACAACGAAAAAAATGGTGAATGTGAAGAAAAGGGTGAACATGAAGAAATGGGTGAACATGAAGAAAAGGGTGAACATAAAGGAAGGGGTGAACATAAAGGAAGGGGTGACTGCAAAGAAAAGGGTGAACCTGACGAAAAGGGTGAATACAACAAAAAGGGTGACTGCAAAGAAAAGGGTGACTGCAAAGAAAAGGGTGACTGCAAAGAAAAGGGTGACTGCAAAGAAAAGGGTGAACCTGAAGAAAAGGGTGAATACAACAAAAAAGGGTGAATGTGAAGAAAAGGGTGAACATGAAGAAAAGGGTGAACGTGAAGAAAAGGATGAATACAATGAAAAAAAGGGTGAATGTGAAGAAAAGGGTGAATACAAGAGAGTAAGAGACAATATACCGATCTCCAAGAGAGCCAAAGAAGGCTGCCAAGCGTGGGATATAAAATCATAACTTGACATATCATTTGCGTATATTAACCCATAGGCTTTAGTGTAAACGCGCGTGAGAAAAGGTGTAAGAATACACCGTTTATCACACCGTCTCCGACCTCGTTTGATAAACAGCAAGGCTCTCGAGATAGGATCAAAGCAATATCTCACTCCAAAATCCTAATAACTGATAGTATCCTTATGATTGTTCCAGGGCTGTTTTGCTACCAGTGTTACGCTAAAATGTGACTAAGTAACTCTCATAGAAAAGTGACTCACTGGTTCATTATTATCTGATGAAAATTGAACAGTGTCAAGATGTGTGCAGGTTTTTATTCATATTTCTATGGAGAATTGTGACAGGTACGAACGTGATTTGCGAGTTGAAAGCAAGCAAGCGCATGTTATCGTGTTCATTTCACTTGTTTGGTGTGTGTGTGTGTGTGTGTGTGTGTGTGATATTGCAACATTCTCTCATTCTTTCTTATGTAGAAAGGGGGTTGAAAACAACATATTGTTGGCTTAGATCTAATGTTGGTCAATATTTATGCATGTGATGCATTAAGTTAGGATGCGTTGAATAAATTTTTTATGAAATTCCCCCTTGGGGGTTTCCTACTTACGACGTCATCAATTCTATTTTTAGACTGAAAGTCAATAATACTTTTGAAAAATGTTATACTAGTAGACAGTCCTCTGTTGATGTTACGAGCCTACGTGTAGAATCTTTGTGTGAAAAAATATCCCAGAATTTCCCCCTTGGGGTTTCCCAGTCATGACGTCATTAATCCTATTTTGTAGATTCAGAACTGTTATTGGCCGATTCCTTGGGTCTGGGGATCTTCTTCTTCTTCTTCTTCTTCTTCGATCGCTCCAACAATTTCCTGTCAATTATGAGCGCAGATGCGTCATGCTGCCGTTATGCGCCTAACTAAGAAACAGTTAGGCCCAGCAAATCCGACTTCGGCTGGAGGAGGAAATCTTTTTGAAAGTGTTTCTTGAAAAGAAAAAAAAAGGCAGGAGAATGGACCAGCTAGGCAGAAAGATAGTAGATGACAGTCAGCAAAGGGAAAAGTCAAAGTCAAAGAGAGTGACATATTGAGAGGAAGTTACAAGCACAGAACTTCCAGAAGGTGGGGAAACTATTTATACAAAGACCCCCCCCCCCCCCGGTATCCCCACGGGGGGTGTCCGGGGATCAGTCCAGGGATTGGTCCCTGGCAGCATGCCTTTTGATGGATGTAGAGTCCAATCCTGGACCTGCACATTTTCGGACATGACGTGCATGGGAAACTGGGTCAGGGGGGCTCTGAGCGGTTGACGCTTTTCTTCTGCTTCCTCTTGTTCTCTGCATCCTCTCTACTCCTGGCAGCCTGGAAGGCCTCGGCACCTTGCCTTGTTGACGCTTTTCTTCTGCTCCTCCTGTTCTCTGCATCCTCTCTACTCCTGGCAGCCTGGAAGGCCTCGGCACCTTGCCTTGTTGACGCTTTTCTTCTGCTCCTCCTGTCCTCTCTACTCCTGGCAGCCTGGAAGGCCTCGGCACCTTGCCTTGTTGACGCTTTTCTTCTGCTCCTCCTGTCCTCTCTACTCCTGTCCTCTCTACTCCTGGCAGCGTGGAAGGCCTCAGCACCTTGCCTTGTTGACGCTTTTCTTCTGCTCCTCTTGTCCTCTACATCCTCTCTCCTGGCAGCCTGGAAGGCCTCGGCACCTTGCCTTGTTGACGCTTTTCTTCTGCTCCTCTTGTCCTCTGCATCCTCTCTACTCCTGGCAGCCTGGAAGGCCTCCGCACCTTGCCTTGCTGACACTTTTCTTCTGCTTCCTCTTGTTCTCTACATCCTCTCTACTCCTGGCAGCCTGGAAGGCCTCCGCACCTTGCCTTGCTGACACTTTTCTTCTGCTTCCTCTTGTTCTCTACATCCTCTCTACGCCTGGAAGGCCTCCGCACCTTGCCTTGCTGACACTTTTCTTCTGCTTCCTCTTGTTCTCTACATCCTCTCTACGCCTGGAAGGCCTCCGCACCTTGCCTTGTTGACGCTCCCCATCCTTTTCTGCCGCGGGCCATGTTCTCCCAGACTTTATCTGGGATGCCAGCCACATTGTGGGATGCCAGCCACATTGAGTTGAGGCTTCAGATGGACTTTGAAGCGCTTTCGTGGGGCTCCCCTGTCACGCTTTCCCTGGCAGAGTTCTCCGTAGAACCACAGACCTTATACTATAAGTGTGTGTGTGCGCATGCATGTGTGTGTGTGTGTGTGTGTTTGTGTAAGGAAGTAAGAGAACATTGCGTGCAAGCATTGTGCTTATTTTACTTTCTAATGATTAATTATTTGTTTGCCTTTAATGTTCTTGTTATCTATGTAAAGCGCACTGAGCTCATGTGAGAAAGAGCGCTATATAAATTCCCATTATTATTATTATTATTATTATTATAAGTTATAGTTATGTGTCTGGACAGACAGCTCCGATGGGTGGGACACCTTTCACGCATGGAGGACACGAGAATGCCAAAAGCTGTGTTCTACCACAGAGTGTACCGCGGAATTACCATTCTTAAGCTACATGGTTCTACCACAGACCTTATACTATAAGTTACAGTCATGTGTAACTATAAGGTCTGTGCACGGAGCTACGCTCTTTGGTCTGTGGTAGAACACAGCTTTTGGCATTCTCGTGTCCTCCATGCGTGAAAGGTGTCCCACCCAGAGGAGCTGTCTGTCCAGACAGAAGAATGGCCTCAATATTGGGGATATTGGCGCATTCTAAGGCGCCGGGGTACGCATAAGTTCCGTACAGAAAACCCTAAATAAGTGGAAGAAAGAAGGATAAAAGTTTACACAGAAAACCCTAAATAAGTGGGAGAAAGAAGGATAAAAGTTTACGCATATTATAGGGGAAATTCGGACACGTGCGCAAATCTCTTCTCTTCTTTGTTTCACTTATTTATGCAGGATTGTGCACGGGTTTCCGCGTGAAATATCCGCTTATGTGTGTACACGGCCTAAGACTTCGTTGTTTGTAATGAAGTCTCGCCGTTTGAATCCTACGATGAAGCGGAGGCATCGTTGATGGAAGCGCTCAAAGGAGTCGTACCAGCTTCCTTTCCTGTACAGTGGGACCCCCCTTTATAAGACTCCCTCCCATATAAGACCTACTTCTCTGAGACTTTGCCCTTCATTGTAAGTATAAAAATAATACACTCTTGGACATGTGTTGATTTGTTTGTATGTTGTCCTCTCCACCATTGTTGATGTGTACTGTGTGGGTGGAGGGTCATAAAGGCGAGC
>CM065708.1:24315302-24317802 GCA_017654935.2 Phymorhynchus buccinoides | reverse complement strand
AGGAGTTGCTGTCCTTTTCTTTACTCTATGCCACTCCTCTCTTTCAAAACGTTCGGTAGGCCTTATGCTGAGAAAGAAAGGGAGGAAGGAAGGAAGAAATAAAGAAAGGAAGAACGAACGACAGAAAGAAAAGAAGGAAGGGTGGAAGAAAGAATGAAAGAAAGGAAGGAAGAACGAACGACAGAAAGAAAAGAAGGAAGGGTGGAAGAAAGAATGAAAGAAAGGAAGGAAGAAATGAAAGAAATAAAGAAAGAAAAGAAGGAAAGAAAACAAATTGAAAGAAAGAAAAAAGAAAAAAAACCCAAGAGAAAACATAAAAAGAAGAAACCCAACAAAAACGAAAGACATTAAGAAAGAAAGAACAGTCGAAATGAAAACCCTCCACAAACAAATGAAGGAACAACGAAAGAAAGAAGGGAAGGAAGACATGAAGGAATGAAGAAATGAAGAAAGAAGAAAAGAAAGAAGGGAAGGAAGACATGAAGGAATGAAGAAATGAAGAAAGAAGAAAAGAAAGAAGGGAAGGAAGACATGAAGGAATGAAGAAATGAAGAAAGAAGAAAAGAAAGAAGGGAAGGAAGACATGAAGGAATGAAGAAATGAAGAAAGAAGAAAAGAAAGAAGGGAAGGAAGACATGAAGGAATGAAGAAATGAAGAAAGAAGAAAAGAAAGAAGGGAAGGAAGACATGAAAAGGAAGAAACAAAGAAATGAAGAAAGAAGAAAAGAAAGAACAAGGAAGACACAAAATGAAGAGAAGAAAGAAGAAAAGAAAGAAGGAAGGGAAGAAACAAAACACACACAAAGAAAAAGGAAGGAAGGAAGGAAAAAACACAAAAACACCGAACGAAAGAAAGAAAGAAAGAAAGAGACCAATGACATGGTTAGTTGGTTTTGTGCGTTTTTTTGCAATGCTCAGTTGTCACAAGAGCAGGGAAAAGCCTACCTACAAATAATTTAAAAATAAATAAAAGTGTGTGTGTGTGTGTGTGTGGGGGGGGGGGGGGGGGGTAGGGAAAGGGAGGGGAGAGAAAAGGAACAAAGAAAAAAAGGAGGAAAGGGTTAAAAATGAAGGCGGAAGTGGTGGTGGGTTGCATGATGAGTGAGCAAGATAGCGGAGAGCGGATGAATGATTGGGTGTGGTGTGAGAGTTACATAATAATAATAATAATAATAATAATGAGCATTTATATGCGCTTAATCTTAAACAAGCCCTAAGCGCTTACAATAATAAACAAATAAATGAATAACCCCCCCCCCAAAAAAACCCAAAGACAAACAACAACAACAACAACAAGCAGTAGAAAATATGAGAATGTCAAACATTTCCTCGCATACACACACACATGCGCGCGCACACACAAACGCGCACACACAAACGCGCACACACACACACAAAAAACACACAAAAAAACAAAAACAAACACACACACACACACACACACACACACACACACACACACACACACACACACACACCACACCACACCACACACCCCAACACAACACACGCCCGCACAAACCACACACCGCACACATTTCACTATTTGTTAATGTAAATTTATTTTTCATACTTTTATTTAATATTTTTATTTTACACGGTGGAAGACAAGTTTCCATGTGCGTTGTACAAATGTACAATGCCAATGGACAATAAAGACACTTATGACCTATGACTTATGACAATAAGTTACACATCTGTATTGTTACTAAGTCGGGACTTTCCTGGTGTTGCACTGCCTCCGGGCATTGCCTCCAGGATCGTTCCCACCATCTTTATATCTACTAATGTCCCATTATATGTGTCTGTTTCAGACCGGAGGACGTTAAACAGATTTTCATTCATTCAATGCTCGATGCCACTCCTCCTTTCCAGAACGTGTTATCCTTTAGTTATTTTATTATTTATCTTTGCTGTCCATCTCTTAGCTCCTCGTGTTTGCTGCTCCCTCATATCATCAGTAAAGTCGCTATTTCCCTGGAATGGGGGTTCAAGACTGCACATTGCCATCTCCAAACATGGAACACTCAATTTTTTGTAGTAAAGTTTTATTTTGTGTGTGTGTATTTGACGGTTTAAGGTTTTTGGTTTTGGTTAGGGTTAGAGTCAGGGTTAGGGTCAGGGCTAGAGTCAGTTTAATCTCAGGTTGAATGGTTAAAAGATACGCAAGTCTAAAGTTTCGCTGAAAACCGACAATGTTGTCGACTTGACGCGAATGGCGTCACTTCCCATATTTGGAGATGACCAAGTGCAGCATTGAACGTCTTGTGTGTCATGGCTCCTCTTGTTATTGCCACTTACTCAACCGTTCCTCCACCCCCTTACCCCTCCCACCCAAACATCTCAGTTATGGCCTATCGCTCTGTCATTGCCCCCCCCCCCCCCCCCACACACACACACACACCTCCCACCCCTTTCTGTCTGTCTTTCTGCTTCTCTCTGTCTCTCTGTATCTGTCTGTCTCTGTCTGTCTGTCTCTCTGTGTCTGTCTCTCTCTCTC
>CM065708.1:24307802-24310302 GCA_017654935.2 Phymorhynchus buccinoides | reverse complement strand
CATCGATTTTGACCGATAGTTTTAGCAGGCAGGCGGTCATCTGACCGATTGATTTTTCGTCAAAGCAGTCAACAACTTCAAGGATTCTGTCGTCTGCTAAACTTAGTTCTTCCGCGGCCTCGGACCATAATCAGAACTAAAAAGTTGTATCTGGCGAAACGAACGCCGAAACGAAGAAATGGCGGCATTCCACATTCGGTAAAGCTTTTCCGATCCAACTTTTTGAACACCAAATAAAGTTCCAGCATGACCTAGTCTTCTAGGCCTAGTGCTAAACAAGATCGTTCTCGGCCTTTTGACAACAATTCGTGTTTAAAACCAGCCATGCCTCCCCAAAAGAAGCCACGAGTAGGAAAGGGGCAGAAGAATATGTTTGCTAGTTTCGGACTCGCTCAGACATCGTCTGCAACTTGTAGGATCGTTGGAATTAGGTCAAGCCACCCCAACTTTTCCATATCAAAACTCCGAACCCGATTTTCGCTTCGTGCCACAGCGGTCAGTCTGTTTGCTTTGATTTTCCTGGTTGTCAGTCTTGTTTCTGACCATCCGGGGTTTTCCTTTCTAAAGCAGACACATGTCCGGCCATTCTAAAATGATCTTTGTTACATCTGAATGCTTGTTCGCGAGTGTGAAGTGCTTCAACTTCGAGGTCTGACTTCTTCGTTGACCAAATCTGAACGTTTTTTGCAAGTTCGACAGAGGAAAAAGCAGCAGCATCAAGCCGTTCTTTTAGATATGTGAATGGCATCATCTCAAAAACTGCATATGCAAGTGTGTGTGTACGCTTGTGTGTCTGTCTGCCTGTCTCTCTGTCCATATCTCAATCTGTTTGTCTACCCCCCCCCCCCCCCTCTCTCTCTCTCTCTGTAGTCAGCCTATTCCATTTCCAGGGGTTATGCACATGTGCTTGCCTGTGTGTTCACTGTGCATGTAGCATGTGTGCTTAGCATGTATTTGCTTTTGTTAAAGCAGTTTTTTTTATCATATACTTAGGGGACTCTTAAAAATATGAAAAGGACTCTTAACATTTTGCACAGGGAGTCCCTGGGACTCTCACATTTCACCCCTATGGGAAACACAACACAGAACAAACTGGTCAGCCTCGAAAGGAAGTTTGGTTAATCAATAGAGCAAATCACTTAGCAATAAAAACGAAATGGCGGACCTGCTCCGTTCTCCCCTACATACCCGGATAGGCACAATTGAGCCATTTTCCAGCAGGCGCAATTGAGTGGTAAGTGGGTAAAAGCGGTGGATTGTTATCACAAAAGGGATAGAGAATGACGAGCGTACCCTTAGGTTTCCTTCCAGCCCTCGTATTTATTTTCCCTGTGCGCATCTTTCACTCATCAGCATTGAGTAGTGGATAGGAAATAGACGAATGTGATAGTCTACTGACTGAGTCTCTCTCTCTCTCTCTCTCTCTCTCTCTCTCTCTCTCTCTCTCTCTCTCTCTCTCTCTCTCTCTCTCTCTGTGTGTATCAATTATTTCTCTCTCTCTCTGTATCAATTCTCTCTCTCTCTCTCTGTATCAATTCTCTCTCTCTCTCTCTCTCTCTCTCTCTCTCTCTCTCTCTCTCTCTCTCTCTCTCTCTCTCTGTGTCTCAATTCTCTCTCTCTCTCTCTCTCTCTCTCTGTATCAATTCTTTCTCTCTCTCTCTCTCTCTCTCTCTCTCTCTCTCTCTCTCTCTCTCTCTCTCTGTATCAATTCTTTCTCTCTCTCTCTCTCTGTATCAATTATCTCTCTCTCTCTCTCTCTCTCTCTCTCTCTCTCTCTCTCTCTCTCTCTCTGTATCAATTCTTTCTCTCTCTCTGTGTGTATCAATTCTTTCTCTCTCTCTCTCTCTCTCTCTCTCTCTCTCTCTCTCTCTCTCTCTCTCTCTCTCTCTCTCTCTCTCTCTCTCTCTCTCTCTGTATCAATTCTTTCTCTCTCTCTGTGTGTATCAATTCTCTCTCTCTCTCTCTCTCTCTCTCTCTCTCTCTCTCTCTCTCTCTCTCTCTCTGTGTATCAATTCTTTCTCTCTCTCTCTCTCTCTCTCTCTCTCTCTCTCTCTCTCTCTCTCTCTCTCTCTCTCTCTCTCTCTCTCTCTCTCTGTCAATTCTTTCTCTCTCTCTCTCTCTGTGTATCAATTCTCTCTCTCTCTCTCTCTCTCTCTCTCTCTCTCTCTCTCTCTCTCTCTCTCTCTCTCTGTATCCATTCTCTCTCTCTCTCTCTCTCTCTCTCTCTCTCTCTCTCTCTCTCTCTCTCTCTCTCTCTCTCTCTCTCTCTCTCTCTCTCTCTGTATCCATTCTTTCTCTTCATATCAGAACCATAATGAAAAAGAAGAACAAGAAGAACAAGAAAAAGAATAATAATATCAACAACACAAACAAAAACAACAACAAGAAGAACAAGAAGAGCTTTTAGCACAAAAAAGGCATAATAAAAGCAATAAAGGAATAAGAAGAAAAGGAGGAGGAAGAAGAAGAAGAAGAAGAAGAAGAAGAAGAAGAAGAAGAA
>CM065708.1:24292802-24297802 GCA_017654935.2 Phymorhynchus buccinoides | reverse complement strand
GGCAAAGGGAAAAGGCAGAGTCAAAGAGAGGGACAGTTTAGAGGAAGCTACAAGCACAGAACTTCCATAAGGCATAGTAGATGACACAAAGCAAAGGGAAAAGGCAGAGTCAAAGAGAGGGACAGTTTAGAGGAAGCTACAAGCACAGAACTTCCAGAGTGATAATAGTGTTTCACGCCCTCTTCGGCCTTTCGGCCGTGTGGGGCATTGGGGATTTACTTTAGATGTCTATAGACTTCCAGAAGGTGGGGGTACTATTTGTACGGGAGACCACCCCGGTATCCCCACGAGGTGGGGTGGAGTGTGTGTGTGGAGTGGGGGGGGGGGGGGGGGGGATCAATTACTGGCATATAAAAAAAACCAAAACGTCTTGAAGATAAAATAATTTTCGACTATAATTGCATTAGAAAAAATCAATATTACTGTCCTCCAGCCCCTCTCATTGAAAGCAAAGAGTCCACACTGAAACGGGGGAAAAAAATGGTGGTAGGTTTAACCCTTTCACCGCCAATGTCGCATTTTTGCACCACAACAATTTAAACACCCATGGATGTGACTAAAAGGCATCAAAGCAGGGTCTGTAATCCAAAGAGCCTTTTTTCTTAATTTTGGGAGGTAAGGACAGGTCTTAGGTTATGCACGTCATAGAGGAATCCCCAATATTGCAGGATTTTTTTTTCTCTGCCCAGGTAAGTTTAATGATTTGGGGGGGGGGGCGAAAAATGGCTGGCGGTGAAAGGGTTAAGTGAAAGCAGAATAATTGTCTATTTACATTCTCTGATAAAAGAGATTTTTTTTTGGGCCTTAAGGGGCAAACATACTGCATACTATTCCATCCCAATGCGATCCGATTCCTCCGAAATCGGAGTGTGGCTGCCCACGTGGCGGGGGTAATAAAAAAAACAAGCGCGAAATCGCAATAGCTTGTGGCACGCGGTCTATTTTTACCACTCCAATCATGAGTCACCTCCCCTGGCTTTTCAATAATTTTAATCTGTAAACCAGAATGTTATCTCTGCACCATTTCGTAACTTTTTATATCTTTTGGAAAACATTTAAAACTATGTATCCTACTTATACTCATCAAAAGAAGCACCGCATACTCGTCGTGTCTGTTGTAGTGTCTGTATTACGTATGTTTATTATTTTGTACGCTTTTAAAACACATCATTTTAAAGAGCGGCCTCAATTTGAAGTGTAGCCTCGATTTGAAGTGCGACAATTTTGTCAAAATGTGCGACAATTTTGGACCGACCGACCGACCGACCGACAAAGTGAGTTATAGGTTTGTGGCTTGAGCCACAAGCAAAAACGGTCACACATCTGGTTTAAACGTTTTATTGTCTTTACATAACAAACATACAAAGCAACAAAACTGAAGCAACAACAAGCTAGGCTTATGGCGTGCTCAGTATAAGAAAAAGTGCATGTCACACATCTAATGTTCTCATCCCTGGCTGGCGCATTTGTACCACAGTGTTCAAGTGCGTCGGTCGTTGGGATGATCCCTGGAGTCTTTGAGCCAGGATAAGACAACAACAACAACAACAACAACAACAACAACACGATCTGATTGTGACAATATCTGCGAGTCATGATTCACGTGAAACACTACAGTGATCGCGCTAGGAATGTTGAAAACCAGTCCCGTCAGCGACAATGCCCCCCAACAACCGGTGTCAAAACCAGTCCCATCAGCGACAATGCCCCCCAACAACCGGTGTCAAAACCAGTCCCGCCAGCGACAATGCCCCCCAACAACCGGTGTCAAAACCAGTCCCGTCAGCGACAATGCCCCCCAACAACCGGTGTCAAAACCAGTCCCATCAGCGACAATGCCCCCCAACAACCGGTGTCAAAACCAGTCCCATCAGCGACAATGCCCCCCAACAACCGGTGTCAAAACCAGTCCCATCAGCGACAATGCCCCCCAACAATGTCCCAGTCCCAAGCGACAATGCCACACCGGTGTCAAAACCAGTCCCAAGCGAACCAACAACCGTGTCAAAACCAGTCAGCGACAATGCCCCCCAACAACCGGTGTCAAAACCAGTCCCAGTCAGCCCCCCAACAACCGAAAACCAGTCCCGCCATGCCCCCCAACAACCGGTGTCAAAACCAGTCCCATCAGCGACAATGCCCCCCAACAACCGGTGTCAAAACCAGTCCCATCAGCGACAATGCCCCCCAACAACCGGTGTCAAAACCAGTCCCATCAGCGACAATGCCCCCCAACAACCGAAAACCAAGCGACAATGCCCCCCAACAACCGGTGTCAAAACCAGTCCCATCAGCGACAATGCCCCCCAACAACCGGTGTCAAAACCAGTCCCATCAGCACAATGCCCCCCAACAACCGGTGTCAAAACCAGTCCCATCAGCGACAATGCCCCCCAACAATGTCAAAACCCCCAAGCGAACCCCCCAACAACCGGTGTCAAAACCAGTCCCATCAGCGACAATGCCCCCCAACAACCGGTGTCAAAACCAGTCCCATCAGCGAAAACAACCGGTGTCAAAACCAGTCCCAGGGAAACAAAAAAAACAGTGAAAACCACAACATCAAAGCCTCTGTTAAACAATGTATCAGTCTTAAACGGGAGACAGACTATGCGACTGCCTCATATGACTCGATCAGGTCGTGACGTAGATCACATTTTGTTTCCCGCACAGAAGAGGTCACAAGCCATCTGACTCGATCAGACTCGATCAGTGAGATTTAGAACCCGCCCTATTCGGCCCTGTCACCTGACTGGGCCCGACTGAGTCAGACTGATCGAGCAGCATGGTATGCAAATGAGGTGAAACGTCACGACCTGATCGAGTCACATGAGGCAGTCACATAGTCTGTCGCCGGCTTTAGCAACAACAAAAAATTATGAGTTCCTGGGTGGGACTGACTGGTCAAATGGCTTTCAATATTTTGGTTTTGCAATCAGTATTTCACTGATAATTATCTTTCGGATGAGACGATCAACCGAGGTCCCGTGTGCCCATGCACTTAGCACACGTTAAACCCAGCGGCCGCAACGAAAACATTGTGCGTTTGGTCAAAACTTACCCCCCTCCCTTCCTTCCTCATCAGTCACACAAAAATCGCATGCAAAAAAATAATAATTAAAAAATAAAAAATAAAAGTGGGTGGCGCGCCTCTGGCTGCGACGCGCTCTCCAGGTGGGAGCAACCAGAATTTCACAGAGACGCCTCTGTGACTAAAAAAAACCGCGATTAATGGAACGCTTCCAAAATATTCCCAATACACGAATCAAATAAAATGCTATTTTATTTAACTATTTATTTATCTTATTTATTAGCACTAGTAGTATTGAAATTTTTAAAAGCAATATTGTCTGTATATCAGAAACGTGTACGAATTGTGTGTGCTTCTCCAATGCTATACTGGCTGATTCACAGTTCATGTTGTACTATGGATACATTATTGTTTTGTTTCCCCTTGGAAACAAAATTACAAATCCCAAATTTACAAATCTGTAAACTTATTTCTTTATTATTATTATTATTATTATTATGATTATTATTATTATGATTATTATGATTATGATTATTATTATTATTATTATTATTATTATTATCATTATTACTTCTGTTTTGTTCACACTTAAAACTCCTGTTTGCATTCACAGTTTATATTGGTTTAAACGCAGTCTCCATCTGTTCAATCAATGGTGCAATTATGACGTTAATTTAAGGAGCACGGTATAAGCTTCGAGCTTGTTGTTGCTCTAATTGTCTTTCTGTTTGATCGTTTCCGAGTGAGTGAATAAACATTTGTTTAACCCTTTCGCCGCCAGCCATTGTTTTAGCCAAAATTATCCAATAATTGTACATAGGTAAAGAAAACATTTTGTCTGAAATATTGGGGATTCCTTTACTACCTGTTTAAAAAAAAAAAGGCCCACCCTTAACTCCCAAAATCAAGAACAGAAAAATCATTGGATAACAGACCCTGAGTTCAGGGGGTTTAAGGACAAGGGTGAAATCATTGTGGTGCAAAAATGCAACGTTGGCGGCGAAAGGGTTAAACCAAATAAAATGTATGATACAGTAATACAGACATTTCATCAGACTCCTGTACGGGTGACTACAAATATAGTGAGCTACACTGAGGGCTCCCAATGGTCCCACAAAACAAGGGGTCCCAGGGACTCCTTCATTTACAGCTTAGAGGGTCCTACAGGAGGGATAGAGGGTCCCAATGACATTGTGAATGCTAAAAAAAAATTTTTTATAGTGCATCCCTGGGACCCCCTGCACATTCTTTTAGAGGGTCCCTTAGAATTATAGTACTTCATAGACCCCAAAATGGGGGTCCCTGGGAGCCCTGGAACATAACTATTTCGTATTTGGAATATTCAAGTCATAGAGACTTATCTCTGTGAAATTAGGGCTGCTCTCCCCTGGAGAGAGCGTCGCCGCAAACGCAGCGCCTACCCAATTTTTAAAACTATTTTTTTTGGGGGACAGGGTGAGGAGGGGTGTGGGCAGACTTGGGAAACCTAGCTATAAATTTGGCCATATACCAGGCAGCGGGATTTATCCCTGCTCTTACTGACTTTCAACTGCCGTGGGAGTTTTATTTACGTGCGTAAAGCGCACGGGTCAGACTAGCTTTAAGTCCTCCATCCGAAGGACTCTACGTTCAGTTCGATTTTTCTGTCGAACTAGAAGGAAAGGGCGAGGAGGCCGGGATTCGAACCCGTGTCACTCACGTTGCAGTCACGCATTACATTTTGGCAGGCGAACGTCTTAACCACTCTGCCACCTTTCTCCCTCCAGTAGGATTTCATCAGATTCATTTAGACAGTTAGAATTTCACGAGAGTCACGGCCTCACAAATACCCATGGTTGCAACTCCCCAAAATGAAAAATACTGAAAGGCTGGGGTCCAGGGCCCCATGGCCCCGGCAGGGTCACAGGGGCAGAGCCCCGTCGGACGATTCAGGGGGGCAACTTAATTAAGAGAGAGATATAACGAGACA
>CM065708.1:24282802-24285302 GCA_017654935.2 Phymorhynchus buccinoides | reverse complement strand
GGACATCCCCGTTGGCGTTATCCTGATCCTGGGAAGTCCTCCTCAAAACGGTAGGCCTATAACAGTACCTCACATTCAAAGGGCTTGCGCAAAGTACAAGACATCACACACAAAAAGAGAGAGAGAGAGACAATGTACAAAACGCTTAACTTCCTCACCTTGTTTTCCGTGGACATCCTTATTGGCGTTATCCTGATCCTGGGAGGTCCTCCTCAAAACGGTAGGCCTATAACAGTACCTCACAATCAAAGGGCTTGCGCAAAGTACAAGACATCAGACACAAAAAGAGAGAGAGAGAGACAATGTACAAAACGCTTAACTTCCTCACCTTGTTTTCCGTGGACATCCCCATTGGCGTTATCCTGATCCTGGGAAGACTTCATCGATCTCGACAACACCTCCGTTCGAGAAGAAAGACGATTGGAGTCCTGTCCTTCACAGCTGCCGGGCTTCTCACCATCAGTCACAGTCTTGTTGTCAGCCGTTGCCGTGTTCTTTGTACCACCACCAGCAACAGACTTTTCGTGATAAGTCACAGACTTCTCAACATAAGTCACAGACTTCCCACCGTCAGCCGCAGACTTCTCACCGTCAGTCACAGACTTCTCGCTATCAGTCACAGACTTCTCACCATCAACCACAGACTTCTCATCGTTAATCACAGACTTCTCACCATCAACCACAGACTTCTCATCGTTAGTCACAGACTTCTCGCCATCAGTCACAGACTTCTCACCGTCAGTCACAGTCTTCCCATCATCTGTCACAGACTTCTCGCCATCAATCACAGACTTCTCACCGTCAGTCACAGTCTTATCACCGTCAGTCACAGACTTCTCACCATCTGTCACAGACTTCTCACCATCAGTCGCAGACTTCTCACCATCAACCACAAACTTCTCACCATCAACCACAGACTTCTCACCATCAACCACAGACTTCTCACCGTCAGTCACAGACTTCCCACTATCAGTCACAGACCCGGTTTCACTATCAGAAGCAGATCTGTTCTTCTCAGCATCAGTCAGAGACTTCTCACTATCTATCACACACGTTTTATTATCATTGGTCGCAGACTTCTCATCGTCGGTCACAGACGTCTCACTGTCATTTGCACATTTGTTCTTCCGATTATCAGTCACTGACTTCTCACTGTCAGTCACAGACTTCTCATCGTCAGTCACAGACTTGTCAGCATCAGTCACAGACTTCTTACTGTCCACTACATGCTTGTTTTCATTTCCAGCAACAGACTTTTTCTTCTCACCATCAGTCACAGACTTCTCACCGTCTACCAGAGATTTCTCATGATCTATCACAGACTTCTCGCCATGAGTCACAGCCCGATTGCTATCATCAGTCACAGACTTCTCACCGTCTATCGCAGATTTCTCATTATCTATCACAGACTTCTCGCCATGAGTCACAGCCCGATTGCTATCATCAGTCACAGACTTCTCATCACCGGCAACAAACTTATTCTCTCCATTAGTCACAGCGTTATTCGCACTACCATTCATAGACTTCCCACCATCAGTCACAGACTTCCCACCATCAGTCACAGACTTCTTACTATTCGTTACAGACTTGTTCTGTTCATCGTCAATGGAAGATTTTGTATCCTTAGTTACAGACTTGTTGTTCTCACCATCAGTCACAGACTTAATCTTCTCGCTATCAGTCAAAGACTTAATCTTCTCGCTATCAGCCACCGACTTAATCTTCTCGCTATCAGCCACAGACTCAGTCTTCTCGCTATCAGCCACAGACTCAGTCTTCTCGCTATCAATCACAGACTCAGTCTTCTCGCTATCAGCCACGGACTCAGTCTTCTCGCTATCAATCACAGACTTAATCTTCTCGCTATCAGCCACAGACTTAATCTTCTCGCTATCAGCCACAGACTTAATCTTCTCGCTATCAGTCACAGACTTAATCTTCTCGCTATCAATCACAGACTCAGTCTTCTCGCTATCAGCCACAGACTTAATCTTCTTGCTATCAGCCACAGACTCAGTCTTCTCGCTATCAGCCACAGACTTAATCTTCTCGCTATCAGTCACAGACTCAATCTTCTCGCTATCAGACACAGACTTATTCTTCTCATCATCAATCACAGACTTATTCGCAAGCTCTAACTCAGAGTTCTGATCAGGCGACGAATGTTCAACTTGATCGGTAACAGGAGTCAAACATATAACAGAACGCACGTCCGTTGATACCTCGTCATCATAATGATAAGCCAATATTGATGCCCCGCTGTATTGCTTATGTGGAGAATAATCAAGAGATTGTAGCAAAGTTTCTGTCTTGAAGTTATCAGAACATTCTTCAGACTGCGCTTTTTTCTCAACCAAATCATCTTTAGTTTCATCGATAGTGAACGAAAGTTTCTCGTGTAACGATTCCTTTTGGGGATCAGACTTATCCTCATTGCAACATTCTATGATGGGCGTCTCTGTATCAGCCATTTGTTTTCCAAAACAAATGTCCTTATTGT
>CM065708.1:24257802-24277802 GCA_017654935.2 Phymorhynchus buccinoides | reverse complement strand
TTTGTTGGGGGGGGGGGGAGACAGGGGGGAGGTGGTGGGGGTGGTGGTGTTTAAGAGGTGGGTGTAGGGGGGCTGTTGGAGGTAGGAGACAGGTTGTAGGGGGTGTGCTGGAGGGGGGAGGGTAGTGGCAGGAATGACAGGAGACAGGGGGGAGGTGGGTGTAGGGGGGCTGTTGGGGTGGTGGTGTTTAATGGCAGGAGACAGGGGGGAGGTGGGTGTAGGGGGGCTGTTTGGGGTGGTGGGGAGACAGGGGATGGCAGGAGGCTGTTGGAGGGGGGTTTAATGACAGGAGGTGGGTGTAGGGGGGCTGTTGGGGTGGTGGTGTTTAATGGCAGGAGACAGGGGGGAGGTGGGTGTAGGGGGGCTGTTGGGGTGGTGGTGTTTAATGGCAGGAGACAGGGGGGAGGTGGGTGTAGGGGGGCTGTTGGGGTGGTGGTGTTTAATGGCAGGAGACAGGGGGGAGGTGGGTGTAGGGGGGCTGTTGGGGTGGTGGTGTTTAATGGCAGGAGACAGGGGGGAGGTGGGTGTAGGGGGGCTGTTGGGGTGGTGGTGTTTAATGGCAGGAGACAGGGGGGAGGTGGGTGTAGGGGGGCTGTTGGGGTGGTGGTGTTTAATGGCAGGAGACAGGGGGAGAGGTGGGTGTAGGGGGGCTGTTGGGGTGGTGGTGTTTAATGACAGGAGACAGGGGGGAGGTGGGTGTAGGGGGGCTGTTGGGGTGGTGGTGTTTAATGGCAGGAGACAGGGGGGAGGTGGGTGTAGGGGGGCTGTTGGGGTGGTGGTGTTTAATGGCAGGAGACAGGGGGAGAGGTGGGTGTAGGGGGGCTGTTGGGGTGGTGGTGTTTAATGACAGGAGACAGGGGAGAGGTGGGTGTAGGGGGGCTGTTGGGGTGGTGGTGTTTAATGGCAGGAGACAGGGGAGAGGTGGGTGTAGGGGGGCTGTTGGAGTGGTGGTGTTTAATGACAGGAGACAGGGGGAGAGGTGGGTGTAGGGGGGCTGTTGGGGTGGTGGTGTTTAATGACAGGAGACAGGGGGAGAGGTGGGTGTAGGGGGGCTGTTGGGGTGGTGGTGTTTAATGGCAGGAGACAGGGGGAGAGGTGGGTGTAGGGGGGCTGTTGGGGTGGTGGTGTTTAATGGCAGGAGACAGGGGGAGAGGTGGGTGTAGGGGGGCTGTTGGGGTGGTGGTGTTTAATGACAGGAGACAGGGGGAGAGGTGGGTGTAGGGGGGCTGTTGGGGTGGTGGTGTTTAATGGCAGGAGACAGGGGGGAGAGGTGGGTGTAGGGGGGCTGTTGGGGTGGTGGTGTTTAATGACAGGAGACAGGGGGAGAGGTGGGTGTAGGGGGGCTGTTGGGGTGGTGGTGTTTAATGACAGGAGACAGGGGGAGAGGTGGGTGTAGGGGGGCTGTTGGGGTGGTGGTGTTTAATGGCAGGAGACAGGGGGAGAGGTGGGTGTAGGGGGGCTGTTGGGGTGGTGGTGTTTAATGGCAGGAGACAGGGGGAGAGGTGGGTGTAGGGGGGCTGTTGGGGTGGTGGTGTTTAATGACAGGAGACAGGGGAGAGGTGGGTGTAGGGGGGCTGTTGGGGTGGTGGTGTTTAATGACAGGAGACAGGGGGAGAGGTGGGTGTAGGGGGGCTGTTGGGGTGGTGGTGTTTAATGACAGGAGACAGGGGGAGAGGTGGGTGTAGGGGGGCTGTTGGGGTGGTGGTGTTTAATGACAGGAGACAGGGGGAGAGGTGGGTGTAGGGGGGCTGTTGGGGTGGTGGTGTTTAATGGCAGGAGACAGGGGGAGAGGTGGGTGTAGGGGGGCTGTTGGGGTGGTGGTGTTTAATGACAGGAGACAGGGGGAGAGGTGGGTGTAGGGGGGCTGTTGGGGTGGTGGTGTTTAATGGCAGGAGACAGGGGGAGAGGTGGGTGTAGGGGGGCTGTTGGGGTGGTGGTGTTTAATGGCAGGAGACAGGGGGGAGGTGGGTGTAGGGGGGCTGTTGGGGTGGTGGTGTTTAATGGCAGGAGACAGGGGGAGAGGTGGGTGTAGGGGGGCTGTTGGGGTGGTGGTGTTTAATGACAGGAGACAGGGGGAGAGGTGGGTGTAGGGGGGCTGTTGGGGTGGTGGTGTTTAATGGCAGGAGACAGGGGGGAGGTGGGTGTAGGGGGGCTGTTGGGGTGGTGGTGTTTAATGGCAGGAGACAGGGGGGAGGTGGGTGTAGGGGGGCTGTTGGGGTGGTGGTGTTTAATGGCAGGAGACAGGGGGAGAGGTGGGTGTAGGGGGGCTGTTGGGGTGGTGGTGTTTAATGGCAGGAGACAGGGGGAGAGGTGGGTGTAGGGGGGCTGTTGGGGTGGTGGTGTTTAATGGCAGGAGACAGGGGGGAGGTGGGTGTAGGGGGGCTGTTGGGGTGGTGGTGTTTAATGACAGGAGACAGGGGGAGAGGTGGGTGTAGGGGGGCTGTTGGGGTGGTGGTGTTTAATGACAGGAGACAGGGGGAGAGGTGGGTGTAGGGGGGCTGTTGGGGTGGTGGTGTTTAATGACAGGAGACAGGGGGAGAGGTGGGTGTAGGGGGGCTGTTGGGGTGGTGGTGTTTAATGACAGGAGACAGGGGAGAGGTGGGTGTAGGGGGGCTGTTGGGGTGGTGGTGTTTAATGACAGGAGACAGGGGGAGAGGTGGGTGTAGGGGGGCTGTTGGAGTGGTGGTGTTTAATGACAGGAGACAGGGGAGAGGTGGGTGTAGGGGGGCTGTTGGGGTGGTGGTGTTTAATGACAGGAGACAGGGGAGAGGTGGGTGTAGGGGGGCTGTTGGGGTGGTGGTGTTTAATGACAGGAGACAGGGGGAGAGGTGGGTGTAGGGGGGCTGTTGGGGTGGTGGTGTTTAATGACAGGAGACAGGGGGAGAGGTGGGTGTAGGGGGGCTGTTGGGGTGGTGGTGTTTAATGGCAGGAGACAGGGGGGAGAGGTGGGTGTAGGGGGGCTGTTGGGGTGGTGGTGTTTAATGACAGGAGACAGGGGGAGAGGTGGGTGTAGGGGGGCTGTTGGGGTGGTGGTGTTTAATGACAGGAGACAGGGGAGAGGTGGGTGTAGGGGGGCTGTTGGGGTGGTGGTGTTTAATGACAGGAGACAGGGGAGAGGTGGGTGTAGGGGGGCTGTTGGGGTGGTGGTGTTTAATGACAGGAGACAGGGGGAGAGGTGGGTGTAGGGGGGCTGTTGGGGTGGTGGTGTTTAATGACAGGAGACAGGGGAGAGGTGGGTGTAGGGGGGCTGTTGGGGTGGTGGTGTTTAATGGCAGGAGACAGGGGGAGAGGTGGGTGTAGGGGGGCTGTTGGGGTGGTGGTGTTTAATGACAGGAGACAGGGGGAGAGGTGGGTGTAGGGGGGCTGTTGGGGTGGTGGTGTTTAATGACAGGAGACAGGGGGAGAGGTGGGTGTAGGGGGGCTGTTGGGGTGGTGGTGTTTAATGACAGGAGACAGGGGGAGAGGTGGGTGTAGGGGGGCTGTTGGGGTGGTGGTGTTTAATGACAGGAGACAGGGGAGAGGTGGGTGTAGGGGGGCTGTTGGGGTGGTGGTGTTTAATGACAGGAGACAGGGGAGAGGTGGGTGTAGGGGGGCTGTTGGGGTGGTGGTGTTTAATGACAGGAGACAGGGGGAGAGGTGGGTGTAGGGGGGCTGTTGGGGTGGTGGTGTTTAATGACAGGAGACAGGGGAGAGGTGGGTGTAGGGGGGCTGTTGGGGTGGTGGTGTTTAATGGCAGGAGACAGGGGGGAGGTGGGTGTAGGGGGGCTGTTGGGGTGGTGGTGTTTAATGACAGGAGACAGGGGGAGAGGTGGGTGTAGGGGGGCTGTTGGGGTGGTGGTGTTTAATGACAGGAGACAGGGGGGAGGTGGGTGTAGGGGGGCTGTTGGGGTGGTGGTGTTTAATGACAGGAGACAGGGGAGAGGTGGGTGTAGGGGGGCTGTTGGGGTGGTGGTGTTTAATGACAGGAGACAGGGGAGAGGTGGGTGTAGGGGGGCTGTTGGGGTGGTGGTGTTTAATGACAGGAGACAGGGGGAGAGGTGGGTGTAGGGGGGCTGTTGGGGTGGTGGTGTTTAATGACAGGAGACAGGGGGAGAGGTGGGTGTAGGGGGGCTGTTGGGGTGGTGGTGTTTAATGGCAGGAGACAGGGGGAGAGGTGGGTGTAGGGGGGCTGTTGGGGTGGTGGTGTTTAATGACAGGAGACAGGGGGAGAGGTGGGTGTAGGGGGGCTGTTGGGGTGGTGGTGTTTAATGACAGGAGACAGGGGAGAGAGGTGGGTGTAGGGGGGCTGTTGGGGTGGTGGTGTTTAATGGCAGGAGACAGGGGAGAGGTGGGTGTAGGGGGGCTGTTGGGGTGGTGGTGTTTAATGGCAGGAGACAGGGGAGAGGTGGGTGTAGGGGGGCTGTTGGGGTGGTGGTGTTTAATGGCAGGAGACAGGGGGGAGGTGGGTGTAGGGGGGCTGTTGGGGTGGTGGTGTTTAATGGCAGGAGACAGGGGGAGAGGTGGGTGTAGGGGGGCTGTTGGGGTGGTGGTGTTTAATGGCAGGAGACAGGGGGAGAGGTGGGTGTAGGGGGGCTGTTGGGGTGGTGGTGTTTAATGGCAGGAGACAGGGGGGAGGTGGGTGTAGGGGGGCTGTTGGGGTGGTGGTGTTTAATGACAGGAGACAGGGGGGAGGTGGGTGTAGGGGGGCTGTTGGGGTGGTGGTGTTTAATGACAGGAGACAGGGGAGAGGTGGGTGTAGGGGGGCTGTTGGGGTGGTGGTGTTTAATGACAGGAGACAGGGGGGAGGTGGGTGTAGGGGGGCTGTTGGGGTGGTGGTGTTTAATGGCAGGAGACAGGGGGGAGGTGGGTGTAGGGGGGCTGTTGGGGTGGTGGTGTTTAATGGCAGGAGACAGGGGGAGAGGTGGGTGTAGGGGGGCTGTTGGGGTGGTGGTGTTTAATGACAGGAGACAGGGGAGAGGTGGGTGTAGGGGGGCTGTTGGGGTGGTGGTGTTTAATGACAGGAGACAGGGGAGAGGTGGGTGTAGGGGGGCTGTTGGAGTGGTGGTGTTTAATGACAGGAGACAGGGGAGAGGTGGGTGTAGGGGGGCTGTTGGGGTGGTGGTGTTTAATGACAGGAGACAGGGGAGAGGTGGGTGTAGGGGGGCTGTTGGGGTGGTGGTGTTTAATGACAGGAGACAGGGGGAGAGGTGGGTGTAGGGGGGCTGTTGGGGTGGTGGTGTTTAATGACAGGAGACAGGGGGAGAGGTGGGTGTAGGGGGGCTGTTGGGGTGGTGGTGTTTAATGACAGGAGACAGGGGGAGAGGTGGGTGTAGGGGGGCTGTTGGGGTGGTGGTGTTTAATGACAGGAGACAGGGGGAGAGGTGGGTGTAGGGGGGCTGTTGGGGTGGTGGTGTTTAATGACAGGAGACAGGGGGAGAGGTGGGTGTAGGGGGGCTGTTGGGGTGGTGGTGTTTAATGACAGGAGACAGGGGGAGAGGTGGGTGTAGGGGGGCTGTTGGGGTGGTGGTGTTTAATGGCAGGAGACAGGGGAGAGGTGGGTGTAGGGGGGCTGTTGGGGTGGTGGTGTTTAATGGCAGGAGACAGGGGAGAGGTGGGTGTAGGGGGGCTGTTGGGGTGGTGGTGTTTAATGACAGGAGACAGGGGGAGAGGTGGGTGTAGGGGGGCTGTTGGGGTGGTGGTGTTTAATGACAGGAGACAGGGGGAGAGGTGGGTGTAGGGGGGCTGTTGGGGTGGTGGTGTTTAATGACAGGAGACAGGGGAGAGGTGGGTGTAGGGGGGCTGTTGGAGTGGTGGTGTTTAATGACAGGAGACAGGGGGAGAGGTGGGTGTAGGGGGGCTGTTGGAGTGGTGGTGTTTAATGACAGGAGACAGGGGGAGAGGTGGGTGTAGGGGGGCTGTTGGGGTGGTGGTGTTTAATGACAGGAGACAGGGGGAGAGGTGGGTGTAGGGGGGCTGTTGGGGTGGTGGTGTTTAATGGCAGGAGACAGGGGAGAGGTGGGTGTAGGGGGGCTGTTGGGGTGGTGGTGTTTAATGACAGGAGACAGGGGGAGAGGTGGGTGTAGGGGGGCTGTTGGGGTGGTGGTGTTTAATGACAGGAGACAGGGGGAGAGGTGGGTGTAGGGGGGCTGTTGGGGTGGTGGTGTTTAATGACAGGAGACAGGGGAGAGGTGGGTGTAGGGGGGCTGTTGGGGTGGTGGTGTTTAATGACAGGAGACAGGGGAGAGGTGGGTGTAGGGGGGCTGTTGGGGTGGTGGTGTTTAATGACAGGAGACAGGGGAGAGGTGGGTGTAGGGGGGCTGTTGGGGTGGTGGTGTTTAATGGCAGGAGACAGGGGGAGAGGTGGGTGTAGGGGGGCTGTTGGGGTGGTGGTGTTTAATGGCAGGAGACAGGGGAGAGGTGGGTGTAGGGGGGCTGTTGGGGTGGTGGTGTTTAATGACAGGAGACAGGGGAGAGGTGGGTGTAGGGGGGCTGTTGGGGTGGTGGTGTTTAATGACAGGAGACAGGGGAGAGGTGGGTGTAGGGGGGCTGTTGGGGTGGTGGTGTTTAATGGCAGGAGACAGGGGAGAGGTGGGTGTAGGGGGGCTGTTGGGGTGGTGGTGTTTAATGACAGGAGACAGGGGAGAGGTGGGTGTAGGGGGGCTGTTGGAGTGGTGGTGTTTAATGACAGGAGACAGGGGGAGAGGTGGGTGTAGGGGGGCTGTTGGGGTGGTGGTGTTTAATGGCAGGAGACAGGGGGAGAGGTGGGGTGTAGGGGGGCTGTTGGGGGGTGGTGTTTAATGACAGGAGACAGGGGAGAGGTGGGTGTAGGGGGGCTGTTGGGGTGGTGGTGTTTAATGGCAGGAGACAGGGGGAGAGGTGGGTGTAGGGGGGCTGTTGGGGTGGTGGTGTTTAATGGCAGGAGACAGGGGGAGGTGGGTGTAGGGGGGCTGTTGGGGTGGTGGTGTTTAATGACAGGAGACAGGGGGAGAGGTGGGTGTAGGGGGGCTGTTGGGGTGGTGGTGTTTAATGGCAGGAGACAGGGGAGAGGTGGGTGTAGGGGGGCTGTTGGGGTGGTGGTGTTTAATGGCAGGAGACAGGGGGGAGGTGGGTGTAGGGGGGCTGTTGGGGTGGTGGTGTTTAATGACAGGAGACAGGGGGAGAGGTGGGTGTAGGGGGGCTGTTGGGGTGGTGGTGTTTAATGACAGGACATTGATTCCTGTTGGGGTGGTGGTGTTTAATGGGAGACAGGGGGAGAGGTGGGTGTAGGGGGGCTGTTGGGGTGGTGGTGTTTAATGGGTGGGTGTAGGGGGGCTGTTGGAGTGGTGGTGTTTAATGACAGGATGGGTGTATAATGGCAGGAGACTGGGGGAACTTGGGTCCTAAAATATCAAGGGGACAGCATTCCTGTGGGGGTGGGGGTGGAACGGGGAGATGGGGTGTGATGAATAGGAATGAGGTATTATTCTCTGACATTGATTCCATGTTTTATCCTCGTCAATATAATCTTTCCCCTCTTACTTTTCCTCCCACTTTTTCATTCCTTTTCAGCATCATGGGGTACTGTTGTTATTCCGTTTTGCTGCAACAATCCTCATCATGTTTCACTTACAAGCACTAACACAAATAACAAAGAAATGCCGTGAATGGTATCTAGGAAAAGTCTTCACTACTTTTGCTGCAACAATCCTCATCATGTTTCACTTACAAGCACTAACACAAATAACAAAGAAATGCCGTGAATGGTATCTAGGAAAAGTCTTCACTTCTTTTGCTGCAACAATCCTCATCATGTTTCACTTACAAGCACTAACACAAATAACAAAGAAATGCCGTGAATGGTATCTAGGAAAAGTCTTCACTACTTTTGCTGCAACAATCCTCATCATGTTTCACTTACAAGCACTAACACAAATAACAAAGAAATGCCGTGAATGGTATCTAGGAAAAGTCTTCACTACTTTTGCTGCAACAATCCTCATCATGTTTCACTTACAAGCACTAACACAAATAACAAAGAAATGCCGTGAATGGTATCTAGGAAAAGTCTTCACTACTTTTGCTGCAACAATCCTCATCATGTTTCACTTACAAGCACTAACACAAATAACAAAGAAATGCCGTGAATGGTATCTAGGAAAAGTCTTCACTACTTTTGCTGCAACAATCCTCATCATGTTTCACTTACAAGCACTAACACAAATAACAAAGAAATGCCGTGAATGGTATCTAGGAAAAGTCTTCACTACTTTTGCTGCAACAATCCTCATCATGTTTCACTTACAAGCACTAACACAAATAACAAAGAAATGCCGTGAATGGTATCTAGGAAAAGTCTTCACTACTTTTGTTTTTACACATTGCATAAGACATCACATAGGCCTAGAGGACAACAACCAAACGACACATAAAACAACAAACAAACAACAGATAAAACTGGCACAGGAAAAGAGGAGAGTAGTGAGGCTTTGGATACAAAATCCTCCATCATAATCAATGAGAGCACCTAATACTAACAGCTTTAAAAATGAGCTCGACCAGTTAAAATTTTATAAAGACATAATACGATGATTCAACGCAAAAACCTGAGTGCACGATATACCTTGAGTATGTAAAAATAAAAATAAAAACACAAAGATGGGACTCTGAAAGCCTAACGGCTATATTTTTTCGTCCCTATTTCTAATCTAATCTAATCTAATGATTGGCTGTTGTATGCTACATTTCTGTTTTTAAAACCCCCCCACATAAAATCGACACCAGACGCCAGTCTATCTAAAGCAGTTATAACAAAAATGCCCTTACCTTCCATCAATATGAACATGTCGAATGTGTTCACTTCCTATCCAGTGCAGCAGACATTGAAGGCACCGAACCGGTCCAGAAGAAAAAACAACAACAACAAAACACTGTCTGTCACATGAAGCCGTTATGTGTCGTCTGCTTATCGTCTGCTGCCATGCTCTTCGTTGCCTTTCCTTTTGTTCTTTCTTTTTCCCCCACTACCAAGTCATGATCAGTTTATAGAATGTCGTTCTCTCGTCTGCCATTTTTGTCATTTGATCGTCTGCCGGTTTCATAGAATTGTAACCATTCAACTTTTTCCAGTTTCAGAATAATTAATGCACAGTAGACATTCTTTTTGCATCGCCGTCTATTGCAACCACTAAAAACTGCTAAGTAGGCACTTTTTTCTCGATTTGTCACGTGAGACGAAAAAAAATGAACACCACACAAAAATGAACAGACGATGACAGAAGTTATCGCGTTGCATTTCCGGTGCAGTAATTGAAACAGTAGATGACACAACTGACGGTCGTTAATCATAGATGAGCGTTGTTACGTAATCGCTGGGTTCCCATGCATGGGCTGTAAGATCGACCAGTTGGACAATTTGGTGGGTGGGTCAATGCTGCCGGGGTGAGGAAGGAGTCCACCCCCCTTCTGTTTGTACCCCGGCAATTTAAAAAAAAATTCAAAGAACAATAATTCTGGGAAAACGCAAAGAACAATAGGAATTGTTAGGAAATAATTAAAGGGGAGTAATTTCACGGTGTGTGGGAGTGATCTTGCCTAATTCAATCGGTCAAACAGGGGAAGTTACTCTACCATCAGGTAGATCCCACAGCTCTCGCCTCGTGTGTTTGAGCAGACCTACAGCATTTAGAACACCGTGCGTCATTCAAAAATTTGTCATTTCTATTTTTATGTCACATTTTGCAAGTTTTATCAGTTTGTGGCAACTGGCCACCCCTAATTTTTCTTTTTTTTTAAATGTTTGCAAGTCGTTGATTCCATCCTGCGGTTTCAAGCTTCGACGCCATTGTTGCATTGTTGCTATGGTATTTGACCGAGTAATGGAGGTAAGCAACTCTAATTTTCATGAAGTGCTCTCCCCTAGTTTTTTTTCTTTCGAAAATCGTGTATTGGTCTGGAGTGTGCGTTCCATCCCATTCCTTCTAGCTTAGACATTGCCTGCTGCTTTAAGTTTGGGTGGGGGTTGCGGGAGAGAGGGTTGAGATTGGTGAAATTAACCCTTTCGCCGCCAGCCATTTTTCAGCCACAAAAATGCCATTAAACTTAACTGGGTAGAGAAAAAAATATGTCTGCAATATTGCGAATTCCTCTGTGACATACATAACATTAGGCATATCCTTACCTCCCAAAATTAAGACAATAGGGTCTTTGGATAACAGGCCCTGATTTGATGCCTTTTAGTGACATGGGTGTTAAACCATTGTGGTGCTAAAATGCGACATTGGCGGTGAAAGGGTTTACAATGTATGCTGAAGTTGCGGTTGTGCATGATAGGAACTTTTTATCAATACTTTTTTTCTCTTTTTTTTTTACCCTCCACTGTCCCCGCCTTTCTTTACATTTCTTTTTTTTTGGTCTCTTTTTTTTTCTTTCCCCTTTTCCCCCCTCACTTCTCTCATACATTTGTCTGTGTGATGAGCTAAGATGGACATTTTTCTTCGGTATAGTTTAGTGTTTTGGTCTGATACACAAGTGTCTGGGTTTCTGTATGACTTAGAGTTTGGTGTACTGATCATTCATACTCTATGTGTGTGTGCGTGTGTGTATGCGTGTGCGTGTGTGTGTGTGTGTGTGTTGTGTGTTGTGTGTGTGTGTGTGTGTGTGCGTGTGCGCGCGTGCGCGCGTGTGCGTGCGTATGTGCGCGTATGTGTACTTATTATAACTATTTCAGAGATACGTTTATTGCGCTTTCTTCTGAAGGTAAGCCATGGCGGCTGGTAATTTTCCAACTGAATACATAGAAATGTCCCATAATAGGTTCTTGTGAACCGGGAGGACGTAAAACATTAACTTTCGTTCGTTCGGCTGGTAAATGGAAAAAGGCATGATGAAAAATACAAGTAGGGGAAGACGGAGTAAAAAGCGCATGGGCGGGTAAGAAGCCCACCCCAATTATTTCATGAAATAAATAAAATTTCAGTCAAATTTGCCCATGAGACGAATGCTAGACATTAACGCTCGTCTCATGGGCAAAATGAGACTGACATTTGCTTCATTTCATGAGATAATTGGGGTGGGCTTCTTACCCGCCCATGCGCTTTTTACCCCGTCTTCCCCTATTTGATAGGATCCATGGCGCGTAATTTAAAGCCAGTCTTGGATTTGCGTAAGAGAAGAAAAAAAAGTCACCACAAATAAGATCTTGCAATAAACTGAAGTTACAACAAAATAATATCTTACAGGCAAGCAAAATTGTTGATTACCCCCCCCCCCCCCCCTCCCCCCAAATTCAGTTTTAATGCTTCATTTCTGACTTGGCTACCTTAATAATTGGATTAGAAATGTTTTCAATTTTTTTAAAATTTAATTAACACCAGCCCAGTGAATAGTTGTTATGCTAAGTCATAAGTCATAAGTCAAGTTACGTTATGTTATGTGTGTTTGTCAATTCAGCCGTTATTCTCGCTCTCACAGATACGTATCAATAGTCTCAGGGCCGGATCCAGAGGGGGTTACCTGGGTTCCATACCCCTCCCCCTTCCTCCCCCCCAAAAAAAAAAAGAAGAAGACTTATTTTGTTGTTCTAAGGTATAATTTAAGGGAGTTTTAGCACGTTATGTTGTTAAAGACCCACCACGTCACGTGTCAAAATCACGGTTTTCACGTGTTTTCCCCTCTTATAGCTGGTAAGAAATCTTAAGAAATCTTCCTAGCATAAGAGGGAATGTGACACGTGACATGGGGGGGGGGGGGGGGTCTTTAAAAAAAATCAGCTTCAGGGGGGCCTTGCCCCTTGACCCCCACCAGGAACGCCGAGCCCCAGACCCCCGCCCTTATTTGCAACATCCCCTCTAATGTCTCCCAGGTCTGGCCTTGAATGGGATCACCAAATCGGATTTTATAACGAGAGGTGGGGTGGGGGTGGGGGCATTTATTTATTTTCGATTTTAATGGCAGTCCAGTTAAATGGGGGAACTTCAAAAGGCAACTTGTTACGCTATGTGTTTTACATGACTTAAAATTTATCAACCAAAAAAGGAATGGTTCCAGCAAAAAAATAGTATAAGTGCATGGCTTTGTACATCGATTTCTCTGCAAATATGTAGATTTACACCCTCCTGCTCTATTTCTTGGTTCTTTTCCGTGGTTAGGGATAGGGTTAGGGTTAGATGGTTTTTTCTTTTGCCACAAGCATCTTTTTTTTGTCAAAATCATCTATTTTTTTTTTTGGAGCATTAAATCGCTGCCGTTTTAAATCACCAACTATCCTCACTCTGACAAAAATTTGTCCATTCGATGTGCATGCTTTCGTTGTTGTTGGATTGTGTCTTGTGCAAAACCAAAACGATTTCCTTTGGCGTATTACGGTGCATTGGCTGATTAAAGAATCTTGAATCTTGAATCTTGAACATGTCATCAGGATCACTAAAGTTCCCCCACCTTCTGGAAGTTTTGTGCTTGTAACTTCCTCTAATTCTGTCATTCTCTTTGACTCTGTCTTTTCCCCTTTGCTTCACTGTCATCTGCTATCTTTCTATCTCACTGGTCCATTCTCCTGCCTTTTTCTATAAATTCTTACAAAGATTTCCTACAGCCGAAGTCCGACATGCTGGGCCTAAAACGTCTTAGTTAAGCGCATAACGGCAGCATGACGCATCAACGCTTATATGACAGGAAACTGTGTGAGCGAACGAAGAAGAAGAAGAATACTAAAGTTTAAATAAAGATTGTAGATCAGGCGGGCATTTGGGATTTTATGACAGCAACCCAGTTCAAATGGAGGAGAAGAAAAAAGAAGAAAGGATTGGTTCAACTCGTTAAGTTCGTTTTTCCACTAGGGGAAGACGGGGTAAAAAAGCGCATGGGCGGGTAAGAAGCCCACCCCATTATCTCATGAAATAAAGAAAATTTCAGTCAAATTTGCCCATGAGACGAATGCTAGACATTAACGCTCGTCTCATGGGCAAAATGAGACTGAAATTTGCTTCATTTCATGAGATAATTGGGGTGGGCTTCTTACCCGCCCATGCGCTTTTTTTTTTACCCCGTCTTCCCCTATGCATTCTCACATAGTCTACTTGTCCTCATGAGCAGAAGAAAATCTGTTTAACGTCCGCCGGTCTGGAACAGACACATATTATGGCACATTAGTAGATATAAAGATGGTGGGGACGATCCTGGAGGCAATGCCTGGAGGCAGTGCAACACCAGTAAAGTCCCGAATTTATAACACAATATAGATGTGAACCCACACAGATGACCACAACTTCGAAATTATTTTTATACCAGGGAGGGTATTTTGGGGTTGGTACCCTGTTGTTCGTAGCACCTGTAGCAGCAGATCGATTTGTCTGGCCGAATGGAACGGCAGAACCGCTCTGCCAGTCTGACATAGACACATCACTGAAGGCGAGGGGATGCTGCCAGAGACAGAGAGAGAGAGATGAGAGAGAGAGAGAGAGAGATGGTGGTGGTGGTGTGTGTGTTTGTGTGTGTGTGTGGTGGGGGGGGGGGGGGGTTCTTACTACAAGTGCTCGGGCTGCAGCTTTGTCTGCGGCTATTTTCTTCAAGGTCAACATTTGCACCTCAAGACCGTTCTTCGGGCTGATCCCGGACTGCAACCAGTGTTCACAGGGTGTGTGTGTGTGTGTGTGTGTGTGTGTGTGGTGTGTGTGTGTGTGTGTGTGTGTGTGTGTGTCGTGGTCTGTCGAGTCTGTGTGTGGTGCGAGCGCTGCGTGTGTTCTGTGCGTGTGTCAGTGATTGCATATGTGCTTAAGGTTCTTGTGTTTGGATGTTCATTGTGCGTTCCGGTGTTTGTGTGTGGTGTGTGCGTGTGCAGTGTGCGTGCAATGCGTGCGCGTGTGTGTGGCGTGCGAGTGCGTGCGGGTGTGTGTGGTGTGTGTGCGTGTGTTTGTGTGTGTGTGTAGGTGTGTGTGTGCGTGCGTGAGTGTATGTGCTGTGTGCGCGCCGCGCGCGCGCATGTGTGAGTGCTTGCATATGTGTGTGATGTGTGTTTGGAATATGCATGTGTGTGTGTTGGGCATGTGTGTGTGTGTGCGTGAGTGTGCGAATGTGTCGTGAGAATGTGTGTGTGTATGTGTGTGTGGGCTGTGTGTGCGCGTGCGTGCGTGTGTGTGTGTTGTCAGTGCTTGCATTATGTTGCGTGATGTGTGTTTGGATATTCCCATGTGTGTAATGTGTGTGTGTGTTTGGTGTGTATACATGTGTGCTGTGTGTGTGCGGGGTGTCTGTGTGTTGTTTGTGTATGTGTGTGTAAGTGTGTGTGTGTGCTTGCATGTTGTGTGTTGTGTGTGGTGTGTGTGTGTGTGGTGTGTGTGTGTCCCACTGTTTGTGTGTATCATGTGTGTGTGTGTGGTGTTGTGTGTGTGTGTGTGTGTGTGTGTGTTTGGGTGTGTGTGTGTGTTGTGTGTGTGTGTGTGTGTGTGTGTGTAGGTGTGTGTGTTTGTGTGTAGGTGTGTTGTGTGTGTGTGTGCCATGTGTGTTTGTGTGTGTGCGTTTGTGTGCTTCATGTGTGTGTGTGTGTGTGTGTCTGTGTGTGCGTGTGCGCGTATGTGCTTGCATACGTGCGTGATGTATGTTTGGATATCCATGCGTAAGTCTTTCAGTAACTGTGTGGTGTCTACGTGCGTGTGAGTGTTCATATGTGTATGTACCAGTGCGCGCGTGTGTGTGTGTGTGTGGTGTTGCCAGTGGTGTGTGCCTGTGCGCATGGGTGCGTGCTCATATGTCTGCTTTGTTTAGTTAGACCTAGCTACTGCATATTCTCTGACTTTTAACCATTAGTTCCCCCCTGCTCTCTAGTTTCTGTCCGTTCCCCTTGGGCTATTTGATTTTGCATTATTCATTCATTACAGGGATCTGTAAGAGCCCGTCTTTCTTCTTCACAATGTGACGACTGATGTGCGCACATGCACATGCTCAAACGTAACACACTCCAGCCTCGCCCCAAGTCCCTGCCACTCACTTTTACACGCATGCGCAGATACTGACAAACATATATAAGCACGGAACACAGCATATGTGCACACACAGTACGCACAGAAGTGTGGGCATGCATACACACACACACACAAACACAACACACACACACACACACAAAATCTTGGCACATGCACACACACTCACCACACCAAACAATCACAACAAAATATAATTTTGTCTGAATCACTTTTAATGGAAGGACGTTAAATTGAGTAACAACACACGCGCGCACGCACGTACGCACGCACACACATATACGCACACACACGCACGCGCACCGCATTGCACGGCACGCTACACACACGCACAAGCACACACACGTGTGCGCGCACGCACACGCAACGCACGCAGCACACACAAACACACACACACACACACACGACAACCTTGGCCGTAATCCTAAACCTATGCTCTTCATGTTTCCAACTCTCGATCTCAAAGTCTGGTTTCTATTCAGTTTCACAACAACCCTAGGCTGATCCTAACCATATCTTCTTCATGTTTATGATTCTCGATCTAAAAGTCTGGTTCTTTTCAGTTTCACAACAACAACCCTAGGCTGATCATAACCCTATCCCTCTTCATGTTTATGACAAATCTCGATCTCAAAGTCTGGTTCTTTCAGTTTAATGACAATAACTGTAGGCTGATCCTAACCCTATCCTCTATTCTCTTCGTGTTTATGACTCTTGATGTCAAAGTCTGGCTTCTTTCAGTTTTATGACAACATCCCTAGGCTGATCCTAACCATATCCTCTTCATGTTTAAGACTCTCGATCTCAAAAAGAAAAGCTTGTTCTGTCAGTTCAAAACAACAACACTAGGCTCGATCCCCCAACCATATTATGTTCATCGTTAAGGACTCTCGATCGCAAAGTCTGATTCTTTTCAGTTTTACAAAAACAACCCTAGGCTGATCCTACCCCTATCCTCTAGACTAAATATATCTTCTCAGCATGTTTATTACTCTCGATTTCAAAGTCTGGTTTTTTCAGTTTCATGACAATAACCCTAGGATGATCCTAGCTCTATCCTCTTTGTGTTGTTGACTCGATCTCAAAAGTCTAGTTCTTCCTCGGTGGTTGCCTGCTGATGGCTTAACAAAGTTTCGCTCCCCTTGGACGCTGGTCTAGGGTTCTGCGAGTTGGACAAAAAGACGGGGTGTAGCTGCGCATTGGGATTCGGAATAGCAGAGTGGGGTTGCAAACGCTACTGTACCGACACGCATATGGGACAGCAATACACAATTTAAAAAGTCTGTTCTTTTCAATTTCATGACAACCACCTCCGGCGGATACGCTCTCTGTTTTTACCAATTCTTGTTGTATAAAATGAACTTTATTATTTAAACACTGTACATAAAAGAGAGATAGTGCAATTAATTTTATTAAATAAAAATGTTTTTTGGAAAATACACGCGCGATGGCGCTGCGTAGAACGGGCAAACAGTTGAAGCGGGCACGAAACACGTTGACTATTCGCCAAAAATGTATTTCATGAAACTTATTATAACAAACTAACATTAAAACATTGGCCGCTACAGGTTGGTACCCGCTCTACCGCAGGTCCCTCGCCATGGCAAAAACGGCGAACTAAGTCGACTTCCGCCCCCCACAATCCTCATTTGGCAGTCATACATACAATATTGCTTTTACAGCTCGTTTTGTTTCTGTGCACGTGAAAATATACCATGCATTAACCCAATCATCTTTTTGGACATCAAAACCATACAAAGGAAGGGGTGGGATGGGTTTATATCCAGATGTTACGTTAGCTTTGACTTTGAAAAAAACGTCCTGGATAAAAATAAACAAAAATCATCAAAAACGTTACTATATCCGAACATTGTTATAAGAAAAACCTGTTATAGTAAAGGACAATCTTTGCTCCCCTGGACTTTACTATAAGCGGGTTGTGTACTGCTATATATAATTTGCTTTGATACAAAAGTTTCTGTGTCCAATTTCGTTGGACACAGAAATGTTTATCAAAGCAAACTTTTCTGCATTCAAATGCACTAACTTTTCAGTCCTTCTAGAGTAGGGGTACGAGTCAAATACAGACATGGGACAACAGAAAACTTTATCAAAGCAAAACTATTCTGCATTTCAAATGCACTCACTTTTCAGTCCTGCAGAGTAGGGGTACGGCAAATACCAGACATTGGACACCAGAAAACTTTTAATCAAAGCAAAAACTATCTGCATTTCAAAGGCCATCACTTTTCAGTCCTTCAGAGTAGGGGACGGAGCCCAGCCATTCAATGAGTTTTCTCTAATAATTACTATATAGGACGGAGACCAGCATACGATTAATAATAATAAATTGATTTAGATAGCATTTCTCATTACTCATCTTTGCCTCCCTGACTTGACTTTGATCCTCAACAGTCTAGGTCTAGACCCACCCTGGTAACTCTGACAGTCTCACGGGCTCTCCACTGCTATCCTTAATGTTCTGGACAGAGATTACCCACAATGCCCTTGCACCTGCTTTGTGTCATCTTCTTTTCCTTTCAGCTGGCATCGGTCTTAGCACTCTCGTGGCAACCCAACCACAATCACACTTCTCTCCCTTCGTCTTTTTCTTATAGAAGACATGCAGTACAAATTATGCCACATGTTATTTTCATGTCGCCGAGCGGCAGGCATGTCTCTGAGGTAAGGGTTGTACACCCATTAAGGCGTGTACATCACGGTAAAGGAGGGGGTCTAATACTAAACGTAAAAGACATCCTAGCACAAAATGGCCACAGGGGGCTGTAAATATCGCCGAGTGGCAGGACATGTCTCAGTGGTAAGGGTGGGTGGCTCCGGAAAAAAACGATTTTCACCCAGTCAAGGGGTGTACGGTGCATCACCCAAAGGTCACAAGGAGGACGCGGACCGAGATGTGACGGTGGAAATGAGGCACAGGGCGGGGGGCATGACAGGGCATACACCGGCAAAGGACATATCGCCGCCGGCGATGCCCTTGTGTCTTCTCCATTCCGTCCGATTTATACAACGTGTTGTTAAAAATCGGGACATCTTGGTGTGCACGCCTCCAGGCATTTGCCTCCAGGGTTCGTTCCCAATCTTTTAATATCTACTAATGTTCCATGTGTTGTTCTAGACCAGAGGCACAGTCCTGGAGATAACCATAGCTGTTGACAGGGGACTATCCTTAATAGGAACTAAACTAACTAACCGACCAGAGGACGTTAAACAATTTTCACTAAATTCCATGTAAATCTCTTAGTCTCATCTGGTTTCAGTCACACCTCACAGCTACTTCTTTAGAGACCAAGTTCCCTCTCAAAAGTCAAATCTAAACGATTCACTGCATGCCTTCTAAGTGTCCAAAAGTAATAATCTAGGACCTAGTTTCAGTCTAAAGTTACTCACCCACTTTTAATCTTTGCATTTTGAATTTATTTCAGGAAATATTGTGATTGATAAACACTAACACACAAAACAAGACACACACACACACAGGTGGATGGGGAGTTGAGCATTTCTCTGTCAATTAAAACGACATTGTCCATCGTTCTTCCCAGTGTTCAAGTTCTCTAGATCCCTGCTGAACAATGCTCTGGTCGTCCTACTCCTCAAGCTCTTTGTGGCAGGCTTTCAATGCAAAGAGGTGGTGCGTGGAGTCCAGGATTATGGGGCAGGTCATTTAGTATAGGAGGCAGAGACTGGGCCGAGGAACGGAACTGTGGGGGACTCCAGATTCCACGGGGAAAATTCTGAATCATTCCTCCCACAGCGGACTGACTGCAGTCCTGTTGTACAGGAAACTCGGAATCCACCATGTTTATCTCGCAGTTGATGCACCATATTTTCAAGTTTGTGAATCAGTAGGGGCATGGCTGACCTACTTGTTTATTATGTGTGTATCATAGTTTATAATACCGTCTTTCATGTTAAGTAGTGCTACATGCCTTTTATGTTAATTTGTCTAAGTTGGGTGTTTGTTTTGTGTGGGTGTGTTTTTTACACCGCTCGATCTCTTTATTAATACAAAAAAACATTATAACACGCTATATCTCTCTTTACAAACAAAACACTATAACAACGCTCTATCTCTTTACTAATACAAAACACATGATAACACCGCTCTAATCTCTTTAATAATACAAAACAATGATACACCGCTCTATCTCTTCTTTACCACTACAAAAAACACATGATAACACCGCTCTATCTCTACCAATACAAAACACATGAAACACCGCTCATCTATCTTACTAATACAAAAACACAGATAACACCGCCTCTATCCTTTTACTAATACACAACAAATGATAACACCGCTCTATCTCTTAATCTCTTTACTAACACAAAAAACACATGATAACACGCCTCTATCTCCCTTACTAATACAAACACATGATAACACCGCTCTTATCTCTTTACAATACAAAAACAAATGATCACACCCTCTATCTCTCTTACTAATACAAAACACATGATAACACCGCTCTATCTCTCTTACTAACTACAAAACACATGGATAACACCGCCTCATCTCTTTACCAAACAACACATGATACACCCGCTCATCTCCCTTTAATACAAAACACATGATAACACCGCTCTATCTCTTACTACTACCAAAACAACATGATAACACCGGTCTACTCTGGTACTAAATACAAAACACATTGATAACACCGCTCTATCTCTCTATAATACAAAATACTGATACACAACGTTCTATATCCCTGACTAATAAAAACACATGATAACACCGCTCTATCTCTTTACCAATACAAACACACATGATAACAACGTTCTATTCTCTTTACTAATACAAAAACACCATGATAACACCGCTCTATCAGCTCTACAATACCAAAAAACATGACTACCACCGCTCTATCTCCCTTACTAATAAAAAAAAATGATAACCACCGCCTCATCTTCTTACTAATACAAAACACATGATAACGCCACGTTCTACTCTTATAATACAAACACATGATAACCAGTTCTATCTCTATTTACTATACAAAACAAATGATAACACCGCTCTATCTCTTTACTAATACAAAAAAATGA
>CM065708.1:24254257-24257302 GCA_017654935.2 Phymorhynchus buccinoides | reverse complement strand
GTTCTGGTTTGTATTGCGAACAGAGATTCTGATACAACCACGCACCGGCTGATTTCGTTCGTCCAATTACTGGAAATTAGCTCACTCTACAAGATTGATCCTTGGCCTCAGGCGGGGAGATCATACAAACCTGGACAAAAGTCTGGCAGAGAAAAATTTTAGATTCCCACTCCACCAAAGGCCGTCCTTTCCTTGGCCAAAATTTAACATTGATCGTCGAGAAGGTAGTCGGTTCTGGTCAAGCGAAACCGAGAAAAGATGCACTGTTCAAAAAGATCCAGCATTCCAAAACGGTTAAAGAAACACGCAACGCGTTGATGTGTGAAGACTAACCCACTGACATCAAAGTAACGGCGACGGGACGCGAGAACCAGACCACAACCCACAACCAGCAAAGATTATGACGAGAACGTCCCGAATCCCCTACAAACTGGAAAGGATTTTCTGAAAAACTTGGAGAAAGAAACGGAGCAGTCTTAAGAGACGCCAAAACGACAAAACTAAAAACCGTAGTAACTATTTAACAATAAGGAATTTTGTTTTGGAAACAATGGCTGATACAGAGACTCCCATCATAGATGTTGGCAAATGAGGATAAGTCTGATCCCCAAAAGGAAAATCGGGGGGGGGGGGTTACAACGAGGAAACTTTTTCGTTCACTATCGATGAAACTACAGATGAATTTGTTTGAGAAAAAAGCGGCAGTCTGAAGAATGTTCTGATAACTTCAAGACAGCAACTTTGCTAACAAATCTCCTTGATTAGTCTCCACATAAGGCAATACAGCGGGCCATCAGTAGGGCTTATCATTATGATGATCGGGTATCAACGGACGTGCGTTTTCTTGTATATGTTTTTGACTCCTGTTACCGATCAAGTTTGCACCTTCGTCGCCTGATCAGAACGCGTGAGTTTGAGCTTGCGAATAAGTCTGTGATTGATGATTAGAGAATAGTCTGTGTCTGATAGCGAGAAGATTGAGTCTGGTGAACGACTAGCGAGTAAGAATTAAGTCTGTGGCTGATAGCGCAGAAGACTGAGTCTGTTGCTGATAGCAAGCATATTAAGTCTGTTGTCTGATAGCGAGAAGACTGAGTCTGTGATGATAGCGAGAAGGATTAAGTCCTGTGAACTGATAGCGAGAAGATTAAGTCTGTGGCTTGAATAGCGAGAAGTTAGTCTGTGGCTGATAGCGAGAAGATTAAGTCTGTGATGATCGCTAGAAGACTTGAGTTCCGTGGCTGATAGTCTGAGAAGACTGATTCTGGTGGATTGATAGCGAGAAGACTGAGTCTGTGGCTGATGCGTGGTATAGACGGAGTCTGTGGCTGATAGCGAGAAGATTAAGTCGGTTTGGCCTGATAGCGACGATGAAGATTTTAAGTCTTGACTGATAGCGAGAGATTAATCTTGACTGATGGTGCTAACAACAAGTCTGTAACATGATAATACAAATCTCCATTGACGATGAACAGAACACGTCTGTACGACTAGTAAGAAGTCCTGTGACTGATGGTGGAAAGTCGTGACTGATGGTGGAAATCTATGAATGGTAGTGCGAATAAACGCTGTGACTAATGGCAGAATAAGTTTGTTTGCCGTTGAGATAAGTCTGTGACTGATATAGCAATCGGCTGTGACTGCATGGCGAGAAGTCTGTGATAGATAATGAGAAATCCTGCGATAGAACGTGAGTAAGTCTGTGACTCATTATAGCACTCGAATCGGCGGCTGTGAACCTCATGCTATAAGTCTGTGGAATAAGATATGATAAAATCCTCTGGTATAACGGTGAGAGTCTGTGACTGGGGGGGGGGGGGGAAGGGGTGAGAAGAAAAGTCTGTTGCTGGAAATGAAACAAGCATGTAGTGGACAGTAATAAGTCCTGTGACTGATGCTGACAAGATCTGTGCTGACGATGAGAAGTATGTGACTGATAGTGAGAAGTCGTGCTGATAATCGGAAGAACAAATGTGCAAATACAGTGAGACGTCTTGTGCCCGACGATGAGAAGTTCTGCGACAATTGATAATAAAACGTGTGTGATAGATAGTGAGAAGTCTCTGACTGATGCTGAGAAGAACGAATCTGCCTTCTGATAAGTGGAAACCGGGTCTTGTACTTGATAGTGGGAATCTGTGAACTGACGGTGAGAAGTCTGTGGTTTGTGGTGAGAAGTCTTGTTGATGGTTGAGAAGTTTGTGGTTGATGGTGAGAGTCTGCGACTGATGGTGAGAGTCTGTTACCGATGGTGAGAAATTCTGTGACTGACGGTGAGAAGACTGGTGACTGACGGTGGAGAAGTCCTTGTATTGATTGCCGAGAGTCTTGACAGATATGGAAGACTGTGACTGACGGTGAGAAGTCTGTGACTGATGGCGAGAAGTCTGGTGACTAACGATGAGAAGTCTGTGGTTGGATTGGTGAGAGTCTGTGATACGATGAGAGTCTGGTGTTGATGGGAGAAGTCTGTGACTGATAGCGAAAGGTTCTGTGACTGGACGGTGAGAAGTCTGCTGCTGAAACGGGTGGGAAGTCGTGACATTATGTTGAGAAGTCTGTGACTTATCACGAAAGTCTGTTTGCTGGTGTGGGTAACAAAGACTAACGCAACGGGCTGACAAACAAGACTGTGAACCTGATGGTGAGAAGCGGCAGCTGTGAAGGACAGGAACCTCCAAATCGTCTTTTCTTCTCGAACGGAGTGTTTGTCCGAGAATCGATGAAGTCTTCCAGGCATCAGGATAACGCCAATGGGGAATGTTCCTCACCGGAAACAAGTGAGGAAGTTACGCGTTTTGTACTTGTCTCTCTCTCTCTCTTTATTTGTGTCTGATGTCTTGTCACTTTGCGCAAGCCCTTTGAAATGTGGGTACTGTTATATAGGCCTACTCGTTTTTTGAGGAGGCCATCCCTGATCAGGATAAAGCCAATAAGGCTTGTCCCACGGAAACAAGGTGGAAGTTAAGGGCGTTCTGCTACATTGTACTCTCTCTCTCTCTTCCGTCTCTCTCCTCCATCCCTGATCTCTCTCTCCTTTGCCTC
>CM065708.1:24219257-24231757 GCA_017654935.2 Phymorhynchus buccinoides | reverse complement strand
AGTCCCTGGGACCCCTTGTTTTGTGGGACCATTGGGAGCCCTCAGTGTAGCTCACTATATTTGTAGTCACCCGTACAGGAGTCTGATGAAATGTCTGTATTACTGTATCATACATTTGATTTGGTTTAACCCTTTCGCCGCCAACGTCGCATTTTTGCACCACAATGATTTAACACCCATGTCATTAAAAACCTTGAAATCAGGGTCTGTTATCCAATGATTTTTGTGTTCTTGATTTTGGGAGTTAAGGATAGGCCTTTTTTTTTAAGCATGTAGTAAAGGAATCCCCAATATTTCAGACAAAATGTTTTCTTTACCTATGTACAATTATTGGATAATTTTGGCTAAAAACAATGGCTGGCGGCGAAAGGGTTAAACAAATGTTTATTCACACTCACTCGGGAAACGATCAAACAGAAAGACAATTAGAGCAACAACAAGCTCGAAGCTTATACCGTGCTCCTTAAATTAACGTCATAATTGCACCATTGATTGAACAGATGGAGACTGCGTTTAAACCAATATAAACTGTGAATGCAAACAGGAGTTTTAAGTGTGAACAAAAACAGAAGTAATAATGATAATAATAATAATAATAATAATAATAATAATCATAATCATAATAATCATAATAATAATAATCATAATAATAATAATAATAATAATAAATAAAATAAGTTTACAGATTTGTAAATTTGGGATTTGTAATTTTGTTTCCAAGGGGAAACAAAACAATAATGTATCCATAGTACAACATGAACTGTGAATCAGCCAGTATAGCATTGGAGAAGCACACACAATTCGTACACGTTTCTGATATACAGACAATATTGCTTTTAAAAATTTCAATACTACTAGTGCTAATAAATAAAATAAATAAATAGTTAAATAAAATAGCATTTTATTTGATTCGTGTATTGGGAATATTTTGGAAGCGTTCCATTAATCGCGGTTTTTTATAGTCACAGAGGCGTCTCTGTGAAATTCTGGTTGCTCCCACCTGGAGAGCGCGTCGCAGCCAGAGGCGCGCACCCAAATTTATTTTTATTTTTTTAATTTTTATTTTTTTGCATGCGATTTTTGTGTGACTGATGAGGAAGGAAGGGAGGGGGGTAAGTTTTGACCAAACGCACAATGTTTTCGTTGCGGCCGCTGGGTTTAACGTGTGCTAAGTGCATATAGGCACACGGGACCTCGGTTTATCGTCTCATCCGAAAGATAATTATCAGTGAAATACTGATTGCAAAACCAAAATATTGAAAGCCATTTGACCAGTCAGTCCCACCCAGGAACTCATAATTTTTTGTTGTTGCTAAAGCCGGCGACAGACTATGTGACTGCCTCATGTGACTCGATCAGGTCGTGACGTTTCACCTCATTTGCATACCATGCTGCTCGATCAGTCTGACTCAGTCGGGCCCAGTCAGGTGACAGGGCCGAATAGGGCGGGTTCTAAATTTCACTGATCGAGTCTGATCGAGTCAGAATGGCTTGTGACCTCTTCTGTGCGGGAAAAAAAATGTGATCTACGTCACGACCTGATCGAGTCATATGAGGCAGTCGCATAGTCTGTCTCCCGTTTAAGACTGATACATTGTTTAACAGAGGCTTTGACATTGTGGTTTTCACTGGTTTTTTGTTTGTTTCCCTGGGACTGGTTTTAACACCGGTTGTTGGGGGGCATTGTCGCTGGCGGGACTGGTTTTGACACCGGTTGTTTGGGGGATCGTATGATGGGACTGGTTTTGGGGGGGGGCATTGTCGCTGGCGGGACTGGTTTTGACACCGGTTGTTGGGGGGCATTGTCGCTGGCGGGACTGGTTTTGACACCGGTTGTTTGTGGGCATTTTCGCTGATGGGACTGGCTTTAACACCGGTTGTTTGGGGGCATTGTCGCTGACGGGACTGGTTTTGACACCGGTTGTTGACGGGCATTGTCGCTAATGGGTGACTGGTTTTGACAACACGGTTGTTGGGGGACATTGTCGCATGACGGGACTGGTTTTGACACCGGTTGTTGAGGTGTTTTGTCGCTGATGGGACTGGTTGTGACAACGGTTGTTGGGGGGCATTGCGATGCGGGACTGGTTTTGACACCGTTGTTGGGGGCATTGTCGCTGATGTGACAGGTTTTCAAAATTCATAGCGCGATCACTGTGATGATGCTGATGGAACATTACTGAGTTTCAGACTGATGGAGGGTGGGGGAGGGATTGCATTACTATTTGTGTTTTATTTTCCAGAAGCTGATTGCAGGCCCTGAGAAAAACGGCTGGTCTGCACTTGACTGCTTGGCCCTTGATCTTCAAGTGGTAACTGGAATAACCATGCTAATTGTAACAAACTGCTTTTCTAAGCCCCTTTTCCAATGTTTTAAACGCTTCTGCAGGCAGGACGGGCCAGCTGTTTTTCTATGGGGGGCCGAAGGGAGAGAGATCTGTCTTACAGGGATTAGCTCATATTCCACTTTTTTTTCTTCTGAAAATGATTGATATTCAAAATGCCATGTTTACATGTTAGTGTTCTGATTGGTTGAGTGATGCCTGGTCGTATTGAAGGAATGCTGAATTGTGATGTGAAGATGAGAAATTTGATTGTTTGAATGCCATGATCTTTTGGAGTTCGACATTATAAAACGTTGAAATATGAATCTCTTGGTGTTTTTGTGTGTATAAGTTGTATTTATAAAATGTTTGAATGAATCATTGCAAAGTAAACCTCAACTTCATCCAGCTGTTGGAGAAAAAAAAAGATTGGAAAACCCCTTAAACATTCAGTTGAAACTTAAAGTTGTTGATGCTTGATCATTAAATGGTTTTATTTTAGTTTCCAGTTTTAATTCAATTTTTTTGTTTCAGTCACGTTTGCAGCAATGTGAACGAGGCCAGCCGCCAAGCCAAGCTTGCAGATTTCAATAGAACTGATTTTATTTATTTATTATTCATTGTATTTGAAAATCCTAATCACTTACATTTATCTAAAGAAGCTTCTGATTGATACATTTCTTACAAATTGTAGACAAGTGGAGGAATTAAGGAAACATTTTGCCCAGCCCGTTATTGGGACATCTCAGATGAGGCTTGAAAGTTGAAATGAGCATTTTTCATAATTCATGTAAACTGCCGTGTCTGGTTGCTGCAAACACACTTACGAAAATGTGTTGGGTTATTGATGCCAAACGCATTTGCTTGAAAGTGCACACTCTCTTGAATTAAGTAAAACTAACATTCAAGACTGTTTTGCAGCCTTTTCATTTGAAGTGAACTTAAAAAAATTGCTTGTCATATCATTTGGAAAAAATAAATAACTTTATTCTCATGTAAAAAAAAAAAAATCTTTTGGTTACAAAAATGAGAAACAACAAAGAGTGCCATGCCCTGTAAATATTGGTTCAAGTTGTAGGTCTGTTTTTTTAAATTTGGTTGTAAAATATTCATTGGCTAATCGTTTTAACTTTTTTTGCAGCCTTTTCATTTGAAGTGAACTTAAAAAAATTGCTTGTCATATCATTTGGAAAAATTAACTTTATTCTCATGTAAAAAAAAAAAAAAAAAAAAAAAAATCTTTTGGTTACAAAGATGAGAAATAACAGTGTCATGCCCTGTAAATATTGGTTCAAGTTGTAGGTCTGTTTTTTAAAAATTTGGTTGTAAAATATTCATTGGCTAATTGTTTTAACCTGTAAACACGTTTTCAAATCTTGCGCAAAATGTAAGTAAATTGTTTACTCTCAATATCGATGCAATCAAATGAGGAAATAGTTTCTTTTGAATTTTTTGCAATATTTATGCGACTAAGTGTAAATTAATCTCGTTTTACATTCATGCTGTAAAGAGTGTCAATGTGAAGCTGTTAGCATGAAAATTATGTCTAGTTTGTCGTACGCCTCAATAACATTGTTTTATCTGATCACGTAGAATGATAGTTTTTTTGTTTTTTTTTACACTAATTACAGCAAACAAATTTGCTAATTAAGGATTCCATTTCTTGTCTCTTCATTTAAGAATATCCCCGGCCCCCCCCCCCCCCCCCCCCACCCCCCCCCCCCGATTAAGAACTTAAAAAAATCACCCAAAATGAGGTCATAAATGGGAGGTAATTTTAATATTTACAAAGAGAAGGGCAATGTCTCTGAGAAGTAGCTCTTAAAACATTTTCAGGAGAGAAAAAAAGTTTTGTCTTCACTACTATGCCCGATAGTGATAATTATTGTTGGGGTTTATGAAGTTGAGGTTTACTTTTGTTTGATTTGAATCCATTGTGTGTGTGGTGTATTAATGCAGAAAAAGACTGATTTGATGAATATGCGTGAAAATGAAGACCGCCAAGTTTGTTCTAAATTGGTAACGATGCAGATCCACACACCATTCTCCATTGTTTCTTTCCGTTTTACTTAAGTTATTTATTAACTCGCTGACTGGCCAAATTATTTCCCCTTGTTATGTGGGGACTGGGCATTTGACTAGGTTCATAAAACAATCACCAAAACCAAGCTATGAAGAGTTAGGCATCAATATTTTCAGAAAAGATTAGCAACACCATGCACTAAACGATCGTAAAGTATCAGATTCCTTACCTACCGTCTCCTATTGACGAAAACAGCTAACACATAGATGATAGAAAGAAAGAAAATTTCACATTCCGATCTTTGACCCCCCTCTACAACCAAAGCTGAATGTTAACTATGCAATGATTGGTTGATTTCAAGAGAGGCAAGGTCAAAGCAAACTGAAAGTAGTTTATGACTTCGCACCGGAAAGCTGGTTACACGCCAGAAATCAAAAACTCTTATGAGCCGGATCCGGGCCATTCATCCTAAACAGTTATGCGAGCCATGAGCTGGATCCGGCTCATTCGTCCCGAGTGAGTTCAACAACACAAACTACAAAAAGCTTCCTTAAGCAGGGCTGCCTACTGTCCCATCCCGTCCCACCTAAGGGGCATTTGTCCCTGGAAACAGTCAAAAATAGCACCCTCTTCCTGGAATTCACATTTCTCTGGTGTCCTTGGAAATGGTACAATGAAATTTTTGGTAGAGCAGTTGCTGGTCTTGTTACTAAATGTTAGCTAACTTCACTATTCAACAGAGGAACAGATACTGTTGATAATTTTCTTTACATATACATTGGTGCAACTTTTCCTGGTATACAAGGATTTTCTGTTTTTGAATTTTACCAGAAAAGGAATTTCCTTTTTTTTTTTAAATTTGTCAAACAAGATCTTTGTGTGTCTACTGTATTTTTCAAACAATTTAAAATAAGTATTTGTATAAATTGTGGAAAAAGCAAACTAAAATACCATTACCTTTATATAAAAAAAAGTTTCATTACCCCTAGACCCCGGCCTTTCAGTTTTTTTTCATTTTGTGTACTTGCACCCATGCATAAATGTTACACATAAGTTAGTACTGAACACCAAAGGATATTGAAGCGCAATGACACCAAAAAAGCATAAAGAAGAGTACCCCTAAAATCTAGATTTTGCTAGATAATGAAATAATCAAAAGTTAATATTTATTTTGACCCTGATGCATGACATCCCAATGTTTGTCCCTGGAAATAAGTGTCCCTAGTTTTTAAGCAGTTTGTCCCAGGAAACTGCAACAGAGGGTAGGCAATCCTGCCTTAGTGCTAGCAAAGCTGCTATAACATGGAACCCATGTTTTTCTTTTTAACCTTTAGCACACTGCAGGCGCACTGTGTCGCCGAGCAGATTCTCTCCCCTGTAACTGCAGGCGCACTGTCGCCCAGAGAGGGGTACCCCCAAACCAATGCTTCGCAGACCCTATTTCTGTTACTAATAATAGAAACTACCTCACTTTAGCTTCAGAACGAGGCTCTGCTCCTCTTCCGGCAAGCCGCCATTTGCTTTTTTAGTTGTATAGAATTTTTCAGTTTCAATCGGTCAGAAAGTAAAGTTCACTATCAAATATGGCGGACTTTCGTGTTGGCGAAGCTTCCTACTGGAAATTAGCGTCGATGTTTGTTTAAATCATGAATTGTTAGGTCGGATATCGACAGTGAAAGGGTGATAGATCGTAATGCAGTAGAAGCCGATGTCAGTGTGACTCGAAGACGATACGATATCGATTCGAGCCGCGATTGTGATTCGGTACCGATTTTGACTACTAGGTTGAATTCAAAGAAAATTTTGCCTTTCATAATATTCTTAATGATATTTCCGTGAGTTATTTCGTTAAAAGGGATCTTAGACATGAGTTAATTAGTCAGTGGGTGAACTTTGAAGCAGGCGGCACTCCGACCGTGCCGAAACAGTAAGTCAACACTTTCGCTTTGTTGATTTCGCTCTTGCTTTTTTTTAACAACAACAAAACATACACGGACAACAAAATACATCATATCAAAAACTCCTCAATCATCTCTTTATTAGTATTCCAATAATCAAGTCTGCACACAACACACAGAGAAAATTAGAGCATTTTTAATCAAGTGGGTGTAAGCGTTTAAAAACCCTGCAGTGGCAGAGTACGGAACGTCAGCAAAAAATGCAGTGTGCTAAAGGTTAAACATCTTGATCTACATCATGTGTAGTGTCACAAACCAGTATTTCTCAGAAACTTTCTGATTAAGATAATATTCCCATTTGTTCTTGTGTTCTCTTCAAAGTATAAGATCTTCTTCGGTCGTCTGTCATATGAGCGCAGATTATTATGCGCCTAAGAAATAGGCCCAGCATATTCGTCTTCGGAAAGACATTTTTTGGAAGAATTTCTAGGAAAAAAGGCAGAAGAATGGACCAGTAAGATAGATGATGACAGTAAGCAAAGGTCAAAGTCATAGATTAGAGGAAGTTACAAGCACAGAAGGTGGGGGAACTATTTGTATGAAAGACCCCCCACCCGGTATGCCTATGGGGGACAGTGTAAGATGCTAAGTGGCTTTTTCCATATAAGAAAGTGCCGCCCAGACACTTCAGTCTTTCATATCTGAAGAGTGCTCAGGGAGAAATATGAATATTACCAGGAAAATGTATCTGCATTCGTATTATAATTGGGGAGGAAAATGGATTTGTTAACACTTTAAGTAACAAAAGTGGCTCAACTTAACCATTTTGCCACCAATGTCGCATTTATGCACCACAATAGATTTAAAACCCATGTCAGTAAAAGGCATCAAATCGAGGCCTGTTATCGGAAGACTGCATTTTCTTAACTTTGGGAGGTAAGGATAGGCCTAATGTTATACATGTCAACAGGAATTCCTAATGTTGCAGATTTTTTTTTTCTCTACTCGGTTACGTTTAGTCGTATTTTTGGCTGAAAAAATGGCTGGCGGCGAAAGGGTGAAAATGATTACTGAGGCTAACCCTCATTCATGGTGGCACACTGCGCAGTTTTAGGACATTTTTTATTCATTTTTGTTTCTCAGGAACTAATAAAGATATCTTTAATGAAATTTTGCACACTTATTCAGTACATAGTCCTGCCTATTTTCACCAAATTTGAAGTCCCTATGTGAAGGTGGTGTGAAAATATGGTAACAAACCAAAAAGAATTCACATTAAATCTTGGCCCCTTACCAGCGCTGGATTGAAGTGCTGCATGATGATGCTGATCATTTCTCCACTTTGCCAAGACATCAAAGGGTGCAACTAACAATGCTTGAGTCATTTACTTGTGTTCTTCATCATATTTATTACCCTGACGGGATTCTGTAATTTGTTACCATTGTTTGACAAGATGAAGAACACGAGTAAATGACTCAAGCATCCTAATGTCGTATTAGTTGCACCCTTTGAATTTGATGTCTTGGCAAAGTGGAGAAATGATCAGCATCACCATGCAGCACTTCAATCCAGCGCTGGTAAGGGGCCAAGATTTCATGTGAAATTTGTTTGGTTGGTTACCATATTTTCATAACACCTTCACATAGACTTCAAATTTGGTGGAAATAGGCAGAACTATGTACTGAATAAGTGTGCAAAATATCTTGATTAGTTCCTGAGAAACAAAAAATGTCCTAAAATTGCGCAGTGTGCCACCTTACTCGGAATGAAGTGAAAGCTGTAGGAGGAGAAAACACTGCATGAATTGCAGTGTTGAGACTTATTACACTTTCAACGCTAGCCATTCCCCCGCCAAAATTTACCATTAAACTTACCCTGGGACGGTATTCATGTCGAGATAGCATGAGACTTAGCATCATGCTAACTTAGAAGCTCTTCCAAAAGTCCTATTAAATCCTATAGGACATTGGAAGAGCTTCTAAGTTAGCATCATGCTAAGTCTCATGCTATCTCAACGTGAATACCGTCCCTGGTAGAGAAAAGATTTCGTCTGCAATATTGGGGATTCCTCTGTGACGTGCATAAAACAGGGCCTGTCCTTACCTCCCAAAATTAAGAACATAAGGTCACTGGATACCAGATACTCTATTGATGCATTTTAGTGGCCAGGGCCTGTATTCACGTTGAGATAGCATGAGACTTAGCATGATGCTAACTTAGAAGCTCTTCCAATGTCCTATAGGATTTAATAGGACTTTTTTGGAAGAGCTTCTAAGTTAGCATGATGCTAAGTCTTATGCTATCTCAACGTGAATACAGGCCATGGGTGTTAACTCATTGAGGCGACAGTGGCGATGAAAAGGTTAAGAAATGCAGCAAACCATGTGGTTGCATTATGCTAGTATAATTCAGTGAGTGGAAAAGCATTCAAACTGCATCCAGAAATTGGTACGTCGACAATATAACTTTTAATCATTTTTTATTTGTATACAGTGAGTAGTTAGTTTTGCTCCGGCACATACACACTTGCAGTCAGAAAGTAACCTTATGAAAGTTCTGTAGAACCACAACTGACTAGATTGTGTGCAATCCTGTTGAAATTTGTAGTTGTATTAATAAATGTACGTAAACATTAAACAAAAAAACTGCTACACCTGACAACCAAAAAACTCCAATGTATAAAAAAAAGAAGAAATTTTGATGTATTGATGAAAAATTTAACATGCAGCATTTTTTTTTCCTCTTATCTCCCGAGACCACTGCATAGGAATTAGTAATTTAGGTAAATTGGATTTGATACTTTATAGTCAGAGGCGTCTCTGAAATTCGGGTTGCTCCCACCTGGAGAGAGCGTCGCAGCCAGAGGTGCGCCACCCATTTAATTTTATAATTTGCATGCGATTTTTGTGGTGGTGGTCAATTTGGACCAAATCGGAAATGACAACTTTCTCGTTGCCACTGGGTTTAACGTGTGCTAAGTACATGGGCACACGGGACCTCGGTTCGTCTCATCTGAAAAACTCCACGTTCAGACCATAAGGCCTAGTGCAGAGTGAGAGGAGAAATCCCCCTGTAACCAGGTTCGAACTCAGGTTTACTGTGCATGAAACAAACACATTACCTCTATGCCACTCTACAACATAAGTACATGTACAACATAAAAGACATGAAGACGTGTACCTTACGTATGCGTCTGGTTTTCAGTTTTCACTGGTCTCCCCGCTGCATGCAGCCGATGCATTCCGATTTCGGAGGAGCTCAAAGGAGAAACATATTTGGAAGATGTTTTGGAAAAAAAGGAGAATGGGCCAATACAAGTCAGATAGTAGATGATAGAAAGCAAAGGGAAAAGGCAGAGTCAAAGAGATTAGAGGAAGCTACAAGCACAGGTGGGTACTATTTGTACAGAAGACCTCGGTAACCCACGGGGATGCATGGAACAAATTGCAAAGATTTAAACTTCAATTTGAATTTTCAGTGTGATTATATTGCCCAAGTACAGTCACGCACACACACTCACAAAAGAAAGGTGATGCAAAATACATTCTAGAGATGATGATTGATCAATATGACGGAACAAATATTTTTTAAATTTTAGCACAACAGAATATCATCATATAGTAATAAGCCAATTACCATAAAGTAAAAAATCTTGAATGTTTTCAAAGGCCGTTCATAATTTCAACAACAATGGAACTTGATGAACAACAGAATGCTTTTTGGTTGATACCCTTGATCAGTAATTCCATTAAAAATGTTTTTCCTTGACGAACTTGGCTATCTCTCCAAAAAAGTTCATTAAGATCCATTCAGGAGAGTAAAGTTACTTTTAAATTAAACTTGACAAGCTTGCATCTTTTGCAAGGCAAACAAATTCCAACCAGACCCGCCTCAGGATAAGTCGCTGTGTGTACGTACGTACGTGTGTGTACGCTACACATGTGCGCATGTTATTTCTGTTCTACCAATACCATTCCTTCAGCCATGGATTCTATATTAACAATGTAGTGTCCATGCTTCAGCCTAGCTCTCAGGAATGTCGCCTCCTCTGCTATCTGGAAGTCATAGTCGGACACACTCTCTCCTCATGTTTTCTATGTTTCATGTTCTTGTAAATATGCTATTTTTGATTGATGTGTATATTTTTTTTTTTATGAGGGCAGGATGAAAAAAAAGCTTTGTCAGCTTATTCTTTAATAAAGATGATTTTGACTTGACTTTCTCAGACATACGCGCACTCAGTCAAAGGGAGGCAAATGCACCGAGTTTCAATTTTGTGTATGACTTCAGTTGCTTCCCTTGCACTGGTACAGATAGTACAGTGTACACATAGCAAGATTGCTATGGTCAATGTCAGCACATTTTTCTTTCTTTCTCTATTGGACCATCACTGCGCCGTTATGCACCACTACACAATATTTGAAGCAATTCAGGTTCAAAATTAAGGCTATGAATAGGTTGAGCAATAATATATATAGTAATAGTGGCAAAAAAATAAAGAAAACACAAGAAATGGAAATAACTTGAAACATTTGCCCCCTCTGAATCATCTGACAGGGTGTTACCCCTATTATCCTGCCGGGACCCTGGATCCCTGCCTTTCAGGTTTTTTTCATTTGGGGGAATTGCACCCATGATTTAAACATAGCCACTTCTTTTTTGTACGTACGTGTGTGTGTTATTTCTTTTCTACACGGATTCTATATGTGTAGTGTCCATGTTTTCTACCATTCAGCCTTCAGCCTAGCTCTCCAGAATAACTGTCACCTACTCTGCTATCTGGAAGTCATAGTCGGACACACTATTCTCTCTCTCTCTCTCTCTCTCTCTCTCTCTCTCTGGATGGATGGATGGAAGTTCAGTTTAACGTCGCGTATCGGCTTTCGCCATGTACGACGGGCTGAACAAACCAACCAGGGTATAAACAAAAAATTATGTTCCTGAATCACTGTCTTAGCCAAAAGGCCGAGAAGCGATCAGAAATTCAGCGATGCATCTCTTTGTGAACGGTACACAAAGGGAAGCTAATGCACCATTTTGTGTATGACCTCAGTTGCTTCCCTTTGCACTGGCACAGATAACAAGATGGCCTCAAAAAGAGTTTGATGGTCAAGGTCAGCACATTTATTCTTTTTTGTTCTGCGTTGGACCATCACTGCACCGTTATGCACCACTACACAATATTTGAAGCCTGTCACACAAGTGAGTGTCCCTGTGGCACAGGACTGGCCTACTTACATTGTACCAAGACATTCAGTCGAATCAGTGTCAAACCTGGCCGGTGAGAGTGGAGCTCCAGGAGAAGCTGTGGGGACCAACACAGGAGCTACAAAAGACAGCAGACTTCGTCGCCGTCTGGACTGGACTAAAGACTTAAACATAGCCACTGGGAACGCAGAAGAAGAAGAAGCCATTCTATCCATTGGTTTATGAGATACAGCTCAGACATGAAATATGTTGCACAAAGAAGAAAGATTCGGTTTTGTGAATCTTCATTGGCGGAGGTTTGCACTGGAGGCTTAAAATTAAGGATATGAATAGGTTGAGCAATAATATATATAATATAGATAGTGGTCTATGGCCAATGGTTTCTTCACAATCGCAGGAACGGAACAACACACCCCATAGGTGCAACTATTTTCAGTTTCACAATAATTTAATTTTCTAAAATTTTACCGGAAACTGAACTTCAGTTTTCTTTTCTTTAATTTATCCTCCCCCCCCCCCAAAAAAAAAGAAGGCAGATCAAGGCAAATGGGCAGATCGATCACAAACGATTTTGGGTGTTTTGAATTTGGTTGTTCTATCCCGGAAGTCTTCATCTAGGAATCTCAGTTATCAATTAGCATGGCGCCATTACTATTTTCAAAGACGATGTAGGGGAAGACGGGGTAAAAAGCGCATGGGCGGGTAAGAAGCCCACCCCAATTATCTCATGAAATAAAGAAAATTTCAGTCAAATTTGCCCATGAGACGAATGCTAGACATTAACGCTCGTCTCATGGGCAAAATGAGACTGAAATTTGCTTCATTTCATGAGATAATTGGGGTGGGCTTCTTACCCGCCCATGCGCTTTTTACCCCGTCTTCCCCTAGTTCAAAAACGGATAACTAAAAACACACACACAAAAACACTGAATAACTCACAATAATTTTCTGATCCCGGTTAAATAATCTGAGAGAAATACAAATATGGTTGGAACAATACTGGAGGCAATGCCCGGAGGCAGTACGAAACCAGTAATGTCCCGATT
>CM065708.1:24206757-24214257 GCA_017654935.2 Phymorhynchus buccinoides | reverse complement strand
AACAAACACAACAAAACAACAACAACAACAACAACAACAACAACACAACAACACAACAACAACAACAACAAACAACAACAAAAACAACAAAAATGCAACAACAACAACAACAAACAACAAACAACAACAAACAACAACAACAACAACAACAATACAACAACAACAACAACAACAACAATAACACAACAACAAACAACACAACAACAACAACAACAACAATAATACAACAACAACAACAATGCAACAACAACAACAACAACAACAACAACAATACAACAACAACAACAACAATACAACAACAACAACAACAACAACAACAACCAACAAACAACAACAACAACAACAACAACAACAAGCACACAACAACAACAACAACAACAACAACAACAATAAACTACAACAACAACAACAACAACAATACAACAACAACAACAATGCAACAACAACAATACAACAACAACAACAATGCAACAACAACAAACAACAACAAACAACAACAATACAACAACAACAACAACGCTTCCTTTGTCTTCTGGGCTCACTATTCCTGCTTACTACACCCCCCCCCCCTCCCCCGTCTCCCCCTTTCTGTTCGATTATGCATATAAATCAGCATACACGAGAGAGAGAGAGAGAGAGAGAGGAGAGAGAGAGAGAGAGAGAGAGAGAACTCGAACTCGAACTCGAACTCGAACTCGAACTCGAAATGTTTAATGAGGATAAACTGAGTAAGCAGAAATAGCTTATTTTCATCAGGTCCTCTAAAATAATGACATATGAAGTGAATAAATAAATAAATAAATTACAAAACAAACTCAAATGGTTCAAAAGTAAACAATGTAACAATCAAATGTAACAAATCCAAAGAACAAGGACAACATGACATTCTCACAATTCCTTTCACACACCGCCTATAGTTAGACAAGTAATGACAATTTTACAATATCAGGTAGTAGGAGCATAGCTACAGACATGCGCATTTACTAAAATTATAACATGCACAATAGATAAGTTTAGAAAAGGGGAATGAACTGTTATAACCTTTCGAATAAATATTTATTAAAGCATCTTTTAAATGACAGCAATGTGCTTTTAGTTTTTATGCACTCGGGGATTTCATTCCACAACCTTCCACCTGAGTATGTCAACGATGACATAAATAAGTCTGTTCTAGGTCGGGGGAGGAGTATGGTTTCTTTATTCCGCACCTGAGTTACAGGAAACCTTTTACATAAATAAGGAGGTGCGAGTCCATTTAAGATTTTATACATAAATAGGGGAAGACGGGGTAAAAAGCGCATGGGCGGGTAAGAAGCCCACCCCAATTATCTCATGAAATGAAGCAAATTTCAGTCTCATTTTGCCCATGAGACGAGCGTTAATGTCTAGCATTCGTCTCATGGGCAAAATTTGACTGACATTTTCTTTATTTCATGAGATAATTGGGGTGGGCTTCTTACCCGCCCATGCGCTTTTTACCCCGTCTTCCCCTACACCCTTATTAGAGAGAGAGAGAGAGAGAGAGAGAGAGAGAGAGAGAGAGAGAGAGAGAGAGAGAGAGAGACTCAGCAATTAAGATTAAGATTAAAAATATAGCCCCGTCGACAACTAAGGCCATGTCAGGGCTGTCACCACGTTGAATCTTATGACGTATTGACTCAGCAATAAATCGTCAGACACTCGGAAAACATCGCTATCTTCATAATATTATAACGCCATGTTTGTTTATTGTCTGAGAAGGCTTAGTGAGTGTCAAGTGTGGTTTTTTTCCTTCAAGTTTTTTAAATATTTTATTTTACACTGAAGTCACGTGATTATTTGCTGAAGACATTTACAACGCAGGCTGATAAAATACGACAAGATAGCAATGCCATATAAACGCACTCACAGTCGTACGTTTCTCACGCCCACTTCATTATTGCTCACTTCACAATACCTAGTAGCAAGGCTAAGCAAAGCACCCCCCCCCCCCCCTCGTGGGGATGCTGGGGTCTCTTTTGCACAAAATAGTTCCCCCACCTTCTGGAGGTTATGTGCATGTAACTTCCTCTAATATCTGTCACTCTCTTTGACTCTGACTATTCCCCTTTACTTACTGTCGTCAAAGACTGTATAGGGGAAGACGGACTACTTAAGAGTTACTGCGAACCGGGCTGATAGAGTTATCGTTAGTGAGGACGTGACACCATTCACAGCGGCGGCTATCCAAAAAACTCAGACTGGAATTTGAACGGAGAATTCAACTGGCCTATCGACGTGTAAATGTGTCACGTTTAAAAGGGACATAACCAGTGTTTCTGTCCTCACTACTCATATAGGGAAAAGAGACCGGATGCTTATCTTCCCCTATACAGTCTTTGCTGTCGTCTACTATCTTAGGGGAAGACGGGGTAAAAAGCGCATGGGCGGGTAAGAAGCCCACCCCAATTATCTCATGAAATAAAGAACATTTCAGTCAAATTTGCCCATGAGACGAATGCTAGACATTAACGCTCGTCTCATGGGCAAAATGAGACTGAAATTTGCTTCATTTCATGAGATAATTGGGGTGGGCTTCTTACCCGCCCATGCGCTTTTTACCCCGTCTTCCCCTACTATCTTTCTGCCTTACTGGTCCATTCTCCTGCCCCCCCCCCCCCCACCCCCCTAGAAATTCTTACAAAGATTTTCTACAGCCGAAGACGGACATGCTTGGCCTAACTATTTCTTAGGTGCATAATAACGGCATGCAGCATGACGCATCTGCGCTCATAAAGGCTGGAAACTGTCAGAGCGATCAAAGAAGAAGAAGACTGAGAAGAAACAAGGCACGGATGCACATCTCATGGCTCCGGTGTGGCATTCCCAAAATGGATTTGTTCTCAACATGTCTGCGCATGTGCGAAATCGATTTATGACGTACTATAACATTTTATCTTTTGTGTATTCGACACTAAATTGACCCTAAACCTATCCCTAACCATATCCCTAACCCAATCCCTAACCCTAACCCTAACCCTAAGCCTAAGCCTATCCGTAACTCTTCGCTCATGCGCAGGCATGTTGAGAACAAATCCATTTTGAGAACGCCACACCGGTCACTGCCCCTAGGCGGTTCTGTTGATTAGCTCTGTGAGCCAGCCAACCAGCCAACCAGCCAGCCAGCCAACCAGCCAGCCAACCAGCCAACCAGCCAGCCAGCCAGCCGCGCTGCGCAAAAAAGATTGGACAAAAATATGAAGGTCATGTGTTTCTTCTTCTTCTTCTTCGATCGCTCAAACAGTTTCCTGTCAATTATGAGCGCAGGTGCGTCACGCTGCCGTCATGCGCCTAACTAACAAATAGTTAGGCCCATGCAGCAACTGAGTCCGACTTCGGCTGGAGGAGGGAATCTTTTTGAAAAAGTTTCATGAGAAAAGGCAGGAGAATTGACCGGTTAGGCGGGAAATATAGTAGATGACAGTAAGCAAAGGGAAAAGGCAGAGTTAAAGAGAGTGACAGATTAGAGGAAGCTACAAGCACAGAACTTCCAGAAGGTGGGGGAACTATTTGTGCAAAAGACCCCCCGGTATCCCCACGGGGGCAAGGTCATGTGTTCACAACCACGCTTCCGCGCGAGTGATCAAATTGTAATGGAGTCCATAGATGCGAAAGCTGGAAAAAAGAAACTGGGAGTCGTTTTCTTCGTTTTTGTGTGCTAATATTGAATATTTGGTAAAAACATGCACAAAGTGCTGCATATTAGTGACAATTCTGCGAAATTTCGTTGTTATTGGCCCAGTAGTTTAGGCAGTAGAACGTAGAAGAAAATATACAGACTCGCACACACACCGTGGCGCGCGCGTGCACAGAGAGAGCGAGAGAGAGAGAGAGAGAGAGAGAGAGAGAGAGAGAGAGAGAGAGAGAGAGAGAGAGAGAGAGATGAGAGAGAGAGAGAGAGAGAGAGAGAGAGAGAGAGAGAGAGAGAGAGAGAGAGAGAGAGAGAGAGAGAGTGAGAGAGAGAGAGAGAGAGATGAGAGAGAGAGAGAGAGAGAGAGAGAGAGAGAGAGAGAGAGAGAGAGAGACAAACACGAGAGAGAAAGAGAGACAGAGACAGACAGACTGACAGACTGACCCTCGCGATACCGACGACTGCGACGCAATCCCGTTCTTACATGTATAGAAACTGAGAGTACTTGGCAAAGCAAAAAACAAAAGCGCTTGCAGTACGCAGACCAATAGCTTCTTGGCCCATGAACACAACATACCTATAGTTTGAAATCGATAGCGTGAGAAAGGCGCGTATTGTCCGGGCTATATAGCAAAGCACCGAACACACAGAGAGGCATTTTGTCATTGAACAGACATAAGGGTTCACACGTAAGGCACAGGTATACGTAGGGCCTACCGTTCTGTTTATTTCATGTGATCTAAGACTTAAAAAAACAACTTTTCTAAAGTTTCTGTAAGAAATTAACCGAGAAATGTAAGGGGGGTGGCACATCTTGACCTATACCGAAATTGTATTTCGAGAAAGATTGGAGTCAATAATAATGGGAAAAAAGAAATGTTATTTGATTAAAAAAAAAAAATTGCGAAAGAAACTGCGAGGGCAGAGAATTGATTATTGAAAACAAAAAAATTCATTTAAAAAAAAAAAATTCTTATTATGGTGAAAGCAGACAAATTCAGTAAAATAAATTTGTTTAACCCTTTCACCGCCAGCCATTTTTCAGCAAAAGAAATTCCATTAAACTTACCTGGGTAGAGACAAATAATTGTCTGCAATATTGGAGATTCTTCTATGACATGCATAAAGTAAAGCCTGTCCTTACCTCCCAAAGTTATGAAAATAGGCTCTTTGGATAACAGACCCTGGTTTGAGGCCTTTTCGTGACATGGGTGTTAAATCATTGTGGTGCTAAAATGCGACATTGGCGGTGAAAGGGTTAAAAGGAAAAGAAGAGGGGGGGGGGGGGGGGGNACACATGTGAATTTAATTGAAACATTTTTTCCATGAAATTCCCTGGAATAATTATGTATTATGAGATAGGCCTACTTAATAGGAATTGTTCGGAAATAAATTAAGGGGAATAATTGCACGGTGTGTGGGAGTGATCTTGCTTAATTCATTCGGTCAAAGAGGGGAAGTTACTTTACCATCAGGTAGATCCCCAGCTCTCGCCTCGCGTGTTTGGGTAGACTTACATCACTTAGAACGCCGTGCGTCATTCTAAAGTTCTATCGGTTTGCGGATTCTGGCCACCCTTCATTTAAAAAAAAGAAAAGAAAAAAGGTTTGCAAGTCGCTGACTCCATCCTGCGCATTCAAGCTTCGACGCCATGACGCCATGGTTGCTCTGGGTTTGACCGAGTAAGTCGAGGTAATCAACTCTAATTTTCACGAAGTGCTCTCCCCTAGTTTGTTTGTTTTTTCTTCCGAAAATCGTCTATTAATAGGATAAATCGTTCATGTCTGTTTCCTTAGTCATCTTTTTTTAAAATTATCCGTGTGAACTTGACACAAGGCGAACGCGTTACCTCTGTGCCACTCTACACCTAAGTAGGCCTGACTATTGCGACAGAAACAGAGATAGAGACAGAGAGATTCTTTGATTTATTGAATGTTGAGAATCTTGCTTTAAAAAAAACCCCACACACATTGGTATTGCCGAGAAAAATGACCGCCTCCGTCACACTATTCTTCAATGGGACACATATCTGTTCAGGTGGTAACAATTATAGGTCTACCAGTCCACCGTACGACGTTTGAAGTGATTCCGTGTTGTAGTTCACATTCATATTGCACCGGGACAGACTAAGCAAACACATGAACCAAACAAAAACTACCCCCCCATAAAAACCCACCCAACAACACACACACAAAAACCAAAAAAACAAACAGACACCATCACAGAGTCCATCCGCTCCAGAAAGAGGGAAGGGGCTTGCAAATAGGCCTGCTTACACAGGCCTATTTGTGACGGTTACCACTCAGTTGAGCTTATTTGAAAATTATTCAATTACACCTATCTAGGTATGTACATCGTCTTCTTCTTCTTCTTCTGCGTTCCTGGGCCATAAGGCCACAATGGGTACGTATGTGTCCGTTTTCCAGTTTTCACTGGTGTCCTCGCTGCATTCGGCGCACACGTTCCGATTTCGGAGGAGCTCAAAGGAGAAAACTGTATGGAAGATTTTTGTGTGAACAAAAGGCAGGAGAATGGGGCCCAAAAATCAGAAAGATGGTAGATGACACAAAGCAAGGAAAAAGGCAGAGTCAAAGAGAGAGACAGATTAGAGGAAGTTACAAGCACAGAACTTCCAGAAGGTGGGGGAACTATTTATACGGAAGACACCCCCCCCACCGGTATCCCCATGGGGCCATGTACATCAATTGCGCCTGGTTTCCGCGATCATGTAGGCCTATCTAAGAAGTTAATGGTGATGTCTCTCTCCATTAAATTTACCTGGGTAGAGAACAAAATCCATCTGCAGCATTGGTGATTCTTCTGTGACATATGTAAAATAAGGTCTATCCTTACTTCCCAAAACTAAGACAATAGGGTCTTTGGATAATAGACCCCAATTTGATGCCTTTTAGTGACATAGGTGTTAAATCACTGTGGTGCTAAAATGCGACTTTGGCGGTGAAAGGGTTAATACACATCTTGGTGTATTCGATTTTGTTTTAAACTACATCTAGGCTACATAATGATTATTACAGAAAGTATTTTAACTTAAAACTTGAGCCGTATTTTTTACCTTGTGCTTTTATCTTTTAAAAAAAAACCCGTGGTAAGATTTAACGTGGTGACAGCCCTGACATGGCCTGAGTTGTCGACGGGGCTATAAGTTTATTTGAATCCTATATAAACCCTTTCAACGCTTTCAGCCAAAACTTTCCATTATAACTTACCTGGGTAGAGAAATACATTTGTCTGCAATATTGAGGATTCCTTTGTGACATGCATAAAATAGGGCCTATCCTTACCTCCCAAAATTAAGAACAAAAGGTCATTGGATACCAGACCCTCATTTGATGCCTTTCAGTGACATGGGTGCTAAATCATTGTGGTGCCAAGAGGCGACAGTGGCGATGAAAGGGTTTTAATCTTAATACCCATCGCTCCTGAAAGAGGGAAAGGGCTCGGTTTATTTATTAATTTCAACATAGGCCTATTTTGTAACAAGCAATGCTATCGTACACGTGACGTCAGTTCTTGTATTCTTGTAAGCAATAATAATTATTATTCCAGCGAACGATGCTTTTGTTATCCGGACTGCTTTGAAATTTATCCTTCGGCGTCTCGAGTTGTTAGCGTGGTAGCGTGCAAACTAGAGGTGGGGGTAAAACCGGTTTGAACCGAAAAACCGGTGCTAAACTTTCGTGGTTCGTTCGAGTTGCTGTGAACCGGTTTTTTAACTGCTAAGTGAAAGTAAGTTTTTTTTTAATTGATAGAATAACGCATTCTTTTAGAAGAACAACACTGATTCTCAACGCAGATTGGGTGTTTGTGTAAACCAAGAGTAGCTGTTTCTA
>CM065708.1:24181757-24199257 GCA_017654935.2 Phymorhynchus buccinoides | reverse complement strand
AGTTGAAACCCCACAACGTATTCTTGCGCAGATCAGCCGTTCCAAATATGTGACGAGTTGTTGACGTGAGGCCCCCCCCCCGTGGGGATACCGGGGGGTCTTCCGTACAAATAATTCCCCCACCTTCTGGAAGTTCTGTGCTTGTAACTTCCTCTAATCTGTCTCTTTCTTTGACTCTGCCTTTTTCCTTTGCTTTGTGTCATCTACTATCTTTCTGACTTTTTGGCCCATTCTCCTGCCTTTAAAAAAAAAAATCTTCCATATATAGTTTTCTCCTTTGAGCTCCTCCGAAATCGTCAATGTGTCGGCTGAATGCAGCGAGAAGACCAGTGAAAACTGGAAAACGGACACATACGTAGGGGAAGACGGGGTAAAAAGCGCATGGGCGGGTAAGAAGCCCACCCCAATTATCTCATGAAATAAAGAAAATTTCAGTCAAATTTGCCCATGAGACGAATGCTAGACATTAACGCTCGTCTCATGGGCAAAATGAGACTGAAATTTGCTTCATTTCATGAGATAATTGGGGTGGGCTTCTTACCCGCCCATGCGCTTTTTACCCCGTCTTCCCCTACCCATTGTGGCCTTATGGTCTGGGGATGCAGAAAAAAAGAAGAAGAAAAAGTTGCCGTGGGAGTCTTCTTCTTCCTCCGCGTTCCCAGGCCATATAGCCATAACGGGTAAGACACGTAAGGATGTGTCCGGTTATCAATTTGCACTGGTCTCCCCGCTACATTCAGCCGACCCTTTCCGATTTCGGAGGAGGCCGAGGACGCGAGGGTGATATGTGGTTGACTTACGACACATTCACGATCACAAAACGGGAGTGTAGTTTTGTTAATCTCCTTCGATTTTGTCCCCTATTAAGATTGTCGCAAAGAAGCAATATTTTGCTTTGTTCGAGCAAAACATCGGGGTAGTATAAAAAAAAAAGAGCCTAAATGTCACAAAGAGTGATTATTACTTCCTAGCCTACCAACCTTGCAAAGAATGAAGCCAACTTTCTTACTTCCCACCTGAAAAGATGAAAAGGTGGAAGGTGGAAAGTGTTAAGTATGGTAACAGAAGGCAGAAGGTGAGTTCACAATGATCCCCACCTGTAGTGTAGGTGAAAAGGTGGAAGGTGGAAAGTGTTAAGTATGGTAACAGAAGGCAGAAGGTGAGTTCACAATGATCCCCACCTGTAGTGTAGGTGAAAGGGTTAGAGCAAAAAAACAACAACCCGGTGTGAAGAGAATATTCTACTCCATGAAATAATTACTCTTTTCCTCATTCGAATTGTTTGCTGTTTGGGAAAGATTCGCCCCTAAATATATTCAGAGGCGTCTTGTGGCATGCAGGAAGAACAGAAGATTCATCAGTAAATAGTGAGAAGTCAGGGATATTTTTCTAATATTTATTATTATTTATTTTTGCATTTTTTATATCGTCCGCCATTTTGAATTTTACGAAACTAAGTGGCATGGCTTTGTACATCGATTTATCGGCAAAGATGTAGATTTACACCCTCCTGCTCTATTTCTTGGTTCTTTCCGTGGTTAGGGTTAGGGTTAGGGTTAGGGTTAGGGTTAGGATGGTGATAGTTCGCATGCGTTGGGTACTTATTTCATGGGAGGTACTTATTTCTCATGACACCGGCTTCACTCAGCTGCGTTTTCCATTTTGATTTCCATTTTAAATTATGAAAAACGTGTGATAATTGTTGTTTTCGTTTTGATCCTTACCTTGGACTGGGAGTACAGTTTATATGGCTCTGCCATCTTGTTTAAGTGCTGTTGTATATTTAAAAACTGGGACTACGCTTATAGGCTGGTCATCTTGTTTTGATTCCAGCACAATGGGGCCTCCTTGTTGGGCGTCAACAGCAGAGCGGAGCATGAGTTTGTCAGCGAATGGTTGTTCAACAACGACCTGTCCAGGTGTGTGTGTGTGTGTGTGTGTGTGTGTGTGTGTGTGTGTGTGTGTGTGTGTGTGTGTGTGTGTGTGTGTGTGTGTGTGTTTGTGTGTGTGTGTGTGTGTGTGTGTGTGTGTGTGTGTGTGTGTGTGTGTGTTTGTGTGTGTGTGTGTGTGTGTGTGTGTGTGTGTGTGTGTGTGTGTGTGTACGTGTGTTTTTTGTATGTGTGTGTATGTTGTGTGTGTGTGTGTGTGTGTGTGTGGTGTGTGTGTGTGTGTGTGTGTGTGTACGTGTGTGTGTGTATGTGTTCTTTGTGTGTGTGTGTGTGTGTGTGTGTGTGTGTGTGTGTGTGTGTGTTTGTGTGTGTGTGTGTGTGTGTGTGGTGTGTGTGTGTGTGTGTGTGTGTGTGTGTGTGTGTGGTGTGATACGTGTGTTGTGTGTGTGTGTATGTGTATGTGTGTGTGTGTGTGTGTGTGTGTGTGTGTGTGTGTACGTGTGTGTGTGTGTGTGTGTGTGTGTGTGTGTGATGTGTGTACGTGTGTGTGTGTGTGTGGGTGTGTTTGTGTGTGTGTGTGTGTGTGTGTGTGTGTGTGTGTGTGTGTGTGTGTGTGTGTGTGTGTGTGTGTACGTGTGTTTGTGTGTGTGTGATGTGTGTACGTTTTTGTGTGTGTGTTTGTGTGTTTGTGTGTGTGTGTGTGTGTGTGGTGTGTGTGTGTGTGTGTGTGTGTGTGTGTGTGTGTGTGTGTGTGTGTGTGTACGTGTGTTTGTGTGTGTGTGTGTGTGTGTGTGTGTGTGTGTGTGTGGTGTGTGTGTGTGTGTGTGTGTGTGTGTGTGTGTGTGTGTGTGTGTGTGTGTGTGTGTGTGTGTGTGTGTGTGTGCAAGTGAATCAGAATCAGAATCAGAATCAGAATCAAAGTTTATTGTCCTTTAAAACCAATACAAGGTTTTATATGACACTAATAAATATTATAACAATAACGGTAATAATAACAGTATAAAGTTTTAATTACGTAACATTTTTGTTAAATACTTCTTCTTTTCTTTCTTCTTTCTTTGTACTGGTTGCGCTACTGCTTGAGGCAATTGAGGCGATTGATTGAGACAACTGTGTATATATTTTGCAAGCTCACTTATAAGGGCGTCATTTGTAATTAATTTGCTAGGTGTAACATTATATATGTTGTATTTTTCTTCAACGAGTTTTATAAATTGTATTCTTATTTCCACATGTTTTGTACAATTGTCTAAAAAATGAATTTCATCTTCTACTTCGTTACATTGTAAACATAACCTTTTCTCTCTAGGCATATTAGAATGTCTACCTTTTTCTATTTTAAGCTCATGGCAAGAAATTCTTAGTTTGCATAACATCTGTTTTTGGTTAAAGTTTATTAAAGGATTTGTCAAATATGGTTCAGTTCTGTATTCGCTTGTAATCTTGTTATAAAAGTTTAGTTTTGATTGTGTCTCAGATCTTCTTTTTCTCCAAAATGAAATATATTCTTCTTTTAGTTTATTTTGAATGACATGACATAATTTATTTATGTTAAACGTGTATTGGTTGTTCCAGACATGTGTCAATCCAAGGGCGTTTAAAATAGATTTGACGAATTTAACCCATGGTGACTGACTAGTTTCATTGCTTAACATTTCATTGTAAATGACATTAATGTAAGAATCTTGTTTGGATTCTAAGATATGATGCCAGAATTTTATAATTTGACAAATTGATATTAAACTAACAAGAAAACTACCTAGCTCTCCTATAACCGCTAAATTTATAGCTTTTGTGTGTGTGTGTGTGGTGTGTGTGTGTGTGTGTGTGTGTGTATGTCAGGGCCGGTCTATGGGGTGGGGGGTGGGGGTGGGGGCTTTCCTGGTTTCTGTGCAGGGAAACACCCCTCTGCCACAAGCATGTACCTTAATACAAGGGTGAGAAGCAAGAAATTGCCCGAATTGTCCTTACTAATCACTCAATTGCTCAGTTCCTCCTGGCTTTCTTTCTGATTGTTTCTTTGTTTTTCTTTCCTTCTTCCTTTTTTCATCTGCCATCCTTCTTGTCTTTTTTTCTTCACTTTTCTTCTTCTTTTCTCTCTTTCTTTATTCTTTTCTTTCTTAATTCTTTCCTTTCTTCCCTTATTTGTTTGTTTCTTTCTTATTGTTCCTTTGTCTTTCTTTTCTTATACTTTTTTTTCTGTCTTTCTATATTTCAATTTCCTTTTCTTCTTTTTTTTTGTCCCCTTAAGACGAGAGTTCTATACTAGCGGCCTGGTCCGAAGTCTGGAAACAGGGGACATAATTTGGCAAAGCGACGGTTCGGTGGTCTCCCCTAACCTCCAGTTTTGGCTCAGCGAGGAGGAGAGGCTGAAAGGGGGACAATTCATCACTTATGAATATGGAGGTCAGTCAGTAAAAACAAGATGTGAAATACGTGAAATACTCAAAATAAATATACTTATCCCGTGGCGGTACCATAGCCGATGAGGTTTATCAGAGGCGTGGTTACCGCTGCACATATCTATATTGTTAAAAACTCGGGACTTTACTGGTGTTGCACTGCCTCCGGGCATCGCAGCCAGCATTGTTCCCACCGTCTTTGTATTTGCAAATGTCCCATGTGTGTCTATGACCGAGAGGACGTAAAACACCATTTTTTCATTCATTAAAACCAGGGGTCTAATAAAATAAAAATGCAACCCATCAAAAATGGTTATAAGAAATGTTTTCTTTAATTAGGTTGCATTTGCATGCGAAAAAAACAATCAAACTATGATTGCAATTTCAAATCATCATAATTATAAAACATTTCACTAAAATTTTCATTTTTGTCAAGTAGATTTTTGAAGGCGTTAGTAGATGGTGCATTTTTTAGTTCAGGTGGCAGTGATTTCCATGAGTTAGCAACTCTGTTGCTAAAACAATGCTTACGTTTGTTAGTGTTATACCGTTGAGACTTGTACTTTCCCCTCTTGGTTTCTAGTTGTGTCAGACAAGGATGGTGAGAAGAGAGACTCAAAACTGATATCAACTAAGTTGTGAAAAATGTTTGTACATTTGAATGAGGTCACCTCTTATCCGCCTACCCTTTAGTGAATGTAAGCTTAACAGTTTTAATCTATCACGGTACGTTAAATCTTTACAACTTTTTACTAATTTTGTTGCTCTCCTTTGAACTCTTTCAATTGATGATGACTGTCTCTTAGTAGATATAAAGATGGTGGGAACGAGCCTGGAGGCAATGCCCGGAGGCAGTGCAACACCAGGAAAGTCCCGATATTTTAACAATACAGATGTGTATACCAACCTGAAGCATTTTTTTGGTCAATGATGACAGTGGTGACGTATGGATGGAGCAGAACCCAGGGGCAGAGTAGCCTCCCTTTCATCTGCGAAATCAGCCGCCAGGAGGCGTACAGGATCACGGAAGTGAAGAGAGGCTTCGGTAAGGTCCATTCATTTAATCAAAACTTAAAGGTGGACCCTGACGGATGAGTTTTTGCAAGAAACACATCGAGATCACCAGAAAGACAGCCTTTTCAAAGATCGGAACACTCACTTTGCTCTGGTTTCCTTCCTAGAAATCAGACCGTCAAAACAGCGATTCCTCATTGGCGGATATGCCGGAGAGAGTAGCCATTTTGGATGGGGTGGGTGAAGGTCACTCATTGTGGTTGAAGCGTTTTTCCTTTTTTTTGTAGTGCAGTAAAAAAAAAATTGGAGCTATTTCCTTTGTTGTGAGCGAAACTCCTTTAGATAAAACTGTATAAAATGTAACAAAATAAAAATAAAAAGGCTTGTATTGCGAAAATTTCGTGCAAACGATTGGGCGGCGGGCCTATTACAAAAGAGACGGCACACGCCTTCTCTTTGGGTGAAAGAATTTGACTTCCAGCACCTCCGCCAAGGATGAACCGCCGATTTGACGGTTTGGATTTCTAGGAAACCAGAGCAAAGTGAGTGTTGCAATCTCTGTAAAAGGGTGTTTTCCTGGCGATCTCGACATGTTTCTTACAAAAACAAATCATCCGCCAGGGTGCCCCTTTAATATTTGATTTATGAATAACAACAACAACTAAAGTTCTTGACTAACAACCGAAGGCGCTGTGAAGATCATCTATTTGTTTTGTGAAGACTGAGTACTTGATGAACTTGACAAAAAAATACCATAGGCTATTCTTCTTCTTCTCTGCTTCTTCTTCTTCTTCTACTTTCTTCTTCTCTCTTCTTCTTCTTCATCTTGTTCTTCTTGTTCTTCTTGTTCTTCTTCTTCTTTCTTGTCTTCTTCTTCCTCTTCTTCGATCGCTCAGACAGTTTCCTGTCAATTATGAGCACAGATGCGTCATGCTGCCCGTTTGTGCGATCTAACTAAGAAATAGTCTAGGCCCAAGCAAAGTCTCGACTTCGGCTGGGAATAAATCTTTTGAAAGTTGGTTCGTGAAAAAAAACTAAGGCAGGAGAATGCTGGACCCGGTAAACGCAGAAATATAGTCGATGACAGTAGGCCAAAGGTTAAAAGGCATAGTCAAAGAGATGAGTGACAGCATTAGAGGAAGTTACCAGCACAGAACTTCCAGGAAGGTGGGGGAACTATTTATGCAAAAGACCCCCCAGTATCCTCACGGGGGGAGGGTGGCTAATTCTAAACTAGAAAGGACGCGACACAGAGAAAATCTTCGCCGAGATACATACTCAATTACAATTCGTTTAAAAGCCATGGACCTACACTGGATCTAGAAAAAAAAAACAATAAACCACGTATCAGTATCAAAGTCTAACCCGTATCCGAATGGACATCCAGATTTAGGGGAAGACGGGGTAAAAAAAGCGCATGGGCGGGTAAGAAGCCCACCCCATTATCTCATGAAATGAAGCAAATTTCAGTCTCATTTCGCCCTCATGAGACGTCGAGCGTTGTAATGTCTAGCATTCGTCTCTCATGGGCAAAATTTGACTGAAATTTTCTTTATATTCATGAGATAAATTGGGGTGGGCGTTTTTACCCGCCCATGCGCCTTTTTTTACCCCGTCTTCCCCTAAATAATGGATTTCAAAAGACGGAGAGGCACTCTTCTTTGTTGTGTACTTATGTCCTTGTAAACTGGGGGGCCATTTCACAAGGGCTAACGCATTACGTAGCGTGAGCGCAAACGTCGGGAAAAACGGTACTAAGAAACGAATCTTTTGGCCGACGTTTGTCGAAAACGTTTTTGTGGCTGCTATCGAGATAGCAAGCGACAAATTATTTGAAGGATCATGGGAAATATTAATACTTCCGGCTTTTTTAAAAATAATATCTCGCGTGACGAGACGTGAACTTTACAAATGGAAGACCAAAACAGCACAGAAGCTTGCCACAGCAAATATTCTTTAGTCTATCGTGAAACTATACGGGGGGTTGATTTTAGCAAATTTAAACACTACACAGAGTGTTTTTTGAAGTGCTCTTTCTTAATTTTTCATCATGATTAATTTTCTGCACTCAAATAGACGTGGATGAAATCGAAAATTCTTTGTACAAACTGACACAGAGGTATGATTTATCTCCCTTATGATTGCAACCCTTTTCTCTCTCCCCCCAAAAAAAGAGTAAGCCAATGGTTCCGGGTCTGATTCTCGGCACGGGCACTTTTTTAATTTTATTTTTTTAATTGTTTCCATTAACGATAGTTTCATTTGTACATTAGAATTTTATTGGCAATCTTGTACTTTAGACAACCCCCCTCAAATCTTTGCTTTGTTGTGTGTCCCATAAATGACTGTTCGAACTGCCTGTTCGAGTGATCCTTGAAGGCTTTGCCTCTTGTTCTTTAGTCATGTTGTTGACAGGTGAACAAGGTGATAGCTAGACAGACAGAACTCTTGCATGATGCATCATAGTTAAACAATGTTTTAAAGAACGATTCACGGGCAAACACGTTGACATTTAATATACTGTTTTGTGCGCGTGTAAGGAAAGTAAATCTGTTGAAACGGTTAGTTACCCGGCCAGAGGCCGAGGTATTGCGATCGGTTTGTGTGTCTGTCTGCGTGTGTCTGTGTAGTGTCTGTGTGTCTGTGTATCGATTTATCTTAAAAACTACTGTTTGGATTTTTGATTAAAATTGGCAGAGGGGTAGACAGCTGAAAAGGAAGCTTCCTTTCGTTAATCAACACCGTGCTGACCTTGACCTTGAAGTTTGACCATGAAATTTCCTTCTTTGGGCTATGTAATTTCCCCCCAGCTTTATTTCGTGAACTGGTGAACAGAATCGCTTCAAATTTTGTGTGGTGGTGTACCATGGTGCAAGGAAGTTTGTATAAAAGTTCAGCTGTATCTCGTGAACTACTGAACAGAATCGCTTCAAATTTTGGGCTATGTATTTTATGCGTTCTGTAAGGGTGGAAAGTGGTGTGTTTATTGGGGTGGGTGGGGGGGGGGGGGTGTGTCGAGGAGACATGGTGCAAGGACAAGTTTGTAATAAATTATAGTCCAGCTGTATCTCGTGAACTACTGAACAGCAATCGCTTCAAATTTTGGGCTATGTATCTTATGCGTTCTGTAAGGGTAAGGTGGAAAGTGGGTGTGTTTATTGGGGGGTGGGGTGTGGGTGGGGGGGGGGGGGGTTATCGGTGGGGGCTGGGTGGGGGGGGAGGAGAGGACATAACTCTGGCCGGGTTTGCATTGTCCTCGGCGATGCCCTTGTTTGCTTTCTGCTTGAGATTTGCTTGCTTAGTTTGAACCCAAGATAACGATCACTCTTTGTCTTAAAAGTTTTCTTCTCTTATCTTTCCCGCTATTATGCAACCCGTCATTACGTAAATTCCTCTGTGTGTTAGCTGAAAAAGTATGTAACAGAATTGTGCATTTTCATGCAACAAGCATGGAATTTGGCATGATGTTATCTTATGGTGTGTTTATCAATTTATGACGTAGGGACATTTGCAATTCAGCCTTTAACCCTTTCAGTGCCAAGGTTTAATTTTTTTTATTTATCGTGGACAGTAATAAATGTAAAGTAAAATATATAGTGCTATCCATTTCTTAATGAAATAAGCATGAAATTTGGCATGATAATTTCTCATATGGCGTGTTTATCAATTTATGATGTAGGAATATTTGCAATTCAGCCTTTAACCCCTTCAGTGTCGACAAGGAGATGTTTTTTTGCATACGTTTTTTGGCAGTGTGATTGGTGTTTTTATTCTGTCAAACTTCATATAATCTGGGCATCATTTTCTGGATAATGTGTGTTGTCAAATGGTTTTGTGCCAACATTAGTTGATTTACTTCCCTGTTGATTTTGACTGTGACTATTGGCTGTTTTACACAATGTTTAGCTATCCACCTCATGTTCTCGCTTCGCGCCTTCCAATGTCAACGTATCGTTCTTTCCCCGTTTCATGAAAACAAGCATAACCTAATCCTAATCCTATCCCTTTCCCAAGCAAGGCAGAATTTGGCTTCTTAATCAGCAGATTGCGTTCATGTTCAAATAAAAAATTCAAACCAGTGGTTATTCATCTTTGTGGAAATTAAATTGGGCAATCACGGGCTAGATAAACAATACAAACTAAAATCATTCAGATTACATAAATTGCGAAACACACCACTGTTAACTCTTTGGTTTCTGTATTTAGATAATTTTCAAACTACTGTTCATTCCTGAGAACATTTATCCCGTTGATTCCTACGGGCCCTCTTTGCTCGTAATATCATGCAACATGATGCAACTGTTATTACTTTGCTCTTCTATAATTGCATTGCAATGAGGGTTTTATCCTCCTTTTCTTACTGGGGCAAGTATTGTTTATGAAAGAGAAACAGGCTGATGAAACCCCCCACCAATGAGGCCCCCGCATTGCATTTCACAACTAACCATAAGACGCACCTTTATACAGTTTGACTCTCTCTGGAAACCCAGGAATAGGGAGATAAGAGAGCTCTATAAAACTAGGAATCTGCAGTTGCTCCCATTTCAATCTCAAAAGCGGTTCTCAGGGAACGAACGAGTTAAGACATAAAGATGCATATAACATCATCAAGGAATTAAACGAGGGAGTATAAATTTGATTAGAAATTATGTTTTTTTTTTTAATGTGAAAAAAACATATAAAAAACTACTAATATTTTCCTCTAAAATAGATGACAACCAATTAAGATTAATATTAAGATTAGGAATTGCCTCGTCGGCGGACCTAAAAACCATGAACAGGGCTGTCACCACAAATTCAATAAAGTTTAACGTCGGTGACAGCCCTCTGTCATGGCCCTTGGTGCCCGACCATTAGCTGAACTGTCTGCGAAGTAGACCAGCGTAGCATCTCATCTCTCTTCAGTCTGTATATGTGTATGTCACAGGGCTTCCAGGGACCCCCATTTGAGGGTCTATAAAACACTAACATTCTCAATGACCCTCTGAAAGAATGTGCAGGGGGATCCCAGGGATGCACTAAAAAGAAAAATTCTTTTTAGCATTCGCAATGGCGCTGGGACTCTCTATCCCGCCTCTAGGACCCTCTAACTTGTAAGTGAAGGAGTCCCTGGGACCCCTTGTTTTGCGGAGACAATTGGGAGCCCTGATGTCTCTCTGATCTCTTTGTCTCTGTCTATCTCTCAAGATTACAGGTTAGATAAACAACGTGTTTCGACCCCCAAACGAAATACCACGATTAGGCCCCAAGTTTTTCGAGGAGCCCACCAATTCTTCTGCTGCTCACCAACTTGGAAGAGATTTGTCATTGACTGTGCCGCTTTCTCCAACCCGCCGCCATGGTCTGACCGGATGTACCGCAAACGCTCCTACTCCACAGGGGAAACCACCCTGATCACACCAGGGATGGATGAAAGGTATTGGTGGGTGGTTGCTTCCCCTTTGTGTGTTTGTGTTGAATGAATTATGGCAACTCGAAATAAGGACTTTCAGCCGCCCTTCCTACTCCCCCCTTTTTAAAGACCCCGCACGTCACGTGTACGTGTCACATTCCCTCTTTACATGCTAGGAAGAATTCTCTTAAAGATCCACACGTCACTGGTCCCCCCCCACCCCCTGTCAAAATCACGATTTTCACGTGTTTTCCCTCTTATAGCTAATAACAAATCTTAAGAAATCTTCCTAGCATAAGATGGGAATGTGACACGTGACGTGGGTGGGGGGGGGGGGGGGGGGTTTGTTCTTTAAGATTCCTTAGTAGCTATAAGAGGAAAATCACGGATGAAAAACCTTGATTTTGACGCGTGCACGTGCTGGGGTCTCACAAAAGTAAGTAAGTAATAAGGTAATTAAGTAAGTAAGTAAGTAGTCTAAGTAAGTAAGTAAGTATGTATGTGTGTGTTTGTGTTTGTGTTTGTTGTGTGTGTGTATGTAGTGTGTGTGTGAGTGTGTGTGTGATGTGTGTGTGTGTGTGTGTGTCGTGGTGTGTGGTGTGTGTGTGTGTTGTGTGTGTGTGTATCTTGTTTAGGTCTGGTCTGTCTGTCAGTGTCTTGCCTGTGGACTGAGTATCAACTTATGTAAGCCTAATAATTGCAGTAACGCTTAGAATAATAGCAAAAATAAAATCGAAAACAAAAGTGTTTCAAGTCGCTTCCGCTGTTGGGACGTTCCCCTGGAGTCCCTTTAGCACAGGGTGAGGGCCTACCTTAAGAACAACAACAACAACAACGCATATATGTGTAAGCTACAGTGTATTTTTTTCTTTCAGGAAGTCATAGTCGGGAACGACAGACAGGCATACATTAGCCAAGCAGCTGTGATGCAAAAACTGCTTAAATTTTAACCCTTTCACCGCCAGCCAATTTTTCAGCCAACACTTTTTCTTGTCAAAATTACCTGGGTAAAAAAGAGAAGTTGGCATCTGCAATACTGTGAATCCCCCTATGACAAGTATCAAGTAATTAAGCCTTTCCTTATTAAATTTTCTGTGCTTGTAACTTCAGCTGCTTGTAACTTCCTCTAATCTGCCACTATCTTCGACTCTTGCCTTTTCCCCTTTCCTTTTCTATCATCCACTAGGGGAAGACGGGGTAAACAAGCGCATGGGCGGGATAAGAAGCCCACCGCCGAATTATCTCATGAAAAGAAGCAAAATTCAGTCTCATTTTTGCCTATGAGACGAGAGTCAATGTCTAGCGTTCGTCTCATGGGCAAATTTGACTGAAATTTTCTTTATTTCATGAGATAATTGGGGTGGGCTTCTTACCCGCCCATGCGCTTTTTACCCCGTCTTCCCCTAATCTATTCGAACTTTATATGTGTCCCTTCTCATGGCATTTTTTTTTTCTCTTCTAAAAAAAACTTCCAACTAATTTTTGCCCAAGCAAAATTTATTCTCCTTGAACCCATCCGCCGGATTCAAAAGAAATGTCAGTAATGCCTTCTAGTCTTGAATATGTTACACTGAGAGGTGCCTGCGCGACAACAACGACAACAATACAGTATTTATACGGCGCTGAATCTTGATATAAATCAAATCAAAGGCGCAGGGTAACACACGCTCGGCATCCATAACGCATTAAAACAAAAAGAGGCAATACAAAGCGAACACACACGTAAGACATAAATGGAAGACCAGCAGAAACGTGACCAAAAGACAAGGGAGAGGAGAAGACGAGAGAGAGAAAGAGAGGAGTGGAGGCCTCAATGAACGGGGAGAAAGACGTACACAGTATAGACGCGGACATCCCACGCGCAATCCGTAAAATAAATGCACGAGACAGAACCAAAACCATATACGCGGCGTGCGCGTGTCCGTATCTTCCCCTATCCGTATACTATTTCTTTCACTTTTCTTTCTTTGCGTATTTCCGTGCGTAAACATCCGCATCTAATGTATCCCCACCCGTGAACGGCCCAGCCACACGTCCACTAAAATAGCACGACTGTACGATCTCGATTCGATCACGTGGTCTCCAAGAACAAATGTGGTTTTCGCATCGAGATCACGTGATCGAATCGTATCTCTATTCTCTCCTACGTGGTCTCCAAGAATCGAAATGTGATTCGCGAATTCGAGACCACGTGATCGAATCGTAATCGTACAGTCCGTGCGATTTTAGTGGACGTGGTGGCAGGCACAGCCACTTACGCACGCACGCACAACACAGAACTCAACTGGTGTATAAACCTTCGTTAGAACTTGGGTTAAGCTATTCTTCTTCTGTCGTCTCCCAGGCCATAATCTGCCATAATGGGTAAGGTAATGAAATGTTTCAACGTTGTTATATGTTATGTTAACGTTTTTAGTAGTTTGTACTGGTTTCCCCGCTGCAGTACAGCCGACAACATTACGATTTTCGGAGGGGTTTCGAGGAGGTGCTTTAAGAAGGAGAAAAAAAACATTATTTGGAAGAATTTGGATGGGAAAAAAAAAAAAAAGCAGGAGATAGGAGCCAAAAAAAGTCAGAAAGATATAAAACCTGACTAGAAAGGCAAAGGAAAAGGCAGTGTTCAAAGAGAGTGGGAGATTAGAGGAAGTTACAAGCATAGAAGTTCCAGAAGGTGAGGGAACTATTATTTTTGCAAAAGACCCCCCCTCCCCCCTCCCAGGTATCCCCTCGGGGAGGGGCTAAACAAGCCTATCACAAACCTCGTTAGAAAACAAGCAAAAAACCCAACCCAAACACGAAATTAATCATCCGGTTCCCTCAGTACAGAAAACAGAGCAAAGAAAAATGTTGGTTCCTGTATGCCCAACGTATACATAATTATTTATGGCAGCCCTGCTCTCATGGGGACCTTCACTTTCGACTTTCCTTCCCGGGGGGATCAACAGAAACTTTGCCCTTGGTGCGTTGCGGGTCAAAGTCAAGGGGATCAGTGTGTTCTGGGAGCGCTGTCTGTGGACGGTCGTGGTGGCGCCCCCTTGTTCTACCGGGAAGACGGGGTGAAAAAAAACCATGGGCGGGTAAGAAGCCGTCTTCACCAACTATCTCATGAAATAAAGACAATTTCAATCAAATTGTGTCCATGAGAAGAACGCTAATCAATTAACACTCGTCTCATGGGCAAAACAAAATGACTGAAATTTGCCAGCTTTCTTTCATGAGATATTGAGAGGCATGGGCATTCATTACCCGCCCATGGGCTTTTTTATCCCGGTCCGTTCTATCGTTGACTCCGATGTCCAGATACGCCTTGACCATCGGACTGTAGCTGAACCATCAGCAGTTTCAGAGAAGGGGAGGATGCAGGCTTCTACCATTGTGAGGCCGAGAAACCAGGTATGGCGTGGTGCGCAGGCCACAGCGGAATGTGGTCCTTCGTTCAGTGAGGCTGCAGTATCTTATGGTTAGGTTAGTGGCATTATAGTCACAGAGTCCGTCTGTCTCTGTGAAATTCGAGGCTGCTCCCACCTGGATTCAGGGCGCGTCGCAGCCAGAGGCGCGCCACGCCTCTTCTCTTTCTTTTTTGCCTCTGCGATTTTTCTGTGTCTCACACTGATGAGGAAGGCAGGGAGGGGGGTAACATGTTTGACACACACACACAACACACTTTTTTTCGTTGCCACTGGGGTTTCACATGTGCTAAACTGGCATTTGAGCACCACCCGGACCTCCATCGATTATCGTCTCATCCGAACAGACTCCACGTTCACTACCGCAAAGGCCACACTAGTGCAAAGTGAGAGAAAATCCGCCTGTTACCCAGGTTTGACAACTCGGGGTTTTTACTTGACACGAAGCAAACGCGGCTACCACCAGGGTGCCACTCTAATCACTGTTTCACACTGTTGATGCCCAAGTCCATGAAATCAGAGCAAAAATGGGCAAAAATTTGGTTATTAGTGAAATAGGGCGTGTTTATAACTCATTGCAATTGGGAGAAGAGAGCAAATTGAAATGGAAAATAGTTTTTGTTCATTAGCACACATAGATCAAGAATTGGTTCAAACGAAGGAGAAATCTCATCTGTAGATAAGTTAAACAATTATTTTATTCAGACTTCATTTGATAAAACGTTTGATTCAACATTATGGTCAGGCTCATGCCCCCAGAGTAGCATCTGGGGTGGAACCAAGTTGGGACAAAACAAGACCATGGGTGCAAAATACAAGTGTAGACAAGTTCGTATGATACCATTGAAATCAACCACTTAATCAATACCTGTGTGAATGGGGGATCAAAAAATGTGACATACATTTGTCCATCTAATAAATTGGGCAAAGCATTCTTGCCCATTTCATGAACAGGCAATTTCACAGAATTGGCGACTACGTAACATCTACATTCTTGACGTTATATTCCTCTTAAAGGCCGCACCCTGCACTGCATGAGGTTTTATTGCAAGAGGATACGTCGAGATCACCACTGGGAAAACACCCTTTACAGAGACTCGCAACACTGGACACTCCTGTAGCTCTAGTTTCCTATAACATCAAACCGTCAAACTCCCGGCGATTCCTCCTTGGCGGAGGTGAACGAAATCAAAATATTTCACTGAAAGAGAATGTCCATGTGCCTTCTCTTTTCTAATGGCCCCGCATGAGTCGCTTTGACCAAATCACGAAATTTCCACAATATATAGCCTTTTTATTTACAGTTTACCAAATGGAGTTTTGCTCACATCAAAGGAAATAGCTCCTTTTTGGTTTTTTAACTGCACTACAAAGAAGAAAAAAAGTCAACCACTCTGAGTGTCCTCCACCCATGAGAGTCCGAAATGGCTTCTGAGAGTCCGGCAACTCCGCCAAGGAGGAATCGCCGTTTTGACAGTTTGAGTTAGGAAACCATGAGCCACCACTCTCACAACTTGGTGAGTCAAAAATGAAAGATAAAAACTAAATTTAAAGAACCATGTCACCATATTGCTTGCGGCCCGGAGGACGTTAAAACAAACTTTTCGAGATTCAGCCACACAGTGTCACAAGGCATGTCAAAATCATGAGTTTTCAGACGTGTTTCCCACAGATCTTATAGCTAGTAAGGAATCTTAAGAAATAGTCCTACTAGTATAGGAGGGAATGTGACACGTGACGTTGGGGTTCTTTAACACAACACTAATGTGTTTTTCCCTTTATTTTTCTTTATATTTTTAAATGCTACCTTAACTTACTATTTCGTAAACTACTACATGTAGACTTACTTACTCGGAGCAACTGATTTATCGAGGAGGGTGTTCTATCGTCAATCATTTGTGTTTCTACCACCGCTCTTAATCTATGCATTTTTCATATTTTTTGAGGATCTGCTGGTGCATTTTTCATGTGTGCCTCCTCTCTCTCCCTCTCTCCTCTTCTCTCTCTCTACTCTCTCTTTCTCTCTCTCGTCTCTCTCTCTCTCTCTGCCTCGCGCCGCGCGCGCGCGCTCGCTCTTTGTAGAGGAATGACGTGAATTGTATGGGCGAGACTTTTGTTTTTTGTTTTTCTGTTTTGAGCCATCTGTATGCTGGATTTGATTATGTGTAACACACAAGTGGTATTCTAACAAAAACCACCGTCGTTAAGCTGATAATGTTGAAACTGCGACGTGAAGATTGGATATTTCTGTTTGGTTTTGATTCTTATGTTTTATTAAACTAGTGTTGATGTCCCCCTTCCCTCGTGATGTATTGTGGCCATTGGCCAATGCACATTAAAACATTTCAGTGTTCACAACTTACTGGGACTAACTATTTCTGCAGTTAGGAGGCCAATAACGGCAGCACGGCGACCTAACGCCATATGACAGGAAACTGGTCTGAGCGACCGAAGAGTTAGAATAAGTATCATGGGCGAATACAATCTACCCAATACGTCACTCTTCACAAATGTCCCACCAAGTGCAGAGAGATTCACTGTCGAGCACCCTGCCATGCGTTTTTGTCCTACTTTCAGAGCTTATGTCAGCGATCTTTTTTTTGGGAAGGAGAAAGAAGATGAAGAAGAAGATATTATTATTTAGTTACTGTTTTCATGGTTTTTGTCTTCACCAGTGCGAGGAGAGTTCTCCCAACTTGCAGAGAGAGAAGTTTGCGCGTGCATGAGCACAGCTACGGGGTCAGTGACTGAAAGTGCCTACCTCAACTTTAGAACAGACCGAGAGAGAGAGAGAGAGTAGGAATTACAGAATGTTTTTATTGAGGGTAAAAAGGATAAGCTACAATAGCTTCTTTGCACCTTGCCCTCTCACTCACACATTCATACCATGCATCAAGCAAAGAAAATTTGACATAAAACAATCAAGTCAAGTGAAATTTTTTTACAAACAGAAATTGGCACATGAAATAATTGAAAAAAGAATCAAAAAATGGGAATTAAAAGCAAACATGGAATAATAATTAACAATGGTGAACTTGAATTGGTGGTTTAAATTGAGTACGAAAAAAAGGGAAACAATTCTGAGACAATGACAATTTTTTAAAGAATAATACCACTTTTAAGAAAGAAAAAGAAAGAAAAGAAAAAAGATGGGAATATGAGAGAGAGAGAGACGAGAGAGAGAGAGAGAGATAGAGAGAGAGAGAGGTAGATAGAGAGGGAGAGATAGGTAGATAGAGAGAGGGAGATATAGGTAGATAGAGAGGGAGAGAGAGAGAGGGCGAGGGAGCGAGAGAGAGAGAGAGAGAGAGGACAGGCATAAGTTGAGTATTGGTAACGTTTGTAGTAAAACTCATTAATTAACATTACTGAATGAAACATAGATTGTCCATTAAG
>CM065708.1:24155336-24181257 GCA_017654935.2 Phymorhynchus buccinoides | reverse complement strand
AAGTTACCTGGGAGTCACCCATGTCAAAAGACCTGAGCTGGGACTCCCACATTACTAACTATCATCAAACAAAGCCAACAACGACGCTCAGCCTGCATAAGACGACATTGAAACAGCGAAAGTCTGGAGCATCCAAGATCAAGGAGCAGAGCATTCCTTGTCTCCGCTTCGACCATCAACGCGAAATACGCTGTGCCAGGTATCTAGGGACCCTGTAACTAACAAAAAACATGAACAAAATCGAAAGCGTTAGACGTGAAGGCGCGGCCACGGGGGAGTCCAACCGCCATCGAAACCACATCAGCGTGGAGACTATGTACAATCAGATAAAACTGGGACCCACTCTCCCAGCGTTAGAACGAAGGCCCGCCTCACCAACTTATTGTCAAGATCCATCGATGAGAAAGAGCGGAGAAGTTGGTGATAAACTCCACCAGGAAGCCAACCCCAACCCTTAACAAGATCAAACCCGTCCCCGCATGCTGGAAACGCGCCTCAGCATGGTTTAAAATATCGCTATTGCCGACCTTTCTGTGTCTCATATCTTCAAAATACAATTGAGCACTCGTTGCATTTATTTATTTGTAATCGCAGATTACTCTCCAGCCGAAATCGGCCTCATTGTGCCTCAGCCGCAACATCATTTCTTCGCGATGATTTACATCATTGTTTTTGGACGTCACACCCAGAGGTGTCTGTGAAAAATTCAAAGTGATCATCAGGAAGTTCTTTTAAAATGATGTCCATTCTCATAGCTTTTTTTTCATTATACGAGATTTCACCAAACTCGACCAAAGCAGACGACCTTTGAGTGAACTGCACCGGTTGCATGTATGGGGGCAAATCAGACTTATTGGCTCAAGATATATGAAGATGGACACAAAAGGTAGGTAATAGCGATATTGTTCGCAGCCTGTGCTTATCATATTTATACCGTGCTGTGGCGTTTTTCAGAGCGTTTCTGCATACGAATAGAGTGTTGAAATTTGAACGTAACTTTGCCGAAGTATGTGCCAGGCATAGGGCTGATGTTTCAAATCATTTAGCTAGCGCCGTCTAAAAGACATAAGGTAAACTTGAGGTTGCGCAATGCTTCCTAACATTTTTTAATATATTTTTTTGAAACAAAAGGGAAAAAAGAAAAGAAAAAAAAAAGGTCTATATATCCCTTGTATCAAGTGTGGTGATGTGACGTGTGTGCAATGTGTATAGATGAATATAGTTTGGACCATATGACCTCTTGTTCACAGGTATCCAGGCCAAGACCAGTCCGGCTACCGTAGACGGTACCCGAGGATAGCCCGACCGCACAGCTCCTGCCGCCTTCATTACCACTACTTTTGATCTATGCCCCCTACCCTATCTAAATGAAATGTACGTTTGAGCTCCCTCTTGAATGATACCAAGGAGGGAGGCCTCACAGCTGCTGCACGCGGGAGGGCATTCCACACAGGAATGGTCCTAGAGGAAAAAAACAGTAATATATGTATCAGTGAGTTATGATAAAAGTAATAAAGAAACCCTTCTTCTTTATTTCTTCAATCACTCAGACCGTATTTCCTATTCATATGGCGGGCCAGATATGTTCATGCTGCCCGTTATTCAGGACTCTTAACTAGAAATAGGCCAGAATGCCGTCGATTTGGGCTGGTAGAAAATCTTTGTAAGGAGGTTTCTAGAACAAAAGGCAAAGGAGATGGACCAGTATAGGGTAGAAAGAAAGTAGATTATGACAGCAAGCAAAGGAAAAGGCCAAGAGTCAAGAGTATTGAGTTCAGTGACAGATTAGAGGAAGTTGCAAAGCACTGAACTTTAACAGAATGGTGGGGGGAAAACTATTTGCACCGAGAAGACGCATGCACACATCACACATCACGACACACGCCACCAACACACATACCTACCTGGTATCCCATTGCGGAAAAAGGCATCCTAAAACAATTTTTAACCTTTTACCGGATCACCTTTTGATACACAGACACTGAGTCGCGCTGGTCTGCACGACCCCTAGTCAGTAAAAAGGAAATGAGACAAGCCATTGTAACAGTGTATCCCTGTCCAGCTGAGCGGGGCGTCCTCAGGACCAATACTCGCAAAGAGTCACCAGTGTTTATATTCTCCAGAAAGGCGCGGGTCTACCACGACCCCCACTCAATGCACTGCAGTGACACTATTTGCTCTTTTAAATCAGTAGCGGTCGTGGGAGGACCGCGCCATCTAGATCAAGCAATGTTAAAATGACGCTCATTTATGTTTAGGCACATTAAATGAAATTTAACACACTTAAAGCCATTTCGTTTTTAGACCAAAAGTCATGAAATTTCATGAGATTGCTTAAATAGTTTTAGAGATATAATATTTTTGTGTGTCAAGGGGCCGTGGGCGACCCCGGGAAGTCGGTAAGGTTAAAAGACAACTTGTTATGTACCCCCATACTTTTAAAGTATGTTTTACCACACTTTGTTTATGAAGATGCGTCTATCTTTTCTGTGTATGGCCCCAGGTTGATAAAGACACAGGGGACAAAATCATCACAGCATTCGACCTGTAAGTGTTCATTTTGGTTCACTCGTGTCTATGAGTTAACACGAAGAGAGCCTATAGTATTAATAGTTGTTCAGTGTGTTGGTTCTTGTGTGTGGTTTGCCAGTCCGTGGTCTAATCTCAACAAGCTTTAACCGTATTAGCATTTTATTTCTCGGGAAATATAAGGCGTGCATTGTTCAACCTTTAGAATACCATAGATGTTTATGCAAGCTTTCAAACAATACTGATTTTAAATAATAAAAAACTTACAAAAATGCTTGTAAACAGATAAACAAAACAGATAATATTAGATGAGTGGTTAGAGAGTATTCACAGCACATGAGTGTTTTTTTTAAACAATTTTCATGCAACAATGAAAGACTCGATAGCTCATTGTAGAGTGCGCTGTCCGTATGCCAATGGTTCAGGTGCGATATCGGCACGGGCACCTTTCATATATATTTTTAGTTGGTATTCATAACGATAGTTTCATTTGTACTTTAAAAATTAATTAGGCAATTTTGTACATTAGACCCCCCCCCTTACCCTCATCTTTGTTGTTGTTGTCCCACATGTGACTGGTCGAGTGAGCCTTGAAGACTTTGCTCTCTTGTTATTCAATTTTTATTTATTTTAGAAATCAAGGGATTTTGTCTTCAGAAGATAAATCTTACAATCCAGGTTGATTCGATAACATCCTAAATGGAGCTTACTTAGTATGACACTGCTGTGCATGCCATTGAGATTTGAAATATGCATTTCATACTTCACTTAAAATCGCTTGTATTTATTTTTCATCACAAGTGCAATGTACACTGCAGTCTAAAATGTTATGTGCGTGTACGTGTTGTCGTAGTGTGGACTGTGTGGCCAGTGTTGTGTGCGTGAGTCAGGTGTTGTATGTGGTGGTTTGCGTGGAGTGCATGTCACTATGTGTGTGTGCGTGCGTGAGCAAATGCATGTGTGTGTGTTGTGGTGTGGTGTGCGCCCCTGGTGTGTTGTATGGGTGGTGGTGTGTATGTGTGTGCATCGGTAGTGGAGGGGGGGGGGGGGTGAAACAAGCATGCATTCTCTCTGTATTGATGTTCATTGTTATGTGTTTATGTATTCTAAACTTTTTGTGGTGGGGGTTTTCACATATCTTGTGACATTCAATAGTTTGTATGATCATAAGTTTTCCTAGTGACTATATTTGTAAACAGTGGAGAACCTCCCTGATAAGACTTAAAAAATCATCCAAAATGATGGTCTTATAAGTGAAGCGGTCTTAATAGGGAGTTAAGTTTTGATACTACAAAGAAGGTAATGTCTCAGAGAAGTAGGTCCCTATTGTGGGAGGGGAGTCTTATAGTGGAGTCTTAGAAGGGAGGTTCCCTGTATTCTGTAGTTGTGACTGCAGAAACTCAAAGAGTTCCCCTAGCCTAGAGAGCCAGAGAACCAGAGACGCCAGAGCAAAGTCGTGGCAGGGTGATCTGCGCACACACTGAGCTGAATGACGAGGAAGAAAGAGAAGCTGAAAGCGAGGCTCAGGACGATGATACGTTGATAAGTGCCGTGAATTGATAATTAAACCTTTCACCGCAAAGTTCGCAGTTTAGCACCACAGTGATTTAACACCTATTTCAATCAAAGCATCAAATTGTGGTGTCTTGTTATCTAAAAGAATCTATTGTTTTAGTTTGGGAATGTATAAGATAGACCTTAATTTAATACCAAAATTTTCTGACCGGTAAGGCGATACTTTTTTTCCCCAGACTTGAGACCCGCAACCTTATAATGTGACCTGATAAAATAGTAAGAAAATATAATAACAAAATTGATATATTGATACAGTTTGGGGGGTTGCACCTATACACAGGTGCGCCTTATAGGTCCGAAAATACGGTAGTCACAGAAGAATCCCCAAATACGCAGATTGATTTTTGTTCTCTACCCAGGTAAATTTAAATGGACATTTTTGGCTGAAAAAGGCTGGCGGTGAAAGGTTTAAATTTGAATCAATTAATATGATTATTATCATGACCAATTAATCCTTGTTTTTACAGTCCAAAAATCTCTATTAACGAGACCCCCCCTCTTGGATGCTTACTATAAAAATTTAAAAAAACCTTCGTTATAAGACTTCCTTTAATTTAAGAACGATTTTTTTTTTCCATACTTTTTGGAGGTCTTTATAATAGAGGTTTGACTGTATTTACATAATTTAACATCCGTTTATATTTCGATTATTTTTGAATTTTGTTTGTTTAAATCCAATGATCATTTTATCCTAGTATTTTGGAATTATTAATAATTGATTTTTTAATTATAAAAATCTTTCACTAATGTTTTAAAGATCATAAAGATGCCCTAGAACTGTTTAAAGGTTACTGTTTGGAATATATGCGCACAAGTGTTTTTGTGCATGTGCCAATGAATGTGTTTGTGATTGTGATTTGTTGTAATGTGTTTTTGCATTGGTGTGTGTGTGTGGCAATGCTGCATGACCCAAAATGTTGTAGGTGTATGCGCACGGTGCATGCCGTTTGTGTGCGTACAATGCTTACAAGTGTGTGGCGTTGAGAGTGTGTTTGTGGGTGGCACGTGTGCACCTGTAACATTACAACTAATATGTGGTGTGCGTCTGTTACTATTATATCTATGTGGGTGGTGTTCCACATTTCGATGGCTTGGGAGATCAAAACGGACCCTATCCTTAGATAGTCCATTTGAACGGATTTATTGGATTATTACAAAAACTAATACCTTGTATCATACAATGGACCTGCAGAAATATAAAACGGGTTTTTGTGCTTTTTAATATGTTCAGCAGTCCTTTTTTTAGTTTTCGTAATAAGTCAAATAATATGGTCCATGGGAACATCTAGAAGACTCTCCAAGACATCGACTTTTGTAACATACCGAACACTATGTGTGCGCATGCCAAGGCACGCACGCGCACTCTACACGCGTACATTTTTCCTCTCCAGGCAGCAGCTGGTGTTCGGCGGTATCGGCAGGTGACGCTGCCTCTCTGGAGCGTGGCGAAACTGTCGTTGGTCGTCCGGTCCCTCTAGCGACTGCCCAAGCCGCCCATCTTGCTGGCCGCGGTTCCTGCTCCCGCTGGTGGTCAGAAGCCGGTGTGCCCGGCGCCGCACTGCCTTGCTTTCCGAACCTCAGTCCTTCGACTGACCCAAGTCCTGGGGTTGGACACCAGCGTACCCCTGGCTGTGGGCTTCAAGGTAATTGCATCAGGGTTCATTGGGGCCTTCACCATTCCTTAATAGGCCTTGGACAAATTGAAATCCTCCAAGGTAAGGCCTTACAAGTGCCCTTACATTTCCCTTTAAGGTCCTTACAAGTCCTGACAGGCTGCCCAAACACTGCCCTGAGCAGCAAGAACCATAACTCTAACAATGAATCGCAGAAGCAGCACTTTTTTAACCACTTGAATAAACATCGCTCAGCAACCTACTCCACCACCTCCACCACCTTACCCAGTACCCCCTTCCCCCACCTTCCTGTTTCAACTGACCACTTAGCAGACTAACGATGCACGGTGAGTTGTCATAAGAAATTGGACTGAAAATCTCGTTCTTTATCCTGGTGTTTTTTTGCGAGAAAACGCGTATATCTGTGTCCAGACATAGTTTTTGTATCTGCTTAGACATTGTTCACAATGCTTTGAAAGTGTTCCTTTCAAGATCGTTGGCTTAAAGATGGACATTATCCTTAGGCTTACATGTCTTTACAAGGTCCTTACTTGTGGATAGCTGAAAGCCCTGGGAACCCTTGCTGCATGGATGATCCCCTGCTTTTCAGGATGTCCTGAAATGCAGGATTTTTTTTTTTATTGCCTGGAGCCGGCGTCCCTGGATTATGAGAATTTGAGAAGCAACAAATTTCCTATTTATAGACGTTTTGTTGGTTTCTCTGCATGTGTAGAATGTAAAAGAAATGAATACAGATAAATATTTACATGCCTTTACCAGAAACTTTATATTTTTAGGATTGTTTAAGTCAAATTGTTAACTGGGCGGCCCCTGGACCCCTCCTGCCTTGCAGGATTTGGTTTTTTTTGAGATTTCCCAGGAGCATTGACATGGTAATGTAAGCAAGATGTGGATGCATGCAATTCTCTTTTTCTAGCTAATTTTATTCAGGGGTTTTTGTGGGTTTTTTTGTTGTTGTTTTGTGGCTCAAGCTCACAAACCTATAACTCACTTTGTCGGTCTGTCTGTCGGTCCAAAATTGTCGCACATTTTTGACAAAATTGTTCGCACTTCAAATCGAGGCTACACTTCAAATTGAGGCCGGCGGCCATCGTTTAACATGAATTGTCATTTTAAAAGTCGTACAAAATTAATAAACATACGTAATACAGACACTACAACAACAGACACGACGAGAGTATGCGATGCTTCTTTCGATGAGCATAAGTAGGATAAATAGTTTTACATGTTTTCCAAAAGTTTTCCAATAGATATAAGTTACGAAATGGTGCAGAGATAACATTCTGGTTTACAGATTAAAATTATTGAAAAGCCACGGGAGGTGACTCATGGTTGGAGTGGTAAAACATAGACCGCGTGCCACAAACTATTTGCGATTTCGCGCTTGTTTTATTTAATGATGTTCCTTTTGTCCTTTATTAAAAAAAGAAAGAAGGAAAAGAATGCGCTTATCTAATAGCGCTTTCAGTTACTTCTGCCATGACATAATAATACGTCGCCGCTAGTAGCGTATAATTTGACCTAGCGTTCAAGAATCACTGCGGTAAAAGCAGTGGGCTCATAGCGCAAAATACAACATGGAGTTTGCAAACTTTGTCCTGGTATAAACAAGGATTTTTTTCCATGTGTTTTGAATTTTTACCGAGAACCAGGAAAGTTTCCCTTTTTTTTTAAATTTGTCAACAAGATTTTTGTGTGTCCCTACGTATTATTCTCAAACACTTTAAAATAAGTGTTTTGTATAAAGTTCAATTGGTAAATATAAATAAAATACAAAATAGAACAAAAAATACCTTCATAAATCATTTTTTGCTTCAGCTGCAGGGGACATTACATTACCCCTGGACCCCGGCCTTTTCAGGGGTTTTTTTCATTTTGTGGAGTTGCGCCCATGCAAGTATTAGGCGGCAGCGAAGGGGTTAATATTGTACAGCAAGTGTGCGAGAAATACAGACGTAATCCTTACTTTCTGTTTCTGGGCAGCTGGGATATTCAGGGCTGCCAACCGTCCCTGCGTAGCCGTATTTGTTTCGGATTTTTTTGCGAAAAGCATGACGTTGGTCCCGTTTTTTTTTCCCCTGATTTTTGAATGACCGTCCCGGGAAAAAAAATCGATTAAAAAATATCGTGGAAGCGTGCAATTTTTTTTTTTCCGCCTGTTCTACCTACCTCTACCCTGTCTACCGCTTATGTAGCGCTAGGTTTCGGTTCACGCCACAGATCATGGTTTGCGCCTATTTTTTATCGTACGCTATCAACTTCTTTACAGAGAGTTATTCTGATTGGTTAAATCTTCAGTGAAATCAATTCTCATTGGCTGTTCATATTTGCTCATGGTTATATATTTGTGACAGAAAAGTGGACCCAATCGACCTAACGACTTTGAAGAGTTTGTCACCATGGCGACGGCACTAGCCCCGCCCTTGTCTGTGCCCTGGGCCAATGGAACGCCGGCTGACAGCGGTGCGGCAGACGGCGATAGCAACAAGGAGTTCGCCGATGCCGAGCGAGTGCCGGCAACGGCGGGGAAAATGCCGGAAGATGCGCAGACCACAGAGACTGGTGACGCACTTGGCACAGAGGGGCGCGCAGAGGGCGTGTCACGTGCGGGAGAGACGCTGCCGCACGATGGAGAATCCGCACAGACCGCACAGGCCGCCGCACCTGGCAAAGAGAGGTCGGTTTACCGTCTCACTGCTTTTGTGTCACCTGCGTTAGTGCAGTGTTGTGTTGTGGCGCATATAGTATCATAAAATCAAACTGATGATTGTGGATACTCAAATTATGATTGTGGTGGACGCTTAGAAAGGAGAAGAAGAATCGGTTGTAGTGCAGTTTGTTGCATGTCGTTTTTAAAAAACCTTTTCGTGCCGTCAGCCATTTTTCAGCCGAAAAAATTCCATTCAAAACTTACTGGGTAGAGTAGAAAAAAATTATCATACTTGCAGTATTGGGAATTCCTCTGTGACATGTATAACATACGGACCTATCCTTACCTCCCGAAATTAAGAAAATGGGCGGGCGTCTTTGGATAACAGACCCTGGTTTGAGGCCTTTTCGTAACATGGGTAACCCTCTAACCCTTTCACCACCAATGTCACATTTTTTTTTGCACCACAATGATTTACGCAACCATGTCATTAAAACTCTTGAAACCAGGGTCTGTTATTCAATAATATTGTGTTCCCTAAATTTGGGCAGTAAGCGGATTGACCCCATTCTAAATGTGTCACAGAGAAATCCAACAGTATTGCAGACAAAATCTTTTCTGTACCCAAGTAGCGTTTCAATGGAGATGTTTGGCTCAAAGATGGCTGGGCGGCGGTGAAAGGGGGTTAAATCATTGTGGTGCTCTAAATGCGACATAGGTTGGATCGGGTGAAAAGGTTAGAAACGGTGTCAGGCGGATGGGAATTGCATCCGCAAATGTCGCAAGGATTTCCCCTTTTATTTTTTAAATCTTTTTGAAATTGTTACTAAATACTTCGTTTTTGTTACTAAATACTTCAATTGGGGGGCTTTTTCAGAGTTTTTTGGTCTCTGACAATTCCCATGCTTGCCTGGTTGTTGTGAATGTATTATCCTGTACTGGTAATCACACCTGCAACCCTCCCATAATCAAAATTTTTTTCAGTTTTCAGATCGAACATCACGTTTTCACTCAGAAGCAGCGTGTTGCCATGTTGGGGGGGGAACTGGGTGGGGTTAGAATCATCCTAGGATTTATTTTTTCGTAAGACTGAAACTGAACGAAAGCACACCTTTTGAGATTGAGGGTTCCGTAAACATGAGGTGTGGGGGTGAGGAGTAGGTCCACTAAAGTCCAGAATTTTTCCGTATAATGCTGTTACCACCAACCGTGATCGTAGAGAGCGGATTGTAATGTTTTTTCACAGTATTTTCACTCGACCCGTGTTCTGAAGGTGGTGTTTTGTATGATTTGGGGTTATGTATCCTCTCTAGATCCTCTCTACGTTTTTGTTGAAAACGGAGTGGACTTAGGATGCGGGTAGGTAATTGGAGAGATCTAGTTCAAGTTTCCAATAATGAAGGTCCATGGGTCCAAGGTCACTGGAGCCGAAAAACGCTTGCCGCGTGGATGGTGCTTTTAGCGTCTAAACACTCCTAGTTTTAATTTGTTTTTGCAAAATAATTTTTCTCTTTTGAGCTCCTCACCTCCGAAATCGTATTATAGTATTATAAGGCAGTCTGGGGAGAAAAGTATCAAATTATGAGTTTTTAAAAAAAATGGTATGTCTGTTGCATAACTCTGTCTACATTCGCTATACATAACTGTGTGGTCAGTGCATTCCATGCAACAAAAATGTTTGTAAAGGTCAAGATGTATCCACCCCCCTATGCATTTCTCGCTTAAATGTATTTTTACGTTAGTGCATTTCTTAACATACATAAAGCTGTAATTTATGAACAATTTCAGCTAATTATCATTTTGTAATAATAACCCTATCCCTAACCCTAACCCTAACCCTACCCCCCCCACCGTATAAGACGGAAAAACGCACAACGAACCACACCTGGGTACAAATCCGCTGTTGTTTACTGCAGTAACATAGTGGGGGGTTAGGGTTAGTGTTTTTGGTTTAGGGTTAGGGTTAGGGTTATGGTTATTATTCCCAAAAAGGATAATTATTTGAAAATTTTCCTAAAATACAGCTTTATGTATGGTAAGAAAGGCAAAAACGGAAAAATACTACAATTAACCGAGAAATGCATGGGGGGTGGCACATCTTTACCTTTACCAAAATGTTTTTTTTACCGTGTCTGTTATTATCTGCTGTTAGCCCTTTACTCCAATGACTTTTATCACTGGTTGACATTAGCCTGTAGAAAGGGCCAATAGTAAATGAGAGCTGCACTATAAATTGATATTCCTACAGCATTGGAATATCATGGTACAGTTTAGTCTCTCGTGGAAGACTATGACTCTCGAACGAGGGGGGCCCTTGCACCGGCTCTGGTGCTGCAGCCAAAGGGATTGGTTGGCCTTTGAGGGACCTTCCCCAACGCCAGCAGTCCTCAAATCCCTTTGCCCGAGAGTGTGGATGTATCCTGGGCAAGGCACCTCCACTATAAACTAATTCTCTCTCAGCCTCCCAGACTAGTATCTGCCCCCTCTGCTTTCTGGCAGTTATTGTCGGGCAGGCCACAATATCGTATTTGGTATTTGGTATATTCTCAGGCATCAGAACGGCCCGCGGATGCGCGGATTTCCGCGGTTTTGGCAGCCACTGGCCGCGATTTTTGGCACTGCCGGCCGCGGTTTGTACTTCATGAGGCAGCGCGATCTTATTCTCAAATGGTATTCTTAAACGGTTTGTTTTCATACTGCGCCTTCGGAAACGAAAAATCGCGGCCATGTTTGTTTTTTCTTCCGAGTTTAGAGCTCTCTAGACTCTTACTTTCACTGTTTCAGAGTTTGTTTTGATGACAGTGATTGTGATTTGGGGTTTAAATGAGTCGATTTAGAGGATATGATCGCGGGAGACTACGATGATGTGAGAACTTTGAACTTTTCTGTGAGAAATCGGGTAGCGAATGATCGCAATGATGCCGACTACGGACTAGAGTTTTGTGGGGTCCGACTCGATGTCAACTCCGAGTCATGGCGAGTGTTGTTCGTCCGCGGATTGGACTCTGATGCCTGATTCTAGTCACAGAGACTTATCTCTGTGAAATTCGGGCTGCTCTCCCCCGGAGAGAATGTCGCCGCAAGTGCAGCGCCCACCCAACAATATCTGTTGCATATCAATACCTATTGTGCTTGAAGTATAACTGTCTCCGATTAATGAACTGTTTTTTGGTTTTTTGATGTTGTAGTTAATACATAAGTATTTCTGTTGCAGCCAACCTAAGAAAACCTCCTCCAAGCCAGACTCTAGCGGGGAACCGGCCACAAAGAAAAGAAGGCAGACTCCGAAAAAGCCAACCCCTGCTCCCGTCTATGACGTGTCCAGCCTGTACGTGTACAAAACGGACAACCCTCAACAAAGCAAAGCGCCCGACTTGGAATACGCGACTCAACAAAAATCCAGCACGCAGAACGAGAGCTTTATCTCCCTGATATCAGAGCCTACTGTACAGTATTTAGGAGTGAAATGCGCAGAGGCTGCCGCTGGGACCAGTCTGTCTAACAAAGCCTTCGTGGATCCCACGGGTGCCCCTACTAAGCAGGAATCGAGCGATGAGCGATGCTCTGAAACGCCCAAAGTCGCGGGAGTGGCTGAAGAAAGCTCTAACAAATCCACAGACGGGACAAGTTTATCCGACATAGCGTTTATCGACTCGAAAGGAGTCCCTAAACGAGAGCTGGGCATTCAACAGAACTCTAATGTAAAATCTAAAGATGCGACCGAAGAAGAGAACTCCAAGAACCCAGAAGAGGCAGATTCTTCCGGCGGTTTTGCCGATTTCAAAGGAGTGATGGGTGCAGAGTCTGCTGTGGACTCTTCCGCCTCCGTGTCCAAGCCGTTTTATCACGAAGCGCGGGACAGGAAGGCCAAAGCCTCTTTGAAACGTTCGCTGGAGGATTCGGCCAAGCGTGGAGAGTTTGTGTCGTTCAGCCTTCGCCCTACCAGTGTCCAGGTCTCCGTGTCCAACCCCAACAAGAAGAAGAAGAACAAAAAGGCAAAGACAAAGTAGCAGTGTTGGGAGAGGTCACATCAAAGGTTATAATTATAATAATAATAATTAGCATTTATAGCGCCTAATCTTAAAAAAGCCCTAAGCGCTCACAATAATAAATGAATAAACCAGCAAGCAATATAAATGAAGAAACGACAGAAATATATTATACACACGTGCGCGCGCACACGCACGCACTAAACACAGACACACGCACGCACTAAACAGACACACACACATGAACGCACCGCACGTGCACACACTCACATACACGCACGCACCCGCACAAACACATGCGGATGGAAGGGGCACAGTACTTTGAAAAGAAATATAGCAGGCTATGATTTTGAAAAGAGTAGTTTTGAGAGAAGACTTAAATGAAGAAAGGGAGTTATGTATAAAAATAAACAATCAAGAGAAAGGACACTTGAGAGGCTGACCTGACCTGATTGCTATGAAGACACACTGACGCACCACGATTAAGTCCCTTTGTTTTTTTCTGGGTAGCTGTGACCCACATACAAATGCCCCCAACTTCAAATTGAGGCTGCTCTATAAAACGATGTTTCGTTTTCAATTTGGGGGCATTTGCATGGGAGTCAAACCTGGTCAAAACAAGATTTCTTACCAGCTATAAGAGGGAAAACACGTGCGGAAACCCGTGATTTTGACACGTGATCTGGTGGGTCTTTTAAAGACGATTGCCTGCCAGTTCGTAGCGAAAGTGACTGGAGTTTGAATCCCTGCCTCTCACCTTTCTTTCCAGTTCCATGGAAAAACCGAAACTGAATGTTTAGTGCTTCAGATGGAGACTTAAAGCAAGTCTGATGTGACCCATGCTCTTTACACATATTTAAAAAATAAAATAAAAAAGCACGGCTGTAAAAAGTCGATAAAAGCAGGGAGAATCCCGCTGCCTGGTATGAACCAAATTGATAGCTAGGTTTCCCAAGTCCAACCCACACCACCCCACTCCCACTCCTCACCCGAAAAAAAAGTGAGTGGTGCTGCACTTGTGGCGACATACTCTCCAGGTGGGAGCAACCCGGACTTCACAGAGAGGCGTCCTCTGTTGACTATAAAATACCAATATCAAATACAGTACCAAATGAGCAACTTAGGACGCCAATTTCCACCACCAGGGGGCAATCAAACCAGTAGGGGCTTAGCGCATTATATTCTTAGCTGGGGGTAGTGAGAGAGAGAACTCGAACTCAAAATTTTAATGAGGATAAACTGAGTAAGCATAAATAACTGCTTCTTTTCATCAGGTCCTCCAAAGTATAATAACCCCCAACTAAGAATATCACGCGCTAAGGCCCTACTGGTTTGATTGCCCCCTGGCGGTGAAATGTGCGTCCTAAGTTGACCGTTATTGTTGATGTGGATTCGATGATTGTGAAATTTGCATTGCTTTTAGTGGGAGAGAGTGCGTTGTCACCGTCTTGGTTCATTGCGCTCTTTCCGTCTTTGTGTAAATGGATGACAATAAATGTTTAAATGCAGAAAACGATGGAGGTCTAAGTGCTCAATCTTCAAAGAAACGGAAAGAACAAAGAAATGGAGGAGGAGGTGTTGATCTGCGTCTTTGCCCAAAACAGAGCGCGCACACTCACATCATACACACGGGCGCTGGCTGGCCAGGTCACTCAAATTAGAATAGTTTTTTTTATTTTTTTATTTTTTAAGATGTGCTCTCCCTAAGTTTGTCGATGTAATGCCACAGGGTGGTGATATCGACTACGATCAAGATCAAGTAGATCACACAGACACACGCGCGGAGAGAGAGGAGTGAGGTAACGGACAAACAGACAGAAAAACAGTCAAGTTTTCTTTTTCTTCATTCGCTTACTACACAACCACCAATGTTATTTCGATGGTTTTGTTGTCATAAGTGAGAAAAAGAGACCGAGAGAAAGGGGCAGGGCTCCCAATCATCCCGCAAAACAAGGGGTCCCAGGGACTCCCTTCACTTACAGTACAGAGGGTCCTAGAAGCGGGATGGGATAGAGGGTCCCAGTGGCATTGCGAATGCTAAAAATAATTTTTCTAGTGCATCCCTGGGACCCCCTGCACATTCTTTTAGAGGGTCCTTTAGAATTTTAGTACTTCATAGACCCCCAAATGGGGGTCCCTGGGAGCTCTGAAGGGGTATCATAATAACATATTTGGAAGCACAGACAGAGAGAGAGGAAGAGAGGAAAAGAGAGAGAGAGAGGAAAAAAGAGAGAGAGGAAGAGAGAGAGAGAGAGAGAGAGGAAGAGAGAGAGAGAGAGGGGAAGAGAGAGAGGGGAAGAGAGAGAGATACTTAGCATGCATGCAACACGCACACTCACAGAAGCATCTGCAAGCCAGGATCTAATGCTCAAAAAAGCTTTATTGTTCTCTTCATAATCTGTACCTTTACACAGATATTTGCTAAGCATTTCGTACAATGTTGGCCCCACTTTCCAATAAATAATCAAATATTTGTGTCATGGATATGAAGAAATATTGCTTTAGTTTAGACAACAACCAAGAGAGACCACATAGCTCCAAGCAGATCATCAATTGTATAAACATGATGCATAAAATATGGATTTAAGGCTAGAAGAATGCATATACTCATATCAATCATCATGAGCGTGTGTGTTTGTCTGTGCATGTATGTACGTTTCTTTACATGGGAATGTGGTGTGAGTGTGTGTGCGCACAGTGTGCCTACATGAAAGATGAAATATTTGAATCATAATCTACTGTAACACTACACATACGTACGCCATTGCATTAATATCAAACATGACTGGTATTTCCAACCGATACATATCAAATACAGTTGAATGCACATATTTATCTATTTATTTTTACATTGCTTATAGTCCCGTCAACAGCAAATGGTTTTCTCAGGACTGTCACCACAGTAAACATCAGACATGTCGACAACATCCCGCATGTATTTACCTAACAAACAACCTGAAAAAATTACAAAAACACAAAACAATTTATTACATGACACCAAATGGTCGTCTCTACTCTCAAACACTAACATACATTCAGATTCTTTAATACACAATTAAGTCAAATTAGAGCCAATAAAATAATGTTTTTAGCATAGTATTAAGCTGCCTGCAAGGCTCGAGTCACAAGATATATCTTTGCCACCATTACGGAAGCCCAGAATGCAAACACAAACTGTAATTGACGGACTACAAACCGCTTTGTAATATAAGCTGCACCCCCTACTTTAAGCCCTGCAAAAAAAAATCTGAAAAAAGTAACGCATAAGCCGTGGAAGCGTGGCGATGCACGATGTCCGCTTCCGGTTGAGTCTAGAGTTGATCGCGGGTGTGTTGACTGCCAAAACGAAAGTGTCGGACCACGAAACAGATCGTCATTTTGTGAAAAAATATACCGAAATCAAGGTGATTTTTTTTGTCATCAACCGTGAACAAGGCCACAGATCAAAGGTCTGAATCAAGGATGCCACTGAGTTGAGTTTACTTTCACTTTCGGTAACGTTTAGGCCGCGGCACTGTACTATGCCGCAGGGGAGGGGGGGGGGGGGGGGGTGGGGGGGGGGTTAAATATAAAAGTTGCGGCTTATAATCCGTGAATTACGGTAATTTCTTTTCTTTTTTTAAAAAAGATTTTGGTTCAATATGTACAATTAAGAAATTTGGTCCCTTGCATTTTTAGTATTTCACAAACCATTTTTAACTTTTCTAGCGCCATGTATTTTTTTTTGACATTCTTGATTGTCCGTTGCATCTCAACTGACAAGAGGGGGGTAACTATTTTTTTCGAGTGCGCATGTGTTGCTTTAACAGGGGGGAAAAAAGTCACTGACAGTGTGACATAAGCTCAGAAAACAGACAAACACATGGCAGGCCACTTGGCAGTGAATGGTGAATGTCTTTGCATTTGGTGGGAGTGAAGCCTGATGTACTGGGCGAGGATATTCGTCCATGATGGTGCCAGAAGAGTCAAAAGATTGTACATGGAGAAAATAAAAACAAAAACAAGAATGTCCTTTTTGACTGGTAAAAATAAAATAAAACGTACTCTTTAGACTATATAAGGTGCACCTGATTATAAGGCGCACCCCCCCCCCCACCCCCCAATTTTACACCCCCCCCCCCCCCCCCCCCCCCAATTTATTATATTTTTTTACTATTTTAGTAGTCATATTATGAGGCGCAGGGCTCTCAGTCTGGGGGGAAAAAACCTATTGGCTTATAATCCTAAAAAATACGGTGTTATGATAAATAAGTACCTGTCATTAAATATCTACCTCTCGCATGCGAACTGTACCCATCTAACCCTAACCCTATCCCTAACCACGGAAAGAACCAAGAAATAGAGCAGGAGGGTGTAAATCTACATATTTGCCGAGAAATCGATGTACAAATCCATGCACTTAGTTTCGTAAAATTCACAATGGCGGACAAACAAACGATTCTGATTGGCTACGCTAGGACTACTTCCGGCTAGGACTACTTATCTCATAGAGGTAAAAATACACCGCCACAACGGCACTTGGATTTAAAGGGTGCGAGACAAAATTAATAAAATGCCAGATGTCTGGTGAGACAGCGGGGTGAATGGCGACTGAACAAAAAATCATGGATTGTGTAACAGTTTGGAAAATATATGCTGAAAATGTTTAAAAAATATGAGTACATTAAACATAAATAGAAATGAAGAACATCATCAATTCAACCTTTTTTTGTATACAGAAACTGAATTTAAACATACATTGAATAAAAAATATACTATGCATAAACAGAAATAAAGAACAACATCAAATCAACCTTTTGTTCATACCAGAAATATAATCTGAAATTTTTTAAACAATAATGTACTGTATAAACAGAAATAGAAGAACATCAAATCAACCTTTTCTCATAGCAGAAACAAATAGAATTTTGTTAAAAATATATATATATATATATATATACATCTGAAAAAAAAAAAAAAAAAAATCCTTTGTAAGTTCTAATTTTTTTTATCCAAGCTTTCGAGGGAGTAACCCCTCTTTTTCAAGGTACAGAACTGACAAAGGTAGAAACACCACGTAAAAAAGACTTATGACGTAGAACGATGACATTACATAGAAACTAAGCCAACTAAAATGACGTATCCTTAAACTTTATCATTGCCTTGTCAACACTATTGCCCCCCCCCCCCACCCACCCCCCACCCCCAACACACACATATCACCCTCTCCCTACCCTATATATATATATATACTATACATAAACAGAAATAAAGAACAATATCACTTCGACCTTTTTTTCATACTTTGGGGACCTTCCCCAATGCCAACTCTCGTCCTCAAATCCCTTTGGCCGAGAGAGTGGGGCAGTACCCTGGGCAAGGCTTCTCGATTCTAAACAAACTGTAGCCCAGCCCGCCAGAATAGCAGCTGTCACGGAGAAAAAAAATCTGCAATATTGCAAATTTGTATGTGACATGTACAACATTACGCCTATCCTTACATCCCAAAATTACAAAAACTACTACTAGGGTCTTCAGATAACAGGCCTTGATTTGATGCCTTTTAGTGACTTGGGTGTTAAACCTTTGTGGTGCATAAATGCGACATTGGCGGTGAAAGGGTTAATGAGGCTTTATACTACTCCTTGCCAACACGAGCGGGGCGACAATTTTAGGCCCGAACTGCCCATGCCCCCCTGGTGACGAGTCAGGAGCAGATAATTTTCTGTGACTATATACTACTAGTTTTTCCTGACAGGCAAGGGCGATAATCTTACCTCATTCAAGTCGTTCCAGCCATATATGACCGGAATTAATAGATAGCTGTCAATTTGATGCATTCGCTTCAAGGGAAGTAAATCTGTTTGCACACCATACCTTGGTCACTTCTAAACTTGCTTCACTCCCTTAGACCACAATTTTGCCTCTGACTTTGCTTTTGTTGTGGGAAAACCAATCGGTGTAGAGTTTTTTCCTATATAAAGTCTATATATAAAAAAGTCTGACCTACCACTTCCTGAAGTTAAAAAACCTGTAATCTTCTTTCATTTCTCCTTATGTTTATGTTTTGTTTTGTTTGTGTGTATGCCTGGAGTGATCCGTTAGTTTTTTTAATAATTCAAAATCGTTGCGATGCGAATGAGTTAAGTAGGTGGCGTTCGCATCTCAGGGCATGAGACAGGGGCAGAGAATTTTCAGTATAAAGCCTCATTGGAAATGCTAGTCAGTTTGTGCGGTAAACACTTGTGACCAATTCATGTCCTAAAAGTTAAAACATCTGGACACACATCACTCATTTTGTTGGCATCTGCACTTAACCTAAAAATTTAAAAAAAAAAAAAAAAATTTTGCTGTCCCATCTTCTGGGTCGTACAGTGGCGTTGCTCACACGCTGCTCATTCCGAATCCCAATTCGCAACTACACCCCGGTTTGTTCAAGTCGCAGAATCCGAGACCAGTAGTTCAAGGGGAAATCTAAAATAAATTCAATAGCTGGATTTATATGGTTCAATCTTTCATGTCGTAGACTGAACAACACAAAGCAAAATGGATTTTTTATTTCAAATACCATACCCAACACTACACAAAAAGGCTACACGTGGTTAATTGGGTAAAAAGATCAAATCAATAACACATTTAAGGTTATATTATAGAGTTAATTCATTTTAAAAAGTAAAACATCACATGAAAAAACACAAAATTAATAATTTACCAACACCACTCTAATAATTATTTAACAGACCAAAAATCAAAATCACACTCAAGATTTATGCTTTAATGTAGTTGCTGACCTGGTTGAAAATTAATCCAAATTCAAACACCCAATGAACATTTCTATTTAAACAGTTAATTACCAACATGATCTAAGCATGGTGCATTTGAAGCAGGCTACTGTTAAGACATTTACAATGTAATAAAAAGCCATTGTGACAACACAATGAAGGCATTGTTTTTGAAGTCAAGTATCCATCATTCTGTGTTATGAGCAGGTACTTCTGGGATATTAAGGGGTCGGATCTGGGATACACGAGAGAGGGGGCTGCAAAAAGGGCATATGGCCCCCTGGCAGGGTCCAGCTCTGGCAGTGGGCATTTAGGGCCCCTGAATCTGAATAAAGTGCCCTTGGTAGATGCTTGAGTACTGGCCAAACAAGGGAATAACTCTCACCAACAACTCTATTTGAAGCCACTGAATGGCTGCCTTTTGCAAGAGTGAATGCCCTTTTGGATACTGACCAACAAGGGCTTAACTCTTGCCGTCAAGGGCGTTAATAACCCTAGTTGCAGTGGCCAGTAGTGACATGCTTGTCGACAGCCTGACTTTCAAAAGCTCCCTATAGACTGCTGTGGTTGGAAATACTAAGCTGAGACTAAGGTCCCATATGTAGCCACAGAACAGACGATTTTCGGAGAAAACAAACCCTAGGGGAGAGCACTTCGTGAAAATTAGAGTTGAGTACCTCGACTTACTCGGTCAAAACCATGGCAACATGGCGTCGAAGCTTGAAACCGCAGGATGCGAGTCAGCGACTTGCAAACATTTTTTAAAGAAAAATGAGGGACTGTTAGAACTTGGAAAATGTGATGTAAAAATACAAATGACATCAACTTTAGAATGACGCACAGTGTTCTTCCAAGTGATGTAAGTCTACTCAAACACACATCAGGCGAGAGCTGGGGATCTACCTGAGGGCAGAGTAACTTCTCCTGTTTGGCCGATCAAATTAGGCACGATCACAACCACACACCATGAAATTACTCCCCTTTAATTATTTCCAAACAATTCCTGTTCAGAGAGGCCCAAACCAAAGGTTAGAACAGAAGGCCCAACAAATTTCACACTTGTGGCATTACAGTGACTAGCCAGTTGTGGAAATGCCCAAAACCCCAACAACAAAAACTAAGTCACTGCACGCTCTGAGTCATTAGTAGGAAGAAGGTTTAGTGTTAAGGCCGTGCTACACACATCCAATTTCAGTCGTAAGGCTCTCCAACTGTGATCTGATACAATACTCAGGCATGAAAACAACTTCCCCCCAAAAGAGGAGATTTTTCCCTCCACCCGGATTTTCAGCTGACGTCAGAAGTTGTGTTGAGCGGAGGGGGGGAGGGGGACTGTTACCAAAAGTAATTTCCGGCCCAAATAACTAACATCAAGAACTTTTGTTCAGCTGGGGGGGGGCTAATCTGTTCCCTAAAATTGTTTACATGCCTGATATTTCTTCTTCTTTTTCACCCATTCTTCGTGCACGGCTTGCTCTTCAGACGCCATTTTGGAAGTGATGACGTCGGGAGGAGGAGAAGGCGCGAAATGATGATCGTGCCATTTAAAGACCCAGCATGCCGAGTTTTTATTCGATTTTCGATTTATTTTTTTTCTAGGCGGAGATTTTTTTTTTAAGGCGGAGATTGGTCGATTTCGAAAACAAATTAGGCGGAGAAAACGGAGATGTTTTCATGCCTGAATACTACTGTCTTTATGAATCCTGATTAAAAAAAACACTACATTAATTTCAGCCTTTAGGCTGATTTCTGGCTTTTTGATGGACCCAGAGGTAATTTTTGAGATAACAAAAAAAGAGACCAAATTAGTATAGAAATACCTCTTATAAGAATTGGAATTTCCAAAGTATGTATGCCCGGAGTCAGTCGTTTCCGACCAATAACTACCAGATAGCAGGGGGGGGGCAGATCACGCTATTCTGGCAGGCTTTCTGGCCAGAACTTGTTTATTAGCGGATATGCCTTGCCCAAGGTACATCCCCACTCTCTCGGCCAAAAGGGGTTTGAGGACAGCTGGCATTGGGGGAAGATCCCCTAAAAGCCCCCCCCCCCATCCCTTTTGGCTGCAGCACCAGAGCCAGATTCCAAAGTAGACAGTACCGTCATTTTCAGACTATAAGGCTTTTTTTCTTCTTCAAATTTCGACCTATGCGCCTAAAACGAGGGCGCCCTATTAGTGAACAAAATTGTGAGAAGAGAGGCAACGATTGCCGTGCTCAGTACAGTCTACTGTTTGTCAGACATCGAAAGTGGTCACGAGTCGCTGATACGACGAATACTCACGTTAAAATGCTTCAAAATCCCTATTATCGTCTGAGATACCGTCCAAGAGATGCCATAACCCTTCATTGGATGTAAAAAGCATTGTTGTAGAGCTTAAAATGCCATAATTCTACCAGTTTTCGCGAAGAAAAGTCCAAACACAATAACAGGAAGTGGCACAAACGGAAGTTTAATGATTTGAAAAGGGAGCCAACTCTCCTTTATGACAGCAGTAATGGCGGCCAGCCAAGCCTTTACCGAACGCGTACAGGCTTCAAAGTTTGACTTTCTTTTGCGAGGTGCCTTATAAAGGAGGGCGCCTTTTGTTTTAATTTTTTTTCAGATTTTTCTTCAAAATTGCCCTATTCGCCTTATACACAGCAGCGCCTAATGATCCGAAAAATACTTTAGTTCTTTTATCGGATTTATGCCTCCACAGACCGCCACAGTTGGACAGCTGTGGGTTCCCCGTGGGGATACCGGGGGTCTTTTGTAAAAAAATAGTTCTCCCACCTTCTGGAAATTCTGTGCTTGTAACTTCCTTTAATCTGCCACTCTCTTTGACTCTGCCTTTTCCCTTTGCTTTTTATCATCTACTATCTTTCTGACTTGCTGGCCCCATTCTCCTGCCTTTTTTAAAAAAAAAATCTTCCAAATAATTTTTCTCCTTTGAGCTCCTCCGAAATCGGAATGTGTCGGCTGTACGCAGCGGGGGAGACCAGTGAAAACTGAAAAACCAGATACCTTAACCATTATGGCCATATGGCCTGGGAACGCAGAAGAAGAAGAAGAAGAGGACAGCTGTGTAACTGAGGTTGGATGTGAGAGGTACGGCCTTTAGAGGCACACACAACTGCCATACCTTGGTCATTTCAGGATGGTATGTGTACAATCACCTGAAGACAGACAACCACCAACAAACTGTGCTGAAACATACATCACTTTATCACTGTGACCAATACCATTGTTTTCGTACTAATGCCTTAAAACCCTTTCAACGCTAGCCATTCCTTAGCCAAAATTTACCATTAAACTTACCTGGGTAGAGAAAATATTTCGTCTGCAATATTGGGGATTCCTCTGTGACATGCATAAAATAGGGCCTATCCTTACCTCCCAAAATGAAGAACATAAGGTCACTGGATACCAGACCCTCATTTTTTGATGCCTTTTAGTGACATGGGTGCTCAGTCATTATGGTGCTAACAGTGGCGATAACAGGGTTAAACCTGTTCTGGCGTTTTACAAACTTCCTTACCAATCTTACTTCTAACACTAGAGCACAGTTCCAGTGCTTCAGATTGTTTTTCTATGAATTCTTACAAAAATTTCTTCAGCCGAAGTCGGACATGCTGGGCCTAACTATTTCTTAGGCGCATAACGGCAGCATAACGCATCTACGCTCATATGACAGGAAACTGTCTGAGCGAACGCAGAAGAAAAAGTCAATTACTGATTATTAATAATATATTATTTTAAAGCCAGAGCCATTAAATAAGTAATACTAGTCAGGGGCATTTCAAAATTTTATGACATTTCGCATCCACGATAAAATGTGAATTTCTTGAAAAGTATCACGCTTTCTTTTTTTTTTAATAATAAGAAATCATGACAAATATTGTTGAAATGGAAAACAAACATTTGATCTAGGCTAAATCAACCTCAAGACTCACCACCTTAGAATCCAAGAAACAACCATCTTGCTTCCCTTTAATTTGTTTCTTTTCCTATTTAAATATTTAGAACAAGCAAAAAAACAATCGTAAAATAAAAACATAATTTTTTTTTTAATGAAAATTAAAGTTAACAGACAAAGACACATACAAAAATGGAGTTCCCACACATGCATTAAAAAAAAAACCACCAAAAAATATTTGGATAGCAAGCACCAATATATATATATATAGCTATTTCATATTAAAATGAGTCTTTGTAGATAGCTCATTATTAAATTTTATGTACATGGCAGCAGTTTATTTCAATATATCAACTCTCTTGACAGATCAACTCTAACAAATCAATTTCGTCAGATCAACTCTAACAGACCGATCCGATCAAGAGTCGTATATTTTCCTTTATTTTACATATATTTTACTTCTTAACTCTCTCTCTCTCTCTCTCTCTCCCTCTCTCTCTCTCTCTCTCACAAGCTATCAATAATCATCAAAATAAAAATCGAGATCTTCCTTTTTCTTAACATTATCCAACTCTCCCCCCCCCCCCCCCCCCTCCCCCCTCCTATGCCATCACTAACATTAAAATCGAGATCCAAATTCCCCCCACCTTCTGGAAGTTCTGTGCTCGTAACTTCCTCTAATCTGCCACTCTCTTTGACTCTGCCTTTTCCCTTTGCTTGCTGTCTCTACTATCTTTCTGCCCGGACCTGTCCATTCTCCTGCCTTTTTTTCACGACACATTTTCAAGATTTCCTCCAGCCGAAGTCGAACATGCTGGGCCTAACTATTTTCTTAGTTAGGCGCATAACGGCAGCATGACGCATCTGCGCTCATAATTGACAGGAAACTGTCTGAGCGATCGAAGAAGAAGAAGAAGACTCTACTACACTCCTCCAAAGGCGATACATGTACTTACATATCGCCACACCAAGCATCCTGCCATGCGCATGATCTCTGCCTTTAGAGTTTATGTCACTGGGGTGGGTTTTTTCCTTGTCAAAGCGAAGCATGTGCTCTTGACAAAAATGGCTACTCCACTCGGGGCTCCCAATCATCCCGCAAAACAAGGGGTCCCAGGGACTCCTTCACTTACAGGACTAGAGGCAGGATAGAGGGTCCCAGTGGCATTGCGGATGCTAAAAAGAATGTTTCTAGTGCATCCCTGGGACTCCCTGCACTTTCTTTTAGAGGGTCCTGTAGAATTTTAGTACTTCATAGACCCTCAAATGGGGGTCCCTGGGAGCCCTGCCACCCTTTGAAAAAATACTAGGTACGCAAGGGGGAAAAAAGGTCGTAAAATACTAGGTGCTAGAAGAGTTAATATCTTTTAACTTTTTTTTACTCTCTCCCTCACTCTTGAGTTTTTCTCCTCTCTATCTCTCTCTCTCTCTCCCTCTCTCTCTCTCTCTCTCCCCCTCTCACAGGCCATCACTAACGTTCGAATCGAGGTCCTCCTCGCTGTCTCCAGACTCCATCTCCAAAGCGGTCATGCCTTCCTCCACCTCCTCTTCCGTTTCTTCCGTCAAACTGTGCAGCAGCCCTGTAGGTGGCGCTGCTGTTACCACTGCATGCTCCGATCTCTCCACGGTCGCAACAGTCGTGCCCTTGCTCTCTCTAGGACTGGAAGGGTGTGTGGAGGTGGCGGCGGAAGAAGAAGAAGAAGCAGAAGCAGACTTCCGCACCGGAAGACTGGAAGAGCGGGCGGAAAAGTTTTGACGTTTGACGTTCGACGTTGCGGATCCGTTGCCGTCCTCGCTACTGCCGTTGTTGCTGCTGTTGTTGTTGGTGGTGGTGGTGTTGTTGTTGAAGGAAGTGGTGGCGGTGACGGTGTAAGGGGAGGCAACAAGGGGGGCGGCCTGCTGGAAGGTGAGGATGCAGTGCAGGTTGCCCCCCTTCTTCTTGGTGCTGCGCTCCATGACGCCTTTCCACTCGCGCCGGATGTCCATGTACTCGGGGTTCTGGCAGTTGAGGTCGGTCAGGATGTCCTCCCACCTGCAAAACATTTCCGTATGCATTACAGTGGAATCTCCCCCTTAACCTTTACCAGACTTCCTGGGTCGCCCACCAAGACCCATAGACGCACAAATGACTTAACCCTCTTGTGCCTGATGCTCTGTGCTCTCAATCACCTCTGAAATCCTAACCCAAGGGACGTCACTCCGTACAAAAGGCGGGGTAGCGTCAGAAAAATAATAAAATAAAATATACCCTACCAGATTTTGTGGGTTTTTTTGTTTTGAATGTGTTGCCGAGATGTCTGTCTGATTTGCAAAAGGAATTTCAAGATGTTATGGGGATGCATGGCTCCACAAAAAAAATCAAAATGCCAAAGTGTATTCGCAAACTGCATTCACTAGTCATTCACTGCCTACTTTTGCAGACTGTTGAAGCCTAAGACGACTGAAATGGAAATGTAGATCAAAACCATTCACTTACCCTTTCACTTCACGATCTTATAATTCCTATCTTTCACAAAAAAGGGAATTTTCATCGCTGTCATCACTCAGTGGATGCAATAACGACTCATCATCCATGATGTAAAAGTCGGGAAAATGCCGATGTCAGTAACACGACTTCAAAAATTCGCATCGATCGAACAAACACAAGCTCGCTGCCGAAATAGGTCAGAATACACTCCTTACTCATCACTTCGCGATCTCATAAGTCCCATCTTTCACAAAAATAGGACTATTCATCGCTTTCCTCAGTCAATGGACGCCATAACTGTTCGTCATCCATATTGGAAAAATCGCGAAAATGCCGAAGTCGGTCACTAATTTTCAAAAATTCATATCTTTCAAACCAATCGGCCTAGAAGCCATTGCAAGCAACAGGACGGAAGTGT
>CM065708.1:24140336-24150336 GCA_017654935.2 Phymorhynchus buccinoides | reverse complement strand
TTTCCTCGAATCCGATTGGACAGAAGTAGTGGTTGTGGCAATGGTAGATGAACGTGGTCCGACGATCCTGAAGCCCCTCCTTCAATTTGCATAGCGCGTCCTCTCCCGTCACCCCCGCGGTGCGGTTCTTCCCCTGCGGCTTGAACATGTAGAAGCACCGCCCCTTGACGCCGAAATGGTCGTTGAGCAGGCGAAACCATCTGTGGGGGCACAGTAGCTTTTCTCAGCTCCTTTCACTTCATGCCTTTTGTTAACACTCGTCACCAGCATAAACCAATTTATCCCTTTCGCCGCCAGCCATTTTTTTTTTAGCAAAACGTTTCCATTAATTTTACCTGGGTAGAGAAAAAAAAAATCATCTTCAATATTGGAAATTCCTCTGTGACATGTATAAAGTAAGGCATATCCTTTACCTCCCAAAATTAAGAAAATGGGGTCCTTGGATTAACAGACCCTGGTTTTATGCCTTTTAGTAACATTGGTGTTAAATCATTGTGGTGCAAAAATGCGACATTGGCGGTGAAAGGGCTAAAGTGTTTGATCCATTAGGCTTACATTGCTTTATGGTGGCATACCACTTGTGAGGTCTTTTCCTATCCCTAACCACAGTCAGTGACAAGAGTATTTGCCGCTGTTCAAAGAAATAACTTGAAACAAATAGCTCTCTGTGGAAAACTGAAAGGAGCTAGAATGAGGGGAATTGGTGTACTGTGGGGGCGAGAAGACGACGAGAAATAACTACCGCATTTTCACATATTATATAAAATCACACACACACACACACACACACACACACACGCCGCACAGCACGCACACAGTAGGCGTGCGTGGCGTGACGTGTGTGTGTATGTGTGTGTGTGTGTATGTGTGTGTGTGTGATTTTATGCTGATTATAAGACACATTCCTATTCCGCCCCCAGTGGGGATACTGGGGGGGGGGGGGGGGGGGGGGGGGGGGGGGGGAAGCGGGGGGGGGGGGGGGGGGAAAGGGTGGGGGGGGGGGGTGGGGGGGGGGGGGGATCTTTTGTATAAATAGTTTCCCCCACCTTCTGGAAGTTCTGTGCTTGTAGCTTCCTCTAATCTGCCACTCTCTTTGACTCTGCCTTTTCCCTCTGCTTTCTGTCATCTGCTATCTTTCTACCTTCCTTACCCGGTCCATTCTCCTGCCCCTTTTTTCATGAACACGCTTTCAAAAACATTTCCTCCTCCAGCCGAAGTCGGACATGCTGGGCCTAACTATTTCTTAGTTAGGCACATAACGGCAGCATGATGCATCTGCGCTCATAATTGACAGGAAACTGAGCGATCGAAGAAGAAGAAGAAGAATTTAACACAAAATTCAGAGACTGCTCGACTCAGCAGACCTGTTTTACCCCCTACACAAGTCTTGAGTACCGGTAGTCTGGATAGCTGAAATGAGTAGTTTTGGTGCAAAATGTGTAGTTTTATTCATTAAACCATCAAATAATGTCCACTGAAAATGAGTAGTAATCAAGAATTAAAGAGCATTATCTTCAGTTTTGAAGAGTAGTAGAGATCCAAATTGAGCAGAATACTACTCGAAAAAAGAGTAGAGTAAACAGGTCTGCGACTGTGAAGAGGGGAAGTATTGTTTTGTGTTGTCTGTGTTGTTTGAAAAATACATTTTTGTTGAAATATGACATGTTGTGTTGTCTGTGTTGTTTGAAAAATACATTTTTGTTGAAATATGACATGTTGTGTTGTCTGTGTTGTTTGAAAAATACATTTTTGTTGAAATACCACATGTTGTGTTGTCTGTGTTGTTTTAAAAAAAAAGACATTTTTGTTGGAATATTTTTGTTGAAATATCACATGCTGTGTTGTTTGAAAAATACATTTTTGTTGAAATATCACATGTTGTCAGTGTTGTTTGAAAAAGACATCTTTGTTGAAATATCACATGTTGTGTTGTTTGAAAAAGACATCTTTGTTGAAATATCACATGTTGTCTTGTTTGAAAAAGACATTTTTTGTTGACATATCACATGTTGTGTTGCTTGAAAAAGACATTTTTGTTGAAATATCACATGTTGTGTTGCCTGTGTTGTTTAAAAAAAGACATCTGTGTTGAAATATCACAAGTTCTGCTTTGTCACGTCAATAAAATAACGTCACTCTGCACTTGCTGTGTATTTGTTTGTATGGTACAAAATTCAGATTTTGTGTCTCTACTTTCTTACTACTGTATTTTTGTAGTCCCAGTTCTATTGGCCACTGCAACTAGCTAGGGTTATTAACGCCCTTGACGGCAAGAGCTAAGCCCTTGTTGATCAGTATCCAAAAGGGCATTCACTCTTGCAAAAGGCAGCCATTCAGTGGCCTCAAACCTAACAGGCATGGGAATTGGAAAAGTAAAAAAAAGCTGAAAAGCGGGGGTCTGGGAGCCGCAGAAGGCCCCTAGTAGGGGTCCATGGGGTAACGCTGAAGCTTTTTTGGTAACTGAAGCCCTAAAACAACATTGTGGACAGACAGTCTTTCGGCGGAAAGGCAATGTTATTTCCGCGGAAATTTGCTGTTTGGCGGACAATTCCCATCCCTGCCTAACCTAACCTAACCTAACCTAAGCTAAGCTAACCTAACCTAAGCTAACCTAACCTAACCTAAGCTAACCTAAGCTAACCTAAGCTAACCTAAGCTAACCTAAGCTAAGCTAACCTAACCTAACCTAACCTAAGCTAAGCTAACCTAACCTAACCTAACCTAAGCTAACCTAACCTAACCTAAGCTAACCTAACCTAACCTAAGCTAACCTAAGCTAACCTAAGCTAACCTAACCTAACCTAACCTAACCTAACCTAACCTAACCTAACCTAAGCTAACCTAACCTAAGCTAACCTAACCTGAGCAGGGTCATGTTGCCGGTGAAGGGCCCAAACTTGATGTCCTCAAAGGGCGGCTGAAAGCCCAGGATGTGCAGGGCTCGCTCCTGGGTCAGCGGCTTCAGGCTGCAACAATATGAACACAATAATAATGTAGAACATTTACATAGCGCCCATCCTACTTTGTAGGCTACAGGGCGCTGGACACATAAACAATATCAAAAAATAGAATAGTGACAATGTGTAGCGTTGTGATGTTTTTTTAGTTCAGCTTTAAAAAATAGAATAAGAACATTTACCGGAATCCTATAATGTGAGCAGCAACTACAGATAACAGTCAATAACAACCATCTACTTCTACTACTTGAACTACTACTACTACTTCTACTATTACTACTACAACTGTCACCATGGCAACAAGTAGAGGTCACACTGTGTCACTGTGGGCTACGAAAACAAGGCCACACTATCACTATTATAACAATTGTCGAAGGAAACTTTTTTGTCTTATTAACCTCTTGACTGCCATATAACGTATCACATACTGACTTGATGACATCATCAGATGAAGAGGAATAACTCTGATATGCTGGCTTTTGCTCTAACATGGTCAAGAGAGTTATATCCCCAGACCCTTTTAGCCAGATTGGCTCTATCAGTTGTCTTTTTCATGACATGATTTGTACAACGAATATTTTTTTAATTTGTTCTGGCAGTCTCACTCTTCTACATTCTTTTTCTTACTTCTGGATCTCTGGTTCTGTACATCGCGGACGTTGACGATAGAGTCACGACAGAACTACTGATGTACTTTTTTTCTTTTTTTTTAATCTTCAACCTGGAGACTGCGCATAATTCATAAAATCGACGATTCAGAAACATGGTAGAAAGATGTCAAATTAACTTCCGAAACTCGGCGAACCTTTTGAGATTTATTCTAGTATACTATATTTTTACCCAAACGTTTCCAAAAACAGTTCAATTTTTAAAGTGTGAATATCCTCTGAAGTCGGAGTGTGGCTGCCCACGTGGCGGGGTAATAAAAAAAAAACAGTCACACATGTAATGTTCTCATCCCTAGCTGGTGCATTTGTACCATAGTGTTCAAGAGCTTCGGCTGTTGGGATGATCCCTGGAGTCTTTAAGCCAGGGTGTGTGTGTGTGTGTGTATGCCAGTCAGTCGTTTCTGACCATGATTGCCAGATAGCAGAGGGGGCAGATACTATTCTGGTGGGCTGGGCGAGAATTTTGTTTCCAGTGGAGAAGCCTTGCCCAGGGTACATCCCCACTCTCTCTCGGCCAAAGGGATTTGAGAACACAGCTGGCATTGGGGAAGGTCCCCAAAAGGCCAACACAGGGTAAGACAACAACAACAACAGATAACAACAACAACAACAAAGTGTGAACGACATTTTGCAATGTAACATCACTGACACACCAAAGCTCACCAAATAAATCGTCCCGCAAAACAAGGGGTCCCAGGACTCCTTCACTTACAGGATAGAGGGTCCTAGAGGAAGGATAGAGGGTCCCATTGAGTGGCATTGCGAATGCTAAAAAGAATTTTACTAGTGCATCCCTGGGACCACCTTTAGAGGGTCCTTTAGAATGTTATTGCTTCATAGACCCCCAAATGGGGGTCCATGGGAGCCCTGACATGCTAGATTAAAACTGGAGGGATGGGGAGCTAACACACTCACCTTCCGTTTCCCACGATGCTGAACAGATGAGTTGAGGACATGCCAGATTGAAACTAGAGGGATGGGGAACTAACACACTCACCTTCCGTTTCCCACGATGCTGAACAGATGAGTTGAGGACATGCCAGATTGAAACTAGAGGGATGGGGAACTAACACACTCACCTTCCGTTTCCCACAGTGCTGAACGGATGAGTTGAGGACATGCCAGATTGAAACTAGAGGGATGGGGAACTAACACACTCACCTTCCGTTTCCCACAGTGCTGAACAAATGAGTTGAGGACATGCCAGATTGAAACTAGAGGGATGGGGAACTAACACACTCACCTTCCGTTTCCCACAGTGCTGAACAGATGAGTTGAGGACATGCCAGATTGAAACTAGAGGGATGGGGAACTAACACACTCACCTTCCGTTTCCCACAGTGCTGAACAGATGAGTTGAGGACATGCCAGATTGAAACTAGAGGGATGGGGAACTAACACACTCACCTTCCGTTTCCCACGATGCTGAACAGATAGTTCCAGCAGGAAACCACCGATGAAATCCCACACGACGTCTTGTATTGCGGGCGACTCATACACATCCTGAAAAACATGTTTTACTCATATTAATAATAATAATAACAAGAGGCAAAGCCTTCAAGGCTGATACGAACAGGAACATGTGGGACAACAAACAAACAAAGATTGAGGGGGGTGTCTAAAGTACAAGATTGCCAATAACATTTTAAAGTACAAATGAAACGATCGATAATGGATACAACTTTTTTTTTTTTAAGTGCCCGTTCCGAGAATCGGACCCGGAACCATTGGCATGACAGACAGACACTCTACCAATGAGCTATCGAGGCTTTCAGTGTTGATGAGTTTTTTTCTTAACTCATGTTGCCTGTTGAATACTCTCTAACCCACTAATCTAAAATGTTATCTGTTTGTTATCTGTTTACAGTGTTGTTTTAAGTATTTAATTTATTCAAATCATTATTGTTTGAAAGCTTGCATAGACATCTATATGTGTGCAAAGTTTGAACAATGTACGCCTTGAATTTCCCGAGAAAATGCCAACGTTAAAGTTTGGAGATTAGACCATGGACACACACACACACACACACACACACACACACACACACACACACCACACACACACACCACACACACACATACACACAACCGAACAACTATCATACTATAGACTCACTTCGTGTTAACAAATGAGTGAGCCAGTAATAGATATTTTGTTGCGCTCTTTCTCCAAAGAGCTCAGAGCGCTCATAACACGTCACATTACAATTTACATCAAAGAAACATTACACATCACATTAAACATCACACACTCTGAACGCATAGATCCAGAAGGAAACCACCGATGAAATGTCCCTCACAATGTCTTGTATTGCGGACGACTCGTACGCATCCTGAAAAACATGCTTTACTCATAACACGACGCATTACGTCAAAGAAACATTACACATCACATTAAACATCACACACACAAACAGATCACAGAAGGAAACCACTGATGAAATGTCCCTCACGACGTCTTGTATTGCGGGGCGACTCATACACATCCTGAAAAACATGCTTTAGTTTACTCATAACACGACGCATTATGTCAAAGAAACATTACACATCACATTACACACAACATTCAAAACATCACATTATAACATCATCACACGAGACAAAAAGATCACTCCTACTAAGAAGGTAAACGAAATGTCCCTCACGACGTCTTGTATTGGGGGCGATTCATACACATCCTGAAAAAACATACTTTATATATAATATATGACGCATTACATCAAAGAACATTACACATCACATTAAACATCACACACTCTGAACGCATAGTTCCGGAAGGAAACCACATATGAAATGACACACGACGTCTTGTATTGGGGGCGACTCGTACACATCCTGAAAAACATGCTTTATATATAATATACAACACATTACGTCAAAGAAACATTACACATCACATTAAACATCACACACTCTGAACGCAGAGATCCAGAAGGAAACCACTGATGAAATGCCACACGATGTTTTGTATTGGGGGCGACTCGTACACATCCTGAAAAACATGCTTTATATATAATATATGACACATCCAATCAAAGAAACATTACACATTACACATCACGTCTTGTATTGGGGGCGACTCAATACACATCCTGAAAAAACATGCTTTATATATAATATACGATACATCCAATCAAACAAACATTACACATTACATCCAATCAAAGAAACATTACACATTACACATCACGTCTTGTATTGGGGGCGACTCAATACACATCCTGAAAAACATGCTTTATATATAATATACGATACATCCAATCAAACAAACATTACACATTACATCCAATCAAAGAAACATTACACATTACACATCATGTCTTGTATTGGGGGCGACTCATAAACATTCTGAAAACATGCGGTATTTAATTTACACATGATATTACACATCACTTTACAAATCACACATTACACAACCAGCCGCCGTGGCGTAGTGGTAAAGTCGCTGACTACTGGCTGGGAGGTCACAGGTTCTTCAAATCCCATCAGAGGCGAGGTTTATTTTCGGTCCTGGACCGACTCCTATGCCCAGAGTGAGTGGCTATGGGCTCAATGGGAAGACTGAAACCACACAGTCGAGCTTCACCCGCTTAACGGATGCGATTCTGAGAGTGTTGCTCTAAATTTCATGACCAACACTGCAGGTGTCTGTAGTTCTCGGGCCTGGTTAACGCCGGGATATCATAATGAAAGGAAGCATAAAATACAGCCCTGTCACACAGTCTCAGACCGATATGGAACTCCATAGCATCATCAACATCATTGTCATCCGCCTCATTTCCATCAATCATCAAATTGGAGAGAAAAAAGTATCAAGTTCTGTGGCCTTTGCATGCCCTGCTCTCATGGTGACCTCAGTTTTCGATTACCAATCCAGTCTATGCCTTGGTGCGTTCGGGTCAAAGTCCTGGGGATCAGTGTGTTCTGGGGAGCTGTCAGTGGACGGACGTGCTGGTGCCCTCGGAGGAGGACCTCACATCGCGCTGGCTCCACGACTAAGACATTTATTGTCATCAGTAGGGGGCTTAGTAAGGTGGTGTCCTGAACAGGCTCCGCGGAACCTCAGCAGTGCAGCGTCTCCTAGGCCTGGTTGCCCCCTCCTGACGGCCTAACATATAGATTCGCTCCCCTTGGACTGCTGCAGGTTTCAGATTCTGCGACTTGAACAAGCCGGGGTGTGACTGCGAGTTGGATTTGGAATGAGCGGCCTGGGAGCAACGCCACTGTACATGGCCCAGAAGATGGGACAGCAAAAAAAAACACCAAAACCGATAACACTTACACATTACAGTTCACACATTCTGACAAAAATTTCAAGCACAATATCTTTCCTCATTCTTCTTTCGATCGGCTCAGACAGTTTCCTTTCAATTATGAACACAGATGACGTCAATGCTGCCATTAATACGCCTAACTAAGATAATAGTTAGGCCCAGCAAGTCTGACTTCGGCTGGAGGAACCTTTTTGAGGAGAGTAGCTTGAAAAAATGGCAGGAGGAGATGGACACGTGAAATGCAGAAAGACCGTAGGTGAACAGAAAGGTAAAGGGAAAAGGCAGAGTCAAAGAAACCACGATATGACAGATGAAATAATACAGGATGTCTTGTATTGGGGGTGACTCATACACATCCTGAAAACAGGCAGCACTTTACTCTTTACATGACACATTATATCAAACAGTACACATTACATTACACAGTCTGAAGACATGCAGTACTTTACTCTTCACATGACACATTATATCAAACAGTACACATTACATTACACAGTCTGAAGACATGCAGTACTGTACTCTTCACATGACACATTATATCAAACAGTACACATTACATTACACGCTCTGAAAACATGCAATACTTTACTCTTTTTTTTTTTTTTTTTACATGACACATTATATCAAACAGTACACATTACATTACACACTCTGAAAACATGCAGTACTGTACTCTTTACATGACACATTATATCAAACAGTACACATTACATTACACACTCTGAAAACATGCAGCTACTTTACTCTTTACATGACACATTATATCAAACAGTACACATTACATTACACACTCTGAAAACATGCAGTACTGTACTCTTTACATGACACATTATATCAAACAGTACACATTACATTACACTCTGAAAACATGCAAGTACTGTACTCTTTACATGACACATTTATATCAAACAGTAACACATTACATTACACTCTGAAAACATAGGCCAAGCAGTAACATGGCTGACGAAATACCACATGGTGTTTTTTTGCATTGAGTGGCGACTCATACCGTAAGGCCTAGTGCAAAGTGAGAAGAGGAAAAATCCCCTGTACCCCAGGTTCGAACGTCGGGTTTACTTGACACAAGGCGAACACGTTACGTTACCTCTGTGCCACTCTACGCCAAACATTATATCAAACATTTTACATTAGATTACACATTATAAACAGATAGTTCCAGCAGGATGCATTGCATTTGAAAATTCTTTTTTTTTAAACTTGGTAAAGGTCAAGATGTGCCACCATATTCCCCTACATTTCTCGGCTCTCCCCGCATTTTCACACTTGCCTTTCTTACCAAACATTAAGCTGTATTTTATTAACTTTTTTTGAGCTAATTATCTTTGTTGAATAATTAAATTGCAGTCATGATAAAGGCCATTATCTAATAGGACACCACACACATTCCGTGAACAGCCCTATGGAGTGCAGTACATCGCAGAGCATTTGTCACAGTCCTGGTTTATTGCGTTTTTTCCGTCTTTATCTTCTACTATTATTGAATGCACGTGTTTCATTATGTAAATGGATGAAAATCAGTGTTAAATATAGCAAACAAGTGCGTGTGGAGCTGCGGTGGTCCACCACCCCCCTCCCCATGACCTCCCTTGGCGAGGTTTCCGAAGTAAGGACGGCATGACTTCGAGGGTGCCAAGGATTCTTGTACACATTTGGTGTCGATCGTGTTTTGAAACTGTGGCCAGTGCATAGGGACACCGACAAACACAGACATTTTCGAAATAGATATTACGATGATAGAGGATGAAGTACGCATCTGCAGTAGAAAGACAAGACGGGAAAAATGAAACAACCGAGAATGGAGGAGGGGGTGGGGGGGGGGTGGGGGAGGGGGGGGGGGGGGGGGGGGGGGGGGGAGGGTGGGGTGGGGGGGGGGGGTTGGGGGGGGGGGGGGGGGGGGGGGCGGGGGGGGGGGGGGGGGGGGGGGGAGGGGGGGGGGGGAGGGGGGGGGGGGGGGGGGGGGGGGGGGGGGGGGGGGGGGGGGGGGGGGGGGGGGGGGGGGGGGAGGGTGTGGGGGGGGGGGGGGGAGGGGGGGGGGGGGGGGGGGGGGGGGGGGGGGGGGTGTGGGGGGGGGGGGGGGGGG
>CM065708.1:24036125-24139836 GCA_017654935.2 Phymorhynchus buccinoides | reverse complement strand
TGGGGAAATAGTATTACCAACCTATTGCGTTTTGTTAAACAAAAACGAGAGACACTGCATGTGCTTGAAAAGGTGTAGTCAGGTTCATTGCCGGAGATAATAACGCAGTGGATGATCCACGCTAACACTTACAAATAGATAGCTTCACAAAGCAGTTCCCTCTTCCCGGTTGCCATGGTGAGAGGCTAACAAAACCCCAAACAAACAAAAATAAACCAAATACAAAGAACAGCCAAAAAGTTTTGTTTCACACATCAGGCTGGACTAGCATCCCAGTGAAAAAGGTCATCCATTCTGCGCTGAAGGTGTAAACATCATCGTCAAAAGTTCTCAGCCACACTCGCTCACCAACATTCATTCTCACAGCAATGTGGCCTGTAGACACTGAAGTCCCTGAAGCTTCTACAAAACCTATGTCTATGTCCTCTAAGACAATATCCATTTTGGCCTTTTTGAATTTGTCATCTATATCAGGACTGGTGCTGACCATGAAGCAGTAGACTCCTGACACAGGAGCAGTGAACACACCTGTGTTTTCATCGTACCCGTCTCCCACTCTGTTGATGACATGCTGGCAGATAAGCGTCTTCTCCTTGTGATTGATGGTCACTTTGTCATCCAAAATGGCACAAAATGCTTCTTGGTGATTGGCTTTGGCTGACAGAAGAAAAAACAAAAGACACACATTAGCCATCACACATGATATCACACAATAGCCTGAATAGATCTACTTACAATTTGATGCATGCATGCAGGGCACTACAGTATGATGGAATCGATTTCATAAGCTTAATTTTCTTAAAAATATAGTTTAACTGAAAACACTGCACACTTTAATTTCCTTTTAACACAAACTTTAAAATACACTTGTGGATAGAAACAAAACCATGTGTTTGTACACTTATCACAGAGCTTCAGATTGTTTTCAGACATCATGGGTCATATGACCCTTGACAACAGAAAATGAGGAGGCATTTTTAACATTTTCACGCCGCACTAGTTACTTGCGGCTGGTAGCGAATTTGGCAGTTAACTTCGCACCAGCCTCAAGTACCGGGTGCCTCAGCTCTTATCTGTTGACGCACCAGCCGCAAGTAACTGGTGCTATTTAAACAAATTCTATCTTTCTCCCTATTGCGGTATAGTGGAAAAAAACCTGCACTACTAGCAAATAGGGAGCCTTATCTGAGATAGGAGGCTATTTGGTTCATCTTGACCTGACCTTCACCCTCTAATTTTAGCGTGAAACAAGGAATCCCTCCTCCTTTTCCCCGCCAATGCCAGAGTAGAAAATCCTAGCCGTTCTTTGTTGCCAACATGTCAGCCAGAAACCGACGTATTCCGTTACACGAAGTTATAGAATTAGTTCGGCAAAGTGGGTCAGATGATAAGGAGAGTGATAGGGTCACAATTCATAATCAAGAAAGTGAACATGAACTTTTTGAAGATTTTTTAGCTTCCAGTTCATCTGAAGAAGAAGTAGAAGATGAAGAAGGAGAACAAGAGGAAGAACAAGCGTCGTCTGCTTCAGCAGCTTGCCACACAGCTGGTCGAAAATGCACTGTCTCTCTATGACACAGACAGTGACACTGATGAGCCTACCCCCATGGCTGCGCACGCACGCACACACACACACACACGCACACACTTTAGTGAGCTCAGATGTTTTTTCGTGTGTCATAAGCTTACTTTTCCCCACAGTGTTTCTCATTATCTTATGGGTTGGTTTTTTCCTGTAGTTTTTATTAGAATAAAATGCTCTTTGCTGATTCAGAATATTCACTTTGAATAAAATCCATGCTAATGATTGAGACCACCTACCTGGAATGAAATAAAAGCTATGGACTGAGTGCTGCCTACTAGAATAATTTCATACACAGAGAAATGAAGTGTCTTCCCGAATCAACTGTGTTTGCATAATTTGTGCCTACAGAGAAAAAAATGTGCTCATGTATTCGGTTGGATTATGTGCTGATTTCTATTTTTCACCTTTTCATGGTAAGAATGAATGTATTTTACACTTTTCATTTTATTTTGTTGTTGTTATTCTTACTAAATAAACGTATACAAAGCTATTCTTTGCGTGTTTCGGTATAAATGTCATTTCAACTAGAATTGTGGCGAAGTAGTAATCATATCTTTGAAAATTATACGAGACTAAAGTTCTTTCCAATGATGCATAGCGAAAGTACCGTAAAAAAATTCCACAAAAGTGCTAAAATCGTGCCGTCGCCAACGGTTGTGAGGTTGAACGAACCAGCCGGCACTCGGCGCAGCCACTGCCGAGCGGCAGCCGGCTGGGAAGAGTTAAAAATCATGGGCCAGTAATGTGTTACTAAAACTTTAAACCTAAATTTCAGTACAATGCCGCAATACAGTAATAATAATATGCCTTGTGTGTGTGCGTGGACGCGCGCATGGGAGTAAGTATATGAACAGAACAGAATATTGCCATAGAAATTAAAAAGTCACGGTAGTATTTGGCATATATATTAATGAGACAGACACAGACAAAAAGAATTTTATATGTATAGCCCATAAGTTTACAGTCTAGATCCAGAAAAGATAAAGGCCATGCATGTTTTTGTGCTTACAAAACAAACTTAGACTGAATTACTGGTAAAGGTAAAGATGTGCCACCCCCCCTGCATTTCTCGGTTAATTCTATTTTTCCGTTTTTTGCCTTTCTTACCATACATAAAGCTGTATTTTAGGAACATTTTTAGCTAATAACCTTTTTGGAATACTAACCCTATCCCTAACCCTAGCCCTAAACCTAACCCTACCCCCCACTATGTACTGCAGTACACCGCGATTTGTCACAGTTGTGGTTCGTTGCGTTTGTCCGTCTTATAGGGTGGGGGGTAGGGTTAGGGCTAGGGTTAGGGCTAGGGTTAGTATTCCAAAAAGGTTATTAGCTAAAAAATGTTCCTAAAATACAGCTTTATGTATGGTAAGAAAGGCAATAACGGAAAAATAGAATTAACCGAGATAGGTAGGGGGGGATGGCACATCTTGACCTTTACCGAATTACCTAATGCTATGACATTTTTGTGACCCGGAAAAAGAATCTGAATAAAATGACTCTCTCTCTCTCTCTCTCTCTCTCTCTCCACTCATGCTTAATAATGGGCACGCACCAGACAAGCGCATTACAGTGTAAACATGCGTCATTTTGAAAAATCATGCGTGAATGGCACTGCTGCACCGGCAACAATCTGAAGCTGTTACCACAGTAATTTATGCACAATTATTTTATGGCACAGTGCACTTTTACAGTATAATTATTAAGCTGTGTGCAACAAGAAAAAAATGACTGCACCAGCCGCCGTGGCGTAGTGGACTACTGGCTGGGAGGTCTTGGGTTTGAATCCCATCAGAGGTGAGGGTTTTTTTCGGTCCTGGACCGACTCCTACCTAGAATGAGTGGCTAATTGGGCTCAATGGGAAGACTGAAACCACACAGTCGAGCTTCATCCGCTTAACGGATGCGATTCTGAGAGTGTTGCTCTAATTTCAAGACCAACACTGCAGGTGTCTGTAGTTCTCGGGCCTGGTTAACACTGGGATATCATTATGAAAGGAAGTGTAGAATACAGCCCTGTCATGCAGTCTCAGACTGATACGGAGCTCCACAGCATCATCATTATTGTCATCAGCTTCATTTTCATCTATCATTAAAAAAGATAAAAAAGTCTTAAATTCTGTGGCTTTGCATGCCCTGTTCTCATGGTGACCTCAGTTTCGGTTTCCAATCCAGTATGCCTTGGTGCGTTCGGGTCAAAGTCATGGGGATCAGTGTGTTCTGGGGAGCTGTCAGTGGACGGTCGTGGTGGCGCCCTCGGAGGAGGACCTCACTGACGCTGGCTCTGTGACTAAGAGAATAGTGTCGTCAGTAGGGGGCTTAGTAGGTGGTGTCCTGAACAGGCTCCACTGAACTCCACCGAAGTGACTCAGCAGCAGTGCAGTGTCTCCTCGGTTGGTTGCCTCCTGACGGCCTAACATAGATTCACTCCCCTTGGTCTAGGATTCTGCGACCTGAACAAGCCGGGGTGTGGCTATGAATTGGGATTTGGAATGAGCGGCGTGGGAGCAACGCCACTGTACGGCCCAGAAGATGGGACAGAGAAAAAAAGAAATTTTAAAAAAGACTGCTGAGTTTAGATTAAGAAAGTAGAAAGTGATAGGGAGAGACTCATGCAGACCAACAGAAATAGTGAGGCCAAGGGCAGAGGATGATAGCATTTCAGGAATATAAATTAGAGCGATGAAATTCAATTAAGATGGCTTAAAATTAAATCACACACATATTGCGAGAGAGAGTAACCACACACAAAAGAGAGAGACAAAGGGAGAAAATCCTGAGGAGAGAGAATTACTCACCAAATCGTGATTCTAGAGCAGCGATTCTCTGTGACCCATCCTGCAATGAGCTCTGGGCTGACTTCAACTCCTGTTCAAGGGAAGTAACCTGGTCAGACTGCTGGGCAGAGTGGTCTCTTGTCAAGTCTGCGATGCTACTTTGGACTCCAGAAAAATCCAACTTCAGTTGGTCAATGTCATTTTTTATATCAGATTTCATGGTAGAGCACTCAGTCTGCAAAGTGTCCATCTGTGCCCTCATGTTGTCCCTGTCAGTGTTCTGCACAGCCAGGTCCTGGTGAAGCTTGTCCAGCTGTGCCCTCATGTTGTCCCTGTCAGCGTTCTGCACAGCCAGGTCCTGGTGCACGATGTTGTTCTTGTCTTTCAGTGCCATCACCTCTCTGTGCAGAGCAGCCTGGTCAGATGTCAGCCTGGAGCTCTTGTCCTTCACTGCACTCAGCTCTCTCTGGATGTGGCTTTGCTCTGAGGACACAGTGCTCTGGGCATTGCTCAGCACTGTAACATGCTGTGTGAGCTGTGTGTTGGAAGCCTGGAGCGAAGACACTTGACTTGTCAAAGCATCCACCTTTCTACACAGGGCTTCCCAGGCTGAGCTGGATGACACATGCAGAGATGATGTGGGTGCATTCCCAAAACCTTGTTCAGAGTGAAGGGATGTAGCAGCTTCCTTAATCTGGGTGGTGTCAGGATCCTGACTGCTCTTCACCACTTTCCCCATGAACGACTGCAGACAGTGGTCCAGCTGTGCTGTGTTGTCTTCAGTCTCAAGTCTCAGCAGGGAAGCAGTGGAGTTGTTACTGCTGTTGTGGAAAATGGTCTGCAGGTCTCCCTGGACAAACAGGGCAGCTCTCCACAGTGCATGTGAGGACACAGGAGGACCCTGACTCCCCAACAACTGCTGCTGAAGTGTGTCCAGTGTCTGCTGGGCTTCGGTCAAGCGGGTGTCCATTTGCTGAGCCAGGTGGTCACACACCTGCTTCAGGTTGCTCACAGAAGAGCTCTGGGCATCAAACACATGACGCATCAGAGCGACATAACGAAGATGGACTCCGTTCTCCAGGACTTCTTTCTCCTGGAGCAGTTTCTCCTTGTCCTCTCTCAGTTTCTTCATGCAGTCTGCCACCATCTGCACCTGCTGCTGTAGTTGATCCTGACTGCTGGATGTGTTGCCTGAAGTGCTCCTAAGTGCTGAGGCCTGGCCTGAGTTACCTGAAGTGCTCTGTATAGCCATGCTATGCCCCAAGTTGCCAGAAGTGCTGTGCAGTGCTGTGACCTGGCCTGAAGTGTTGTGCAGTGCTGTGACCTGGTCCCCCTGACAGGTGGAGCTGTGGTATGGGCGGCAGTGAAGGCAGAACTGACTCTGGCACTGGCTGCAGTGGAGCTGGGCTTCCTCCTCTCCGTTGCACAGGTCACAGAGAGCAGTGCAGGTCAGGTCGGCCTGGTCACTGTCCTCCAGGTAAAAATTGGTCTGCAAAACACAACAGGCACATTTAATTTACACATCCCTGAGTTGTTTTTCTGTCTAAGAAATTTGCAGTCAACATCAATTCCTTCATTTTTATATACTGGATGAACAGACAGACTTGTCATAAATGGTAAACAGAGATTATTGCCCCTCCCTCAAGAAAGTGTCACAGAGGATTTACAATGATGATCATCAGATGACAATGATGATGATATTAATTAATGAAGATCAATATCTGAACAAATCAACAATACAAGACCTTACTTAAGTTAATAAGACATTACCTGGAAGTTGCGTACACCCCCAGGTGGCACTGGAATAACCTGACGACAGGAGGGGCAAGCAATGCTGACTGCTGATTCATCTCCACCGACACTGAGCTGTAACACACACACACATATATCTAGAGTCAGATCTAAATCTATAAACAAACACACACACACGCGCACACACACACACACACACACACACACACACGTGTGTGTGCACACGCACAGACACAGACACTCTGTCTTTCGCACAAGTTTGTCTTAGTGAAAATATTAAATAAGAAATTTGGGAGGAAGAAGGGTGATGGGTCGGTTCATATTAAACTTATGATTATTTCACAGTGGCTACAGTGAAACCATTGTTGCAACACTCGACCATGTTCAGGGATAGTAACTCTTCCTAACTAGTCAAATTTTTCGTCAACAAATGCATTTTCTTATTTCGTATACTATATTTAACATATTTAACACATCAAAGTTTGGTTAAACTATAGAATCGGCCAGATTCATCAACAACTGCTATGACACCACCAGTAGTGTCACAGGATGCTCTCTAAGCTTCAATGGGAATCACTTGAGGCAAGAAGATCAAAACATCAGGTCACCATGATGTACAAAGTCGTCAAAAATCTCATAGACATCAAAGCGGAACAGTTTCTCCTCCCGGGCAATACCCATATCAAATCATTTACTGAAATACAAACAAATCACAACAAGAACAAACACTTTCAAATACAGCTTTCCCCCAGAACTATCCCAGTTTGGAACTCTCTTCCAGCTGCAGCAGCTGAGGCTCCCTCCTTGGTATCTTTCAAGAGGGAGCTCAACAACTTGTCTTTCTAATCTCTGACTAGGGGGCCATAGATCAAAGTAGCGGTAAATGAAGGGCAGCTGTGCTGATCGGGGTTTGGTCCTGGGGAGAGCTGGGGATCTACTTGATGGTAGAGTAGCTTCCCTTGTTTGACCGATTGAATTAGGCAAGACCACTCCCACACACCATGAAATTACTCCCCTTAATAGTGTCCAAATAATTGCGAAACCTCTGACTTAAGTCACTGTAATCAATGTAATGTCTATTGAGACAGCATTAAGACTTGAATCGAGTTAGGGATAGGGTTAGGAACATAGATAGAGTCAATGTTTTTCAAGACACTTGTGCACATGTTTCGCGTCCCGTGATTGAGACCCGTAACCGTAGCCTGGAGAATGTGGGTTACGGACCTGTAACTCTAGCCTCTACCTTCTTCTTCTTAGCTATATCTGGCCACAATCAACACTTTGATTATTTTGCCACGGAACCGGGGAGGTTCTATACCACTTTTGCCAGAAAAAAGGCTCAAGGCCTGAGAAGAAATAGTGTGACAGAAGAGGGGATAGATAAAAGAGAACCATAAGCCTAGCCAACTGTTGATCTGCTGTGTTGGAAGAAGGGGTATTGGGGATGGGGCGGAGGAGAAGAAAAACGGAGGGGGGAGGGGAGGGGGGAGAGTATTGTAGCTTGTTAGTGCAATGGGGCCATCAGACGTGGCGTCTGCAGCAGGAGGTTGTCCACTGAGGTGTTGCCAGACTCTGGTCACAAAGCTCTCTGGGGTTCTGGCCTCAACTGCTGCTGGTGGCAGGATGTTCCACTCCCTGATGGTACGTGGGAAAAAGGAACTTTGTCTGTACTGTGTGCGACACTGGGGAACAAGGAATTGTTGTGAGTGTCCTCTTCTTTGTCGCTCTGGCTGTGGTTCAAGCTTGCTTTTGCTGATGCTCACCATGTCATTCTGTATTTTATACATCATGGTGAGCCTTGCAACCTGCCGGCGTTGCTGCAGGGGATTCCAGCCAAGCCTATGTACCATATCCGTGACGCTGGCTGTCCTCCGATATTGATTTGAGATGAACCTCGCAGCTCTTCGTTGAATCTGCTCCTCTGTCGATGTTTTTGTGAGTGGAGGGATCCCACACTGAGCAGGCGTAATCAAGAAGCAGCCTTACAAAGGCCATATAGGCTTTTGCTCTCAGCTCAGTGGAGGTTATCTAGAGGTTTCGCCTGAGAAATCCGAGTGTCTGGCTGGCCTTTGCAATGATGGCACTCAGATGGGCGTCCCAGCACCCGTTTGCCTGTAGAGTGACACCCAGGTACTTCACCGACTGCACAGTGTCCAGGGTGTGACCATGAAGTTGGTAGGGGTAGTGCGAGGGCTTCCTGCTTCGTGTGACAGGCAACATCTGACACTTCCTCGGCTGAAAATTCATGTCCCATTTCTTCTCCCATTCCTCAAAGCGCTGGAGGTCTTCTTGTAAATGGGCATGGTCCTCTCCCGAGAAAATGAGTCTGCAAACTGCGGTGTCGTCAGCAAACAGTCTTGCGTTCGATGAAAGGCTTTCTGGTAAGTCATTAATATATTATACCAGAAATAAGCAGGGGCCGAGCACTGATCCTTGCGGTACTCCCGACTGGACACTCACATAGTCTGACTGGGTGCCCTCAAGGACGACCGACTGGACACTCACATAGTCTGACTGGGTGCCCTCAAGGACGACCGACTGGCGCCGGCCGCAGAGAAAGTCTGCCACCCATCTGTTCACTTCGCTTCGTACGCCGTACGTGTGTAGCTTATAGCATAGCATAGTATAGTATAGTATACAGGGGTCGCGCTAGGGTTTTTGAAAACGCGTTTTGCTTACGCGACGTCGACAAAAAAATGCGCAAGGGAAGCAAAAAATCGCGTCAAAGAACAAAATGACAAATCTAAGCTAAAAACAATGAAAACAAGACCAGCAACAAAAACATGCATTTTTATTCACCATTAAACCACTCATTTTCGGCGATCACACCGATACAGTGATTTTCCCGCCACAGTGATACAGTGATTTTCCTCTGAAAGCAGTGGCGCTTTTCTATAGTCTGTTCCAATGTTTGGTGTAGCAGAACCACTATATGTGTAGGGACCGTAGGACTTCTAAAGTCTGATTCACCATCTAGACTCAGATGCGATTTTGAGCGGACGTCATTTTGCGTACGGGTTACGCGTAAACGCCGTAAAAATGCGTCAGCGATTTTTTTAACGCGTCAAATACGCAAGAAACATGCGTTAGCGCGACCCCTGAGTATAGTGTGGGACTGGCTCAAGCCTAAGCCTTGCGGCTTCTAAACGTCCCTTCATTAACACTGTTTTGTTTGCTTAAAGCATGCCTTTTAAAATTATGATTGTAATTCAATCATCAATTTCAAAAAATAGTTGACTAAAATTTTCATCTTTGTCAAGGAAATTTTTGAAGGTATTTAATGTTGGTGCTCTTTTTAGGTTAGGTGTTACTGTTAGTAAATTCCAGAGGTTAGCAACTCGATTACTAAAACAATGTTTACGCCCGTTACTCTTTAGTGTTAGTATTACAACGCTGTATATGTAATTTTCCCTCTTGATTTCTAGTGCTGTTATAAATGGATAGTGTAAAAAGAGAATCAATGCTAATGTCGTCTAAGTTGTTAAACATTTTGTACATGTATAACTATAAGGTCTCCCCTAACACGTCTTCCTTTTAATGAATGAAGGTTTACATTTTTTAATCTATCTTGGTAATTGAAATCTTTACAACTTTTAACCATTGGGGTTGCTCTCCTCTGTACCCTTTCAATAGAAGCTGACTGACGTTTTAAATACGGGTACCAGATGATATTACCATACTCTAAATGTGAACGTACCAATGATTTGCATAATAACATTAACAAAAATGTTTCCTTATCTAAACGAATGAATGTTCTTTTTTATTCCCAACATCTGATTTGCCTTATTTATCCCTTTATGGATATGTGTATCAAAAGTAAGATTTTTGTCAAATACGACTCCAACACAAGTCCAAGGTCTTTTTCCTCAGTACAGTATGCATTTATCTTTTGCTCCTCTTGATCGATTTTCATAACATAATCATATTCTAACAGATGTAGCTTTTGACTACACAGACACGACCCATACTCAGTATAAAAAAGGGACATGCATTTTAACAGTGTTTATCCCTATCCAGATGGCGCGGGTCTCCCAGGACCCATACTCGTCAAAGAGTCACCATGTGTTTATCCCTATCCAGATGGCGCGGGTCCCCCACGACCCACACTCAATGCACTGCAGTGGCACATTTCTGCTCTCTAAAGTATGGGTCATAGGAGACCCGCACCATCAGGACAAGCATGTTAAAATGACGCATCATATTACGTCATTTGTATTTTATACACATTAATGAAATTTAACACAAGTAAAGCCATTAACGTTTTTGATAAAGTCATGAAATTTCATGACGATTTTTTAGATATAACAATTTTTGTGTGTCTATCACTCTATGGGTCGTGGGTGACCCAGGAAGTCTGGTAAAGGTTAACCAGAAGTGTTCGTCATTGCCAGGCATTGTGAATTTTGCACATTAATACTAATATATGATAACATGACTGCCAAATGTTTAGCTTTAGCCTACCTGCATCGACTGATGCTGTTGTCTTTTCTGACTTTCTTTCTCCTTGTCGGCCAGTCTGGTCAAACATGGCAGACAGAAGGTGTGGAAGCAAGGCAGCAGTTTGGGCTGACGACCTCGGAAAGGTTCCAGGCACACGCTGCAGTTCTCTCGGCTGTTTACCCCCACTTTGTCGCCGCTGTTCGTCGCCATTGTCGCGAGAAATCTGTGGCATGAAGCACGACTTTTTCGAACACGAACTCAGAGAAGCCTACTTTCGCTGCTCAAACTGTCAGTTGGCAGTTCCTGTCACGTGATAGGCCTTTCAGGGGGTCGTTTCACATGGGCTAACGTTGGGGTGGGGGGTGGGAGTAGGGTTAGGGTTAGTATTCCCAAAAGATAATTAGCTGAAAAGGTTAATAAAATACAGCTTATTATGTTTGGTAAGGAAAAAAAAGGCAAAAACGGAAAAATGGAATTAACCGAGAAATGCAGGGGGGGTGGTACATCTTTACCTTTACCTCAAACGTTTTCTAAAGTGTTTCTTAGGCCCCGTTCGGCGTAAGCGTTATTCGCGCGGCGACCGTTATCTAGAGAAACTAGACCCACTTTCACTTTTAGGAACACCAACTGATCAAATCACGTGACAGGAAGTAGGGTAGACTGTTACATATTCGTCTAGTTTAGACAGATCGTATTTTTCGACATAATTTTTATTCTGGCTTGTAGATGCAGCATCTGAGTTATAATTTCAATCCAAAATTGTGACTATTTCGTCCATTTCGTCCAAGCATGACAAACAAGGACAAACAGCAAAGCACATGTACAGTGACTTGTAGTTTCAAATAAATGAATATATAGCTGAATATCTGTTTATTTTCTTCTCTTTTTTCTTAGTAAGATAATGTGTGTGATCGGAAGACAAAAGAAAAGGCCTCCAGTGCATTTTATCAAGAGGGTCAAACCACCACTGTGGCACCTGTAAGCCCCTCGATCAGTAGTGAGACATAATACAAATTCACTTAACGTCCTCCAGCCTGGAATAGGTGAAGCATTATTAAGTATAAAGATGGTTGGACGATCCTGGAGGTACTGCAATAACAGGAAATTTCCTTTTTTTTAAACGTTAGAGTAGTCAGAAACTGCATTGGATGAAATTGCATTGATGCTTGGATTTTTACCATGCAAATTCGTCCAGTTGATTTGTCATACATACATTAATCTAAATTAAAAATAATAAAATTGCCTATTAAAAATTGATCATTATAAAATAAAATAATGAATAGTACTGTTTTAATCATTGGGATTCCTTTTAGGGCTTACAACAGCTATGTGTGTTTATTATCCTTTAGAATAGATACAACACAGTTCCAAAGTGAGTAACCATACAAACTGGACGCATGGCGGACGAATTTGTAACACTCTACTATAGGCCTAGCTGAAACCAAAAGTGTCAGAATCCATTTTGTGCAGTAAACTGGTAAAGCCGTGTTTGGCATTTTAACCATTTAGCGGGGACGTTTTTCGTTAAAGAACAAGCTAAGCGACAATGGCGACTTGCATCAAAGAGGGAGTGAACAGCCGAGAGAACTGCAGTGTGTGCCTGGAACCTTTCCGAGGTCGTCAGCCCAAACTGCTGCCTTGCTTCCACACCTTCTGTCTGCCATGTTTGACCAGACTGGCCAACAAGGAGAAGAGGCAACTGTCACATTCACAATATCACTTAATGGAGGTGAGCATGTGGTAATCGTTATCTTATTTTTTGGTCAAGTTCACTGTTCCATGACAAATAATCAACTGATTGAATGATTCTGGCAATGCAAATCAAAGCATAATCATAAAATCAAACTGATGATTGTGCATTTTAGCATAGCATAGCAATTTGGCACTATAGCCTAGTATAGGCTTATGTTTGTTAAGCCTTTTGCCCTCTGGATATCGTTTCAAGTTATATCAATACTAGCGCAACGCCCTGTACCGCCTGTGGCGTGCAAATCTGTCGCTCGTGCAAATCTGTAGCTCGCTACCTATGAGAGTCTGTATTTGCGGCATTTTGCGACATTGAGCATGAACCACAAATTTCACTTTTTCCGTGGGATAGGGTTAGGGTTAGTGTTAGGTAAATGGTTCAAGTACGGAAAAAGTGAAATTTGTGAATGTCGCAAATACACACTCTCATAGTAGCAAGCGACAGATTTGCACGAGCGACAGATGTGCACGTGACAACGCCTAGTACCTGTAACGCCTAGTACAGGTAACGCCAAGTACCGGTAACGCTGAGTACCGGTTTCGCCGGGTCCGCGAAATATATTTTTACTTTTGTGGCTGAAAACCCAATTTTTAGATGCCTACCACTTTAAAGGCCTACCGATCTCCTTGACCTTGACCTTGATCAGTATGCAATCAGAACAACCATAAGCCAAAGTACCTACATGCCAAGTTTGAAGTCCCTAAGACCAACGGTGTGGACGTTATAGCCCCTTAAAGATCTTCGGTTGTCAAGGTCATACGCCAAGGTCACGGTCACGACGGCGATAATTTATGCCTTCCTCTCATGGTGACACACCACCACACAAAATTGGAAACGATTCGGTGAAGCGGTTCGGAAGATATGCGTGGGGCAGAAAAACTAATTATTAGACCCCTACCACTTTCAAGGCGTACCGATCTCCCTGACCTTGACCTTGACCTTCATCGGTATGCCATCATCAGAACGGCCATAAGCGAAAGTACTTCCATGCCAAGTTTCAAGACTCCAGGACCTGCGGTGTGGAAGTTATGGCCCCTTAATGATTTTAGGTTTTCAAGGTCATACATCAAGGTCACGGTCAGAGCGGCGAAAAGTTTTGTGCGGATGCCTTCTTCTCATGGGGACACACCACCACACAAAATTTGAAGTGATTCGGTCAAGCGGTTCTGGAGATCCTTAGGACAGACAGAAAAGAGGAGGGTGAAAGGTGGGGGTAAAATAGGGGTGACTGTCTGGGAGGGGGAGGGGGTAGTTCACCCTTACCCTAAAACTAAATAGAAAATAAGACACGTTGCTTCGCTTCGGGCTTCGACTCCTTGGCGGAGGTTTCCGAAAAGTAAGGACGGCATGACCTTCCGAGGGTGCCAAGGATGCTTGATATCAAATTTGGTGTCGATCTGTTGAGAACTGTGGCCGTAAGGGACACACGCGTTGTTTCGCGCTTCGGGCTTCAACCCCTTGGCAGAGGTTGAGATCGGTTGAGAACTGTGGCCGTGTATAAGGAACAGACACACAGACACACAGACACACATACAGATTTCGAAAATATATATAGGATACTTTTATACCCGTGAAATAATAGGCTTTTGTGTATTGATTTTGAATCCTAATAAAGTTCCTCCAAATTTGAGGAGTACATTATGCTTTTATATCTTCTTCTTCTTCTTCTTCGCTTTGACATCCTCCGTCAGCTTGTTGACGACTATGATGTATGATTTTCTGTATTATCTAGAAATACAAGTACTGTAGGAAGGAACAGCTGCCCAGATGATCAGCTCAGGGGGGGGGGGGGGGGGGGAGGTAGGGTAGAGGAAGTAGAGAGATATCCAGGGGGTCAGTGGGGGTCGGGGGGGGGGGGGGGGGGGGGGGGGGGTCGGCTGGAGCTCAGGGAACAGGGGGATGGGGGGGTGTTCAGATCTGGCTTTTGAAGACCTCCACCGAGGCTGATGAAATTGCCTCAGGTGGAAGACTGTTCCATTCGCACACGGCTCTTGGGAAGAAGGAGAACTTCCTGTAGTTAGTCCTGGTAGCAGGAAGCAGGTACACTGCCGTGTGCGCGACTGTCTCATCTGTCTGGGTGGTGGGTGAGGGACTGGCCTATGCTGAGTATTGATGGCCACCTCTCCATGGTGGTATTTGAAGAAGGTGGCCAGCCTTGCCTTTCTTCGTCTGTCCTTTAGCAGAGGCCAGTGCAGATCCGTCAACATGTCCACACTATATTTTTTGTCAATATGATTTTTGATCAGTGACGATGCATTAACAGTACCATTTGAAAGGTTATTCCATGCAGTTGTATTCTCTTGTAATTCTATTCGTGAAGAATTATTTAGTGGAACGAGTATTATTTATTTTCTTCGTAAGTTTGAAATTATGTCCTCGAGTTCTATCTTCTTCTGAAAGTGTTAATAAGGTTTTAGTGGTGCTAGCATAATAAAGGTTGTATAAAAATTTATAAACCTCGATTAGGTCACCTCTTAAACGTCTATACTCTAAACTTGGCAATTTCAAATATTTCAGTCTCTCTTCGTAGTCCATATTACTCGTACCAACCATTTTCTTTGTAAATCTCCTTTGGACACCCTCAATATGTTCAATATCTTTTCTAAGATATGGGCACCAAACAGGGTTACTGTACTCTAAAATAGGGCGAACTAACGCTTTAAACAAAGGCACCATAATCAGTTTCGATTTATTAGTTATTGTCCTAATCAGGAGACCTGCAATACGATTAGCTTTCTTGACAACTCACATGTATGTGAGGTTCAAAAGACAGGGATGGATCTACAGTTACACCAAGGTCTTTTTCTGCATACATGTTTTCCAGTACTCTTTTGACATCACCATCTTTCATGTAGTAACTTATGCATAGGATTTTTTTTAACCCAAATGTAAAACCTTACACTTTTGACTGTTAAAACTCATTAACCAAGTGTCAGACCAAGTGACTAAAGAATCAATACACCTTTGAATCTTCTCTTTAGATAACAGGTTATCATCGACAGTGGAATAGGCTTTTGTGTCATCAGCAAAAGTTTTAACATCACATTCCATATTGTCAGGCAAATCGTTAATGAAGCAAATGAAAAGGGTAGGGCCCAAGACACTCCCCTGTGGAACACCGCCAGTAACCTGTATGTTGTCTGAGCAAGAGCCATTTACATTTACATACTGGATACGCCCACTTAAAAAGTCCTCAATCCAAGACAACATATTACCAGCAACACCATATCCTCTTAGTTTATAAATTAGTCTTGCATGTGAAACAGTGTCAAAGGCCTTGCGAAAGTCTAAATAAACAGCATCGACTGGTGCACCATCGTCCAGTGAGAATATCCAATCATTTATTGTTACAAGTAGTTGTGTGGCACATGAACGACCTTCAGTAAATCCAAACTGATCATTAGAAAGAGTCATTTTCTATTAAATGTTTACACAATGAGTCCCGAATAAAGCCTTCAAATATTTTGCATACAACTGATGTCAAGCTGACTGGGCGATAATTTCCCGCAATACTCTTGTCACCTTTCTTAAAAATGGGTTTGACCTCCACCTCTTTCCATTTAGTTGGTAGTTTACCCTCCATAAGGGATCTATTAAACAAGTAGGTTAATGGTAAAGATAGTTCAGATGCAAGCTCTTTAAGAACTCTGGGATGAATTTCATCAGGGCCAGGGGACTTATCAATCTTTAAGGCCTTAAGCGCTTTATGCATCTCATCTTGACTTACAGTAACTGTATTTATCTCTGTAGTATAATTAGCCTCAACGTTGGGCATAGGATTGTTAGATTCATGAGTAAAAGCACTGCTAAAGAAGGCTTTCAAGACTTGGGCCTTGTCCTTATCGCAATCAGTGTAAGTACCGTCTTCTTTAACCCTTTCGCCGCCAGACATTTTTGAGCTTAAGTTTTCCATTCAACTTACATGGGTAGAACAAAAAGTTTGTCTGCAATATTGGGAATTCCTCTGTGACATGTTTAAAACAAGGCCTCTTGTTACATCTTAAAATTAAGAACTCAAGATCATTGAATAACAGATCCAGATTTCAAGGCTTTTTATGACATGGGTATTAAATCTTTATGGTGAAAAAATGCGACATTGGCGGTGAAAGGGTTAACAAGCTTAGATATTTTCTCTCTAGGCTTAGTTTTTGCTGAAACGTAACTATAGAATGCTTTAGGATTATTCCATTTTGTGGATACTCAACGGGAGAAGAAGAAATAAGCAAATGATTTGCTTTTAGGAGTGCTTTCTTCCGGCGTTCTCCGGATTTCTGGTTTTTGGAATACCCCAAAATGTGGTTTCTGGGGTCCGTTTCACAAGAGCGAACACTCTTAGCAGTTAGCACAATTCGGCACAAACGGTCCTAAAGAAACACCTTCATTTGCCGAGCTCTCTGAGGTTCTCCCCAAGCAATCTCTCGGCTAACTATCACGTGACTTGCATGGGGTGAATACATGTCTTGTTGTTGATTGGCCCATTAACTCATTCGCACTGCAACGATTTTGAATTATTAAAAAAACCTCCATCACCCCAGCCATACACACAAACAAAACATACATAAACAAAAGGAGAAATGAAAGAAGATTACGGGTTTTCATTTCATGTGTAGACGGAGGGAAGTGGTAGATCTGATTTTTGTTTGTGGCACAAGCCACAAACCTATAACTCACTTTGTCGGTCTGTCGGTCCAAAATTGTCGCACATATTGTAAAAGAGAAAGAAAAGTACAGAAAGAAAAAAATACTTGGGCATAAACTAACATTTCAGTTGTCATATCTACAGTCCTTCGGTATGGAAAAAATTATATACTGAACAGAGCACATGAATCTTCATTTTAAAGCGTACAAAATAATAAACATACGTAATACAGACACTGCAACAGACACGACGAGTATGCAGTGCTTCTTTCGATGAGTATAAGTAGGATAAATAGTTTTAAATGTTTTCCAAAAGATATAAAAAGTTACGAAATGGTGCAGAGATAACATTCTGGTTTACAAATTAAAATTATTGAAAAGTCAGGGGAAGCGACTCAGTGTATGTAATGATTGGAGTGGTAAAAATAGACCGCACTTCAAATCGTGGCTGCTCTTTAAAATGATGTTTCGTTTTCAATTGTCGCATGCCACAAACGATTGCGAATCCGCGCTTGTTTATATATATATACTTTATGCAGAAAAACTACACCGATTGGTTTCCTTATAAGAAACCACTACAAAAGCAAAATCAGAGGCAAAATTGTGGCCTAAGGGAGCAAAGCAAGCTTAAAAGCGACGTAGGTATGGTGTGCGCACATATTTACTTGAAGCAAATGCATCAAATTGACAGCTATCTATTAATTCCGGACATATATGGCCGGAACGACTTGAATGAGTTAAAGTTTGGTTAAAATAATCCTTTTTGTTTTTACCAATCAGACAAGAGCTTGCAAATGCAATATTTTCCAACAAACGTTTTCTAAAGTGTTTCTTATGCCCCTTTTGGCGTAACAGTTATTCACATGAGTAGCGCCCCCTAGTGAAACTAGCCCCTGGTTTTTAGGATGCCCCATAATGTTGAAGGTGGGAAACATTCTGCAATGAAATACTTGGACAAAATGCCGATTGCAGAGCATGCAAGTTTGGAAAGTAATGATGTAATTTCGTTGCAAAGTCAGGCAAGTTGTGACGTGTTTTTGAAATGTGTTCTAAACCTCCACCCCAACTCTGGCTGAACAAAAGTGTTACTATGTGAAGATTTTCGATTTTCTGGATTAGAAATGATGCATGTGTGCGTCTGTCTATAGATCTGACTAGATAATTATGTGTGTGTGTATGTTACAGTCCAGTGCCAGTGGAGATGAAACAGCAGTCAGCATTGCTTGCCCCTCCTGTCGTCAGGTTATTCCAGTGCCACCTGGGGGTGTCAGCAACTTCCAGGTAATGTCTTGTGAAGATATGAATTGCTGATGTTCACATTTCACCATCATCATCATCATCATCATCATCATCATTGTCATAACTTCTTACTGCCACAGTCCATTCAGTATTGAGTATCTGTTGCCATTTTCTACAAGCCCGGTCTTACAGTGTCTGTCATCCCATTATCAAAATAAGCAAGTCATACATTTTTGGCTCACTCATGTTAACACGAAATGAGTCTATAGTATGATAGTTGTTCGGTTGTGTCTGCGTGTATGTGCAGGGTAGGACAGTAACTTGTTTTGCAACCTGCCCTGGGGGCAGGTAGACACATTTTTTACCTGCTCCCCAGTTTTAGCCACCTGCCCGATATGTGCCATGAGTGAAAAAGCTAGTAGAAAGAGTCTTCATGATTGGCCATCCTGTCACACAGCTCCTCGGGAATGACATTTTTTTTCTTTCAAAGCAAAAACAAAAGAAAAAAGAAAAAAGCACCCTAACAAACAAAAACCAATTCATCGTGCACACCATCATCTCCTTCTCTTCATCAAACTACACCCAAACAAACTCTTTCTTCCATTCAGATAGAAAATTCCTGGAAGTTCAGTTTAACGTCGCGTATCGGCTTTCGCCATGTACGACGGGCTGAACAAAAAACCAACCAGGGTATAAACAAACATTTATGTTCCTGAATCACTGTCTTAGCCAAAAGGCCGAGAAGCGATCAGGAAGTTTTCTTTAAAAATAAGAAAATTCCTCTTCTGTGTGCTCTTCTTATACTCCTCCTTCTCAGCCTTCCGTTTTTCACCCACACTCAGTTGTTTCTGTTTCGTGGATGACCCCACAAAACCCAACAGTGTGGTTTGTTTTGATTTCTTCTTGTCGGAACCCGAAGCACATGTCATAATATCGTCTGCCATTTTGCCAAAAGCTGTCTGCAATTGACTGGCTAAATATGCTTCACTCTGATTGGATAATGAATTTTCTTTAGCCAATCGTCTTGCTCGATGCAAATGGCTATCCGATTTTGCGGAAGTGATGCTACTCACGAGCGTGGTGATAGTAGGGCCCATCATTGTTGATGTAGCCTGCGTTGTAGGCCTAGAACCTGACTTGCGTTTTTTACAACAGACTGAAATAAACTGGGTGAGATTTTTTGTAAGCACTTGCACTTGCCCGGCGGGCAAGTCGTTGAGTTTCCCACCTGCCCGACACTTACGACTACCTGCCCCAGGCAGTCGGGCAGCCATTACTGTCCGACCCTGATGTGTGTGTGTTGCGTCCCTGGTCTAATCTCCAAACGTTAACATTGCCATTTTCTCGGGAAATAGAAGGCATACATTGTTCAAACTTTGCATACACATAGATGTTTATGCAAGCTTTCAAGCAATAATGACTTGAATTATTGAATACTTAAAACAACACTGTAAACAGATAACAAACAGATAGCATTTTAGATTAGTGAGTTAGAGAGTATTCAATAGGCAACATAAGTTAAGAAACTCATCAACAGTGAAAGCCTCGATAGCTCATTGGTAGAGTGTCTGTCATGCCAATGGTTCCCGGTTTGATTCTCGGCAAAGGCACTTTTAAAATAATTTTGTTAGTTGTATCCATTAACCCCTTCAGTGCCGACGACGTATGCGTCCTCTCTAGCGTTTCAGTACTTGCCACCAACATATATATATATAAGTCGCCGCTAAGTAGCTGCGTTCAAAAATTGCGTGGCAAACTGGCGGCACCTGCGCAAGTAGTAGGCAGCAGTGAAGGGGTTAACGACAGTTTCATTTGTACTTTAAACACCCCCCTCATGTTTACGCCCCTCCATCTCAAAGTCACTATTTTTTGCAGCCCACCCCCCACCCAAGTGAGCCTTGAAGGCTTTGCCTCTTGTTACTGCAAATTTAAGTGACAGGAAAGTGACAAGCAGATTTTTTTAAAATGTGCCTGTTGTGTTTTTGCAGAGCAATTTCTACCTGGAGGACAGTGACCAGGCCGACCTGACCTGCACTGCTCTCTGTGACCTGTGCAACGGAGAGGAGGAAGCCCAGCTCCACTGCAGCCAGTGCCAGAGTCAGTCGCCCGTACCACAGCTCCACCTGTCAGGGGGACCAGGTCACAGCACTGCACAGCACTTCAGGGCAGGCTACATCTGTACAGAGCTCTTCATGCAACTCAGGCCAGGTTACAGCACTGCAGAGCACTTCAGGCAGAGGCAGCACAGCCAGTCAGGATCAACTACAGCTGCAGGTGCAGATGGTGGCAGACTGCGTGAAGAAACTGGGAGAGGACAAGGAGAAACTGCTCCAGGAGAGAGTAACCCTGGAGAATGGCATACACATTCGTTACGCTGCTCTGATGCGTCAAGTTGGTGACGTTACAATCACGGCTTACAACAGCACTGTGAGCAATTTGAGGCAGGTATGTGATGATCTATCTCAGCAATTGGACACCGGCTTAACCAATGCCCAGCAGACACTGGACACGCTTCAACTACAGGCGTCAGGGGGATCTCCAGTGTCACCTCAGGCTCAGCAACAGGCTGCCTTGTTTGTCCAGGGAGACCTGCAGACCATTCTACACAAAACCAGCAGCTCCACTGCTTCCCTGCTGAGACACCAGACTGAAGACAACACAGCACAGCTGGACCACTGTGTGCAGTCCTTCATGGGGAAAGTGGTGAAGAGCAGTCAGCATCCTGACACCACCCAGATCAAGGAAGCTGCCACAGTCCTTCACTCTGATGAAGGTTTGGGGAAGACAACTGCATCATCTTCATGTGTTCCAGACCCCACAGCCTGGGAGAATCTTTGTGAGAAGGTGAACACTTTGACAAGTCAGGTGTCTTCGCTCCAGGCCTCCAACACACTACTGACCCAGCAGGTGACTGCGATGAACAATGCCCAGACCACTGTGTCCTCAGAGCAAAGCCACACCCAGAGAGAGCTGAGCGCAGTGAAGGACAAGAGCTCCAGGCTGACGTCTGACCAGGCTGCTCTGCACAGAGAGGTGATGGCGCTGAAAGACAAGAACAACATCGTGCACCAGGACCTGGCTGTGCAGAACGCTGACAGGGACAACATGAGGGCACAGCTGACAGCGCTAAAGAAAGAGGTGGTCACTGTACAGGCTGAGTGCACTGCTCTGAAGTCTGATGTCAAGAAAAACGTTGATAAACCGACGTCTGACTTGTCTGGAATCCAAAGGAGCATTGCGGATATGAAGAGAGACCACTCTGCCCTGCAGTCAGATCAGAAAGCTTCAAAGAACCAGATTGCGTCCTTCACCCAGGACCTGAAGTGTACCCAGACTTCATTGCAACGGATTGCTGATCGGGAATCACGATGTGGTAACTCTCTCTCTACCTCTTTCTCTCTCTTTCTGCGTTGTACATGTGTAGTAACACATATGTTTTCTAATTGTAAGCCTTTGAAGTTTTATTTTACACTCTAATTCACTTACATTCAGTAAGTGAATAACGGTGTCCTTGCCGCCCTAACATCTTGCCCTTTCACTTTGCCTCTCTGTCTCTGGAGTGTCTGACCTGTTTCCGCTTTCTTTTCCTTTGCTACTGAGCTCTTTTTCTTCTTTTAATTAGCAGACATCGCTTACTGAAATACGCTCTAAAGAGTCTAAATTAGTTTTAAATTATTTAAAAAAAGCCACAAAACACCAATGCTTTCAAGCTTTCAAGCTTTTTATTGTCTCTTCATCAGGAAAAAGAGTTTTAAAGCTGACATGAGATAAAAAGTTAAATTAGTTAAATGTTACCTTATAAATAATAATAATAATAATGAGGAAAATTTATATAGCGCCCATCCTACTATGTAGGCTACAGGGCGCTTTACACAAAATTGAAATGGAATAAAAACATGAAACAAAAATCCAATAACATCAGCAGACAAAAACAATGCACATATCAATCAGCAACAACTGCTGTGACTACTACTACTACTACTAGGACTAATGCACGTATGCATTTTCACACAATTCACAAGCATGAAATAACAGCATAATATTCACAAAAACAACACGCACACCCAGCACAAGCACACACACACACGCATGCACGCGCACACGCACACACACACACACCATGCATACATACACTCATATAGGGGCCTACATGAACGCATCACACGCACACACACAACACAAACATGCGCATGCACACATACACCACACACACACACACGTGCGCGCACGCACGCACACATACACACAGACACACACACGCACGCGCGCGAGCGCGCGCGCACACACACAGAGAACATGTGATGACACACATACACATAACAAGATGGACAGATAGAGTGGCTGGCAATATTTCTAAGTTTTATGTACTCTGAAGCTGCAGTTTGAAGTAGTGTGTTTTCAGAGCAGACTTAAACGTTACATAGCATTTGGCATGACGAAGGCTGAAAGGGAGTGAGTTCCAGAGTAGCAGCTGAAACGAAAAATGCTCTGGAGCCGTGTTGTTTGCAGGAACGTAGATCTGGAAAAGGTTGCAAAGATAGGCTGGTGCGTCTTTTGTAGCAGAGGCAGGCAGATTTGTATTTGATTCGGTATTCGATTTTGAGCCAGTGTAGTTTCATTAAAAGATCTGATGTATGGTGCCGTTTTGGTACGCTGAATACAAGGCGCGCAGCAGAATTTTGAACACGTTGAAGAGGTTGGAGAGAGGTTGTAGGAAGGCCTAGGAGGAGGGCATTGCAATAATCTAATCTAGACGGAATACAGGAAGTGACAAGTGTCTTTGTGGCATCTTCAGTCAGGAAGGGTCTAATTGAACTAATGCGACGGATTTCAAGAAAGCAGGCTTGACAGATTTTGGTAATGTGTTGTTTCAAAGATAGCTCAGAGTCAATATGAAGGCCGAGATCACGAATGCGCGACATAAACATAATTTCGGTGGAACAAAGCTCTATAGAGGGTGGGAGATTTTGAGCATGATTTTGTCGAGCAAACTGGATAGCCTCTGTTTTATCATCATTCAACTTAAGCTTGTTGGTTGACATCCAATGTTTGATGTCAGAAACACAGTCTTCAAGTGTTTAGACAAGTTGGTGGTAGTTTCCATGTATGTCAGAATGTTCGAGCTGGGTGTCGTCGGCGAAAATTTCGTGCTGAACAGAATGTCTATTAATTATCTTGGACAATGGTGTTGTGTACATGATAAAAAGTACAGGCCCAAGTACTGATCCCTGAGGGACGCCAAAGTCAAGAGACATTTTAGATGACTGCACAAATTGCTTTCTATTGGAGAGATATGATTTAAACCAATTTAGTACGGTGCCGCAAATGCCAAAGTCAGTTGTCAAGCATGTCAGTAGAATGTCATGGTCTATCGTGTCAAATGCTGCTGATAAATCAAGAAGAAGGAGAACAGATATTTTGTCGTCGTCAAGGGAAGTCAGAATGTTATTTAAGATACTAATAAGAGCTGTTTCAGTACTGTGTCCAGCACGGTAAGCAGATTGATGGGGACTGAGAAGATTGTTCGTAACAAGGTGCTGAGACAGCTGATAAAGAACTACTTTCTCTAAGATTTTTGACAGGAAGGGAAGGTTAGAGATTGGCCGATAGTTTTTTAATTCATATGGATTCAAAGTAGATTTTTTCAAGAGGGGTTTCACAATTGCGTCTTTAAAATCATCAGGGACTGTACCACTTGACAAAGAACGGTTGAAAATATTTGTTATGACTGGTAACAGGGTATCAATGTTTTCATAGAGGAGGGATGTAGGGAAAGGGTCAAGTTCACAAGATTTCTTGGCCGTTTTTTGGAGAATCTCTTTCACGAACTGTGTTGTGACTGGTTTAAAGGCGGACAAAGTTGGACCAGAGTAGGCTGGGGACACGTCTAGAGGCTGAGAAGAAGGAAAAGCATTTCGAATGGCTACTATTTTGTCTCGGAAAAAGTTAAGAAAGGCGTCAGGGAGTTTTTTAGGTGCTATATTTGAAGGGAATACAGCTGCTTGTGTTTTGCCTAGGATTTGATTCATGTTTCGGTAGAGTTCTTTGCAAGTCTTGCTAGCGGAAATTTTAGAGAAAAACTGAGTCTTAGCCCTTTGTACTAAGTCGGTAATTGTCCGTTTGATTGATTTGTAGATCTGTTTGTGAACAGTCAGACCAGAGGAGAGCCAGCATCTTTCTGCTCTGCGGCGTTCGCGTTTGAACTCAGTGAGTTGGGGAGCAACTGAATTGTACCAAGGTGTGGCTCTCTCCGTCCTGACAGACACCTGATGGAGAGGGGCGTGCGTATCGAGCAGATTTTGCAAAGAAAAGTTTAAATCGGGAAGAGACATGTCAGGTGTTATGGCAGTTTCTAAATCATCTTCCAAATTAGTCTTGTCAATCTTATGAAAAGAGCGGATGAATTTTTTTGTGCGGCGACAGACAGGTTTGGGGAGACTTACTTTGCACAACACAGACACATTCGGACGTAAGATCGTGACACACATTTGTAGACAAGACGAAATTTTCACAGCATGGGTACAAGACAAGATCAAGAATGTGACCATGAACATGAGTAGGTTCGATGACAGATTGAACAAAATTATACATGCTTACAATATCTCTAAATTTCATGGTGTTTTTGTCCGTGATATTTTCATAGTGGATATTAAAGTCACCAGCAATGATCACTTTACCAAACAGGGAAGAACAATACTCTAAGAAAGAAGGCAGTTTGTCGAGGAATGTACTGTCTTTTAACATGTTTCTTTTACTGGGAGGTGGACAATAAACACAGACGAAGTTGACAAAGGCGTGCTGTAGGTTGAGGGAGAGTTGAGCAAGTTCAAACGAAGAATGAGTGAAGGGAAACACAGTCTTAACAGTTGAGAAAGAGGAGAGACAGTCCTTGTGTAGAAATGCGATGCCACCACCACGAGCGATCTTTCCGGAGGGGTGGGGAGGGCGGGGGATGGAGCGTAGAGCATATCCGATTGGAGTTAGGTCACTACACTTGGCTTCATCTCCAGACGAACGAAGCCAAGTTTCAGTTAATAGCATTACGTCAATGTCATTGTCAGTGATGAAGTCAGTAATTTGCGTTCTAGTAGTTGCAGGGCCCACAGATCGTGCATTGAAAAGCGACACACACAGCTGGTCTGATGGTGGGGTGCTAACTGTTACGAGGGGCACATAGATCAAGTTTTCAGGGTTAGGCCTAGGTCCGTGAGGGTCGTAAACGCAGGGTCGAAGTTCACTGCTTAAGGATATGTTTACGCTTTCGTGTACCGCCACGATTAGAGCGCTTTCCGCGTGGCAGTTTGTAGCCGATGCCCAGGTCTTTCAAAGTGGTGATCATGTCAATCTTAAGATACGACTGTGTAGCTGTGTTGATGGTCAACAGCTGGTCCCTTGTATATGTTGTACGCCGCGTCTTGGTAGTAGGAGCAGGAACAGTGGTGAAAGAAAGGGAGGTTTGGAGAGGTGGGGAGTGTAGAGGTGGGGGTACACTCACGCCTGCCAGCAAACTGATGCTACTTAGAGCTGATGCGCGCACGCGCGCTGGTAGGCACGGCTTGGGGTGGGTAAAAGCTGGTGCCATGGTCGGTTTTGGAAATTTGAATTTCAGCTGGCATGCCGAAAATAAAAACAGGAAAACAAACACTCTCACAGCCGGTGGGGCGGCATAAAGCCGCCAAAGAGGAAAAGAGTCCACCACAAACACACTTGCACAACTTGAAGCAGAAAATCAACATATATCAAACATAGATCGAGATTAAAGTCGGAGATAAGGTGAGTCTGCGTGTTAAATAAAAAGAAATGAAAGAGCTTTATGTTGTACTATGGGTTTATAAACATTAAGATTGATTTTTGATTGTGCACTTGTTTTAGTGTATTGCCAGTTGTGCAAAGTTTCCATTCTATTTTTCAAGAAATGTTGAAAATGTTAAAACCAGCTGAGAAAGTATGCTGGATAAGCTTTTGTTTCTTCTGAATCCATGCCCATTCCATTTTGGTGCTTCAGTATGTTCTAAAAGAGAATAAAGAAAGTCATAATGTATTCACTTTTCACATGAAACATACTAATAAAAGTTTTTTGCTGATAACATGAATTCCATACAATGCTATGCATAATTTGTATGTAATTTATAATTTGATATCACACAAAAAAAGCTATTGTATGAATCTTATATGCTATTTTTTTTTTTCTTCTCTCTTTTTCTTTCGCAGCTAAAGCAAAGACCCAGGCAGCATTTTGTGCTACATTGGACATGAGTGTTACCATCAACCGCAAAGAGAAGACACTGATTTGTCAGAATGTCGTCAGCAGAGTGGGAGCAGGGTACGATGAAAAGACAGGTGTGTTCACCGCTCATGTGCCAGGGACCTACTGCTTTATGGTCAACGTCAGTCCAAATGTTAGTGATAATTCCAAACAGGCCAAGCTAAACATTGTCTTGGAGAACAGGGATATAGGTTATGTAAGTGCTTTTGGTCTTTCAATTTCCACTGGCCATGTGGCTGTGAGAATGAATGCAGGTGAACGTGTGTGGCTGAGAACTTTCAGCAACGCTGTGTACACTTTCAACGAAGGATGGACTCGTTTCACTGGGATGCTAGTCCAGCCTGACTTGTAAGACAAAGGCTGCAAAGAAGATCTTTTCCCCATTCTACCCATTCCGGTCACTTTTTACACAAGCAGTGTCGGGTCTCTTGACCAGCCACAATTCTGGCTGCAGTCAGTGGCAGTCCTAATGCAACCCACTAGACCTTATGCCCCTGGGCCATCCGCCCCCGGCCTTCTGTCACCCGGCCATTAGCCCACCCAGGCTTTTGCCACCTATGCCTTTAGCCCCCGTTGGCCAGTAGCCCCCCCCCCCCCCCCCCCCCCCAAGCCAGACGGGTCAGGCTGACAGACTATGGATAAATACACGGACACATTTCTGTGTTGCACAAGACACGCAAATTCTTGTATGTGACATTGTAATCGTACAAGTAATCATATTTAAAATAGTGTATTCACATTGACCAAATTTAATACCAATGTGATAAAATATCTCTCTCACCAAAATACCAATATGAGCGAGAGCGAGCGAGAGAGAGAGGGGGAAAAAGAGAGAAGGAGAGAGAAGAAAAAAAAGAGAGAGAGGGGGAGGGAGACAGACAGAGAGGGAGAGAGGGGGATTATTACCTTCACTTACGCCTTGCACTCTCCTCTCTTCTGCATTTCACCATCGTATAATTATGTTATCACTCCATCATCAGAGGTCTTTTGTATCATACAAAAAGCCCTCCAACGCGATCTTTTTTCCACCATGGGCAGATGGAATTTCCTCCATAGCTGACCGATGTGAATGACTGAACGACTGTGACAAAACGATTAATGCAGCCATGCAATCACTCACGCATCGTATTTTCTTGAACACAGCACTCAGTATTCACCGACTCAGCAAACAATTACGCATTGGAGTTCATCGAACTCAGCATTATCTGAAATAATTGAAATGTATAAATTGTGAGATGCAGTAATCGTAAAACCGACTGAGAAGGGGGAGGGCGGGAGGGGGTAAAAAAGGTGGAGGGCAGAAGGCCGGGGACGGATGGCCCGGGAACAAATGGCCGCAACTCGTGGAGGCACTGCACAACCATAAAGATTGCCATTTCATTTTCATTCAGAAGTGTCTCTGGTATTATGCAACACAAGATACTGTTATACATTTTGTAATAACAACAGTGAAGCATGTCCAAGTTTGTTATTAGCAGAGCAGAATCTCTAAGTCTAATTGCCAGTTGGACATGATTGACACATTCCTGATCCCTCGCCCCACCCCCTATTTTCCATTTTTGTCCTGGATCAGTTGACCCGAGTGTAAGTGTTGTGCTTCAACTGATTTGCAACAAATGTAAGTTAGAACTGAACTGATATTAGATTTAATGTTAACATAAGTTTGTTAAGTGTATTGTCCGAATTCTGATACAAAACAGTTTCTCTGAAATCAGGGTCGGACAGTAACGGCTGCCCGGGGCAGGTAGTCGTAAGTGTCGGGCAGGTGGCGAACTCGACGACCTGCCCGCCGGGCAAGTGCAAGTGCTTATAAAAAAAATCTCACCCAGTTTATTTCAGTCTGTTGTAAAAACCGCAGGTCAGGTTCTAGGCCTACAACGCAGGCTACATCAACAATGATAGGCCCACATATTCAGTTATTTGTATTTATCTTCTTAAAGAAATGAATTGCCTTTTCCTCTCTACCATTGCTGCTGAAAATGTAAGGATGGACAGTCTCTCTACCACCAACACAAAAGTACTCATATTTTTTTCTTCTGCTCAACATTTATTTTGCACAGAATACTGAAGGAAAGTATGGAATAAAGGAACAAAAACAACTCAATTAGTCTTGTAATCAAGTGCCTGTACTGTTTAGAATGTCTGTGACACAACTGGTTTGATGTAAACTTTCCCTTTTTGGAACGACTTCAATTTTCTCGGAACATCCTTTCAGTTCAGGTCCAACTCGCTTTTAAAGACACACTAACCCAACATGATTAAATCCCTTGTTTTTTTCTGGGTAGCTGTGACCCACATGCAAATTCCCCCAACTTCAAATTGAGGCTGCTCTTTAAAATGTTTCGTTTTCAATTTGGGGGCATTTGTATGGGAGTCAAACCTGGTCAAAACAAGATTTTGTACCAGCTATAAGAAGGAAAACAGGTGGAACCCGTGATTTGGGGTCGATACAAGCGACTATCAAACCGTTAAGAACTGCCCTCTTTCCCACCAAGTTTCCAGTGCAGATGGGAGAAAAAAATTGCTTGCTTATAACCAAGTTTTCTTATAAGCGAGTTTCTTATATCCCAGTTTTGATCATAGATAAGAAAGAAGAAGTTCGGCAGGGAAATTTGTTTTGCTTCATTGTAAGTGAGTTTTCTTATAAGCGAGTTTCTTATAAGCGGATTCGGCTGTATATTTTTTTTTCGGATTCATTTTTTTTCCACTAAGTAATGAGGGGAAAGAAACATGTTTTTGAGTGCCTTTCAATTTCGTTGATGAAGGTGGGTAGAGGGAGTAGTGAGACTGTGATGTATACATTGATGACGTATTTACAAAGGTCAGGAAGAGGACAATTTTTTTTTTATTGTAACGAAGAGGAACCACAAATGACTTTACTATAGGAGTTTTTAAAATTTTAATTATAACCCAGTTGTTATTATGGGTGGGTGGAGGGAGTGGTGAGACTGTGACGCATACATTGGTGACATATTTACAAAGGTCACGAAGAGGACTTTTTTTAAAATTGTAACCGAGGAGCCAGTCCTGTGGGGAACCAAAAGTAACTTTACTATAGCAGGTTTTTTATTATAACCGAGTTGCTACTATCCGAGGTCTATTTAGTAATAAAACAGTAGACCTTTGGCCGGGAACCAGTGCTTTCCTTTACTGTAACCGAAATTTCTTATAACCGAGTTTACTATAAACGGGGAGTACTGTATTGGTTGTAAACCCCTTTAGCCTTTTATATTTGCAATCAGCATCACTGGAGGAATGCAGTGGGATATATTTTGAAGTGCTATGCTGGCGACTGCTATTCTGAAGACCCGGGCCAATTGCTTAAAACAAACAGTTGTAGTTTGAAAACCATTGGTTAGAGATCCCTATGACCATGTACATTCGTGATTAACATCTCCGGGAAGTGCAGTGGGAGACATTTCGAAATGCTTTTCTGGCAACTGCTATTCTAAAGACCTGTGTCGGGGAAGAGCTGTCGTGAAGCGTAGCGAGCGCAGGGCGTAGCGATCACAGGGCGTAGCTGCTAGTTACATATATAAAATCCATGTGGGTTCTGTGCATTGTTCAAGAGATTATGCGAACACAGTGGAACAGAGACACCTATAAGTTATATTATCTTGGTCCTACTGATCTCTATTATTCGCAACCTGAAGTTTGAACCCATAGCCCAAACCTCTGCCAAGAAATATCTGTTTTTCCTTATTTTGTGGGCTGAACTGATGTAGGAAATGTAAAGAGGACCTGTGTGTGTCAAATGGGAAGTGTGTCGCTGAGCGGCAGACATATACCCCCGTTTCCCGCCCTACCCGCCCTGTGCCTTCTCTGCCCTTCTACCTCCCCTCTCCCCCACATCTTAGTCCCCGCCCTCTTTGACAGCTCCATGCAAAACTTGAAGTGATTCAGTCAAGTGGTTCATAATATGCAGCCCGGACAGACAGTCAAAAATGAATGAAGTCAAAAATCACGGTCAAGGTCAACACCACCACACAAAATTTGAAGCGAGTTTGTCGAGAGGATCACAAAATAGACCCTTGGGGTTCGAGTCCCATAATTTGCATGCAAGCACGGACGGACAAACAAATCCAAGCTAATGATATCATAGAGTGTTTTAGGAGAACGTTTTGAAAAGAAGTGCATTCAAATATGTGCAAAACTTGGAGGGGGGGGGGGGGGGGGGGGGGGCTAATGGTGTGAGTGTGGGTGTATGTGTGTTTGCATTATATCGAGTTATTTGTGTGTCTGTGTTTTTTTATAAAAACTTTGTATGCATGCTATTTAATGTGTTATACCTTTTTTATATGCATACTTCCAAAAGCAGTCATACTTTTCATGTGAAATGAAAGCTTGTAATAAACTGACAGTGACAGCTTGAATTTGTGTCTATCTTGTCATTAGGAAAAATAATTACTTGAAAAATTAACAAACTGTCTTTTAGATTTAGTGATTTTAATCAAAATACACTTTCTGACTCTGAAGAGGTCATGTTTCTTTGTGTTCTTGCTCAGACTCGAGTCATAAAAATTATAAAAAAAGAAAAAAGAAAAGGAAATAAAAACCTAGTCTGTTAAGTGTTATATTTGGTCCTCTCTAGTATGTTCAGGATTTATGATTTCTTTGTAAATTGGTTCTTTGTTTGTTTGTGTGTCTGTGTGTGTGTGTGTTCCACTTGAATTCAGGTTATTTTAGGATGTTGATGGTTTTGTTTTGTTTGTTTCAAGGAACTATGCATGTCTTGTGTTCATATATAGTGCCTATGAAATGATTGGAATGTAAGTTACAGAATGTGCACTTGTTGATGATTCTTCTGAATGAATGTATTATTATCATACTGTTGTTTTTTCCACTTTAATAGTTTAAGTCTGCATTGTAATGCTTAGTGCTAAATCTGCATTGCAATGCTTAGTGCTTATCAGTGTGTGTGTGTGCGTGCGTGTGTGCATGTGTGTGTGCGTGTGTGTGCAAGCAATTTTAAAAGACACTGGTCATAGATGTTGCTGAAGATGAACAATTTTATTTGTTTAAGTATAAAGATTATAAGACAAGTCTCAAAGTCGTAGTATAGCCAAAGACATTTTAGTTCAGATTATTCATTTCAGTTGAATGACCTAAAATGCACTTTAAGTTTTCAGTATTACTAGCGCATCGCCGGGTACCGGTAACGCCTAGTACCGGTAACGCCAAGTACTGGTAACGCTGAGTACAGCAAATTTGAAGCGATTCGGTTAAGAAACGGCAGAGTTATAAGGCCCCGTTTCCCATTGGCGCTGCTCTGAGAGTGACACGCTCTCCCTAATAACGGTAATGCCTGGTAATGGTAACGCCAAGTTTGGTAACGCTGAGTACAACAAATTTGAAGCGATTTGGTTTAAAAAAAGACGGAGTTATAAGGCCTCGTTTCCCGTTGGCGCTGCTTTGAGAGTGATGCGCTCTCCCTAGTAACGGTAACGCCTAGTAACGGTAACGCCAAGTACTGGTAACGCTGAGTACAGCAAATTTGAAGCGATTCGGTTAAGAAACGGTGGAGTTATAAGGCCCTGTTTCCCATTGGCGCTGCTCTGAGAGTGACGCGCTCACGATTCTTTTCAAATTTGTTGCCAGGCTTTGCCCCGGCCACAGCAAGCCTGACAGCAAATTTGAAGCGATTCGGTTAAGAAACGGCGGAGTTATTTGTGAAAAAGTGAAGCAGCGTATATCGCGCGCGTTTCTGAATCGATTTGCTTCTGGTTTGGCACATCGATAGTCACCGTCCCTGGTCATCTACTGGAGATACAGGCACCGAGAGTCCGGCGGATACGCGTTTCGCGCATTTGCCAAACCGCGCAAATGACCCGGCCGCCTCGGTTGCCGTTGCCATCGCCCCGTTAGGGCTCATAAGAAATTTGAAGCGATTCGGTCGAAAAACGGCGGAGTTATAAGGCCCGTTCTGTGTTCCACACACACACACGGACGGACGGATGGACAGTTGGCTTTTTATAATATGTCTGAGAGTGTTTCAAAGTTTACACTGTTATGAAGTTGTCATGTTATGAATTGTACTATAATTCTTATGTTTTCAGGTTTTTGAACGTTGTTAAGACTCATTGATGTATGTTTTGTGATACGTGATCAAACTTTACGCGGTGACAGTCCTGAGATGACCATAGCTGTTGACGGGACTATAATAGACTAATAACTAACTAACAAACTAAGCCTTCTTCTTTTTCTGTGTTCCCAGGCCATTTGGCCATAATGGGTAAGGTATGTATGTGTCCGCTTTTCAGTTTTCATTGGTCTCCCCGCTGTGTATTCCAATTTCGGAGGAGCGCAGAGGAGAAAAATTGTTTGGAAGATTTGTTTGAAAAAAGGCAGGAGAACTGGCCAAAAAGTCAGAAAGAGAAGATGACAGAAAGCAATGGGAAAAGGTAGAGGCAAAGAGAATGGCAGATTAGAGGAAGTTACAAGCACAGAACTTCCAGAAGGTGGGGGAACCATTTATATGAAAGACACCCCCCCCCACCCCCCCACGGTATCCCCATGGGGATAGACTTGTGGAGGGGTCGGGGTTATCCAGCTCCCCGTATGAAGGCACGAGGCATCCACCCACTGCCCCGACTTAATTTAGCCAAATGCATTCATTTTGGTAAAATAGTATAGCTTTTTAAGCTTGTACTATTCATACATGTGTTCATAATTTTAGGTTCAAAGAATGAGGATTTTCTTATGGTTGTGTTTTTTTGTCCACAAAAAAGTTCATTTTCCATTTTGCTTTTTTCCCAACCTTTTGCTATGCCTGGTAACTCACTTTGTCGGTCTGTCGGTCTGTCGGTCGATCGGTCCAAAATTGTCGCACTTCAAATCAAGGCTGACATAATTGTCGCACTTCAAATGGAGGCTGAGAACATTGTTGCGCTTCAAATCGAGGCTGCTCTTTAACCCTTTCACCGCCAATGTCGCATTTATGCACCACAGTGGTTTAACACCCATGTCACTAAAAGGCATCAAATCAGGGCCTGTTACCTGAAAACCATATTTTCTTAATTTTGGGAGGTTAAGGACTGGCTAATGTTATACATGCCACAGAGGAATTCCCAATATTGCAGATTTGTTTTTTCTCTACCCATTTAAGTTTAATGCTATTTTGGGCGAAAAAATGGCTGGCGGTGAAAGGGTTAAAATGATGTTTCGTTTTCACCACAAACGATTGCGAATCCGCGCTTGTTATGTTTCACACCCCAAAAGGAGTAAAAAAAAAAAAACTGTTTTGTTCCATTCTGTTCTCTGTACTTGCATGGGAGAGAGAAAGTTGTATGTGCGTGCGCGTGCATGTGTGCGAACTGAATGGGATTTACGTTTTTGCCTTCTCAGTTCTGTTAAAATAAGTGTCTCTCATTGTGTGTGTGTGTGCTTGTCTGTACATGTGCATGTTTGTGTGTACGCCCGTTATATAAGTTCATAAGATATGGTGTGGTGTGTGTGTGTCTCTCCCCCTCTTTCTCTCTGCCCCCCTCTCTGTTTGTATGTGCAGCACTTTCTTCTTCTTAATCTTCCATTTAGTTGCTAAAGTCATCTTTGACCATTATTGCAACCAAAAAGGGCGAAGAGATCGAAAAACATAAAAACAAAAGGATAGAGCAAGAGAAAGAGAGAGTTTTGGTGGGTAGACAGCCAGACAACCGGCCAGACAAGGACCGCTCGCGGTACCCAGCATGATGCCGGCCCAACCACTGCCTACCCAAGGGTCTGGTGTTTGCTTACTGCTCTGCCAGCAGCCTTCTAAAGAAGGCTTTGACAGAAGGGGCCTGGAAGCAGGGCGTTCCATTCTCTGATGGCACGGGGTAAGAAGGAGGCGCTGCGCTGTTGAGTACGGCAGGAGATCCTGCTGAGCTGCTCGCTGTGTCCTCTTCCTGACCTTGAAGCTAAGGGCTGCAGATCTCCGTGCCTGATATGGAGCTGACCTTTCAGTATTTTGTAGGTCGTGAGTCTTGTGGCGGCTCTTTGTTTTTTGCAGCGTGAGCCACTCCAATTTGGTGAGCATGGCAGTCACACTAGATGTGGGATGGTAATCGTTCATGACGAAGCGTGCTGCTCTTCGTTGGACCTTTTCGATGTCGTTGATGTTCTTCTGGGCAATGGGGTCCCACACACTAGAGGCGTACTCAAGGTGGGGGGAGGGGGGGGGGGTCGTCTTTTTTTTTCATTTCTTGTTTGGGGGGGGGGGGTGGACACAATGAAGTTGGTGATGGTGATGATGATGGGGGTGGTGGACACAATGAAGTTGGTGAGGGTGATGATGATGGGGGTGGTGGACACAATGAAGTTGGTGATGATGATGATGATGATGGGGGTGTTGGACACAATGAAGTTGATGATGGGGGTGTTGGACACAATGAAGTTGATGATGATGATGGGGGTGTTGGACACAGTGAAGTTGGTGATGGTGATGATGATGATGGTGGCCGCGGCTGGTGGTGGACACAATGATGATGATTATGATTAAGAGAACAGCATGCCTACCGATAGTCCCACTGGTTCTTATTCGCTTCCAAATGGAAAATTCCTTGATATTTATACTTTTGTAGACTTACTTAAGTCCACGGAGATTACTGATTGTCTGGAAAATGTCCCCCCTGGTTCCAAAGATAATGTTTACTTTCTTATAAACAATGGAAACAATCTGGAAAGGCGTAATAAAGGCATGCCCTCACGATACTTTGATGACAGGGGGGCATGGGCCAGTGGCTCTACAAACAAATCAACCTTCACGTATATACGAGAATGGCAAATTGACAAAGGTTGTGCTCAAAGATAACTACTGTTTGCAACGCAAGAAAGACAACTGCACAATTTTTGTGCCAATATCCCCCCAACCTGAGAAAGAAAACATTCTCACTGTTCATAGATATTATGTAAAACATGGTGCCAAATGCACATATGAAAAACGTGTGAGATGGTTGTCAAGTGAGGGAGATCAGTTGAAACCCATAGCTGTGTATGAGTACAAGGGTTCTTCTCCTCCACACCAAGTACATGGTCGAACCAGGACTGGGAATCCGGGTAACTGTACGCCTTGATCCAAAAATCATGGAAAGACTCAAGAAAACAAGTGAAAAAAGACCAGCCCAAGTTTACCATCAAGAAACCCAAAGCATGTTTGGCCCCCAAAACAAACGACAAATTTACAATACCAGAGCAAGAGCCCTAAAAGAAAAAGGTCCTGTGCACAAAGCAATTTTTTCAGATCAGGTTGCAGGTGTAGAAGAGTTACAACATTCAATGCCATTTGTTAAGCTGATTCTGAGACAGAGTAAGAAATCTCCATGCTTTGTCCTGTATTCTGATGAACAGATATGTGACTTAAAGAGATTTTGTTGCCCCCCAGTATGCGCCATAAGCACGATTCTGGGAATAGATAAAACATTTAACCTCAGTGATCTACATGTCACTGTAACTGTGTTCAAGAACTTGGCTGTGACAAACAGGAAAACAGGAGACCATCCGATGTTCTGTGGGCCGATGCTCTTACATGGTGACAGTGACACAGATACATTCCATTTGTTCTTCAACCATCTTGCAGGGGAACTGCGCCAATGCCCACAAACGCCTGTTCTGGGCAGTGATGAAGAGGCGTCAATGAGGAATGCCATGGCATTGGCTTTCCCCGATGCGATAAAAATGTCTTGCACGCGACATATTCGCAAAAACCTTGACGCAACTCTCACAGACAAAATTGGTATGCCCAGGGGAGATCGGAAGCAACTGCTCACTCATATCTTTGGGAGAAAAGGCATTGCGGCAACATCTAAAGACCCTGGAGAAGTCCATGACAAAATGGCACATCTGATTGATCAGGTGGACAACACTGTGCTTAAGAGACACTTGGCAAGGATTGCACCTATGCTGGAGGAAAATGTGCAAGGTTGTTACAAACCTGGAATCTCATTGGATTCAGCCCCGTGGACTAATAACAATTGCGAATCCATGAACCTCATCCTAAAGCAAGCTGTACAATGGAAGTCGCAAAAGCTAGTGGACCTGGTTTACAAACTGCACACTGTCGTGTCTGCTCAGTACAACGAGGTAAACCGAGCATTCTTTGGTGCTGGAGAATACGCTCTCGTGGAGCAGTACCAACATTTGTGCATGCCAAGAGATGCATGGATGTCCATTGATCAAAAAAGAAAGGACAGGCACAGAAAAAGGTCCTTTACAACCCCCAAACTTCAAAACGTGGTGCTCAGCACCGATGGTTCCAAAAGTGCCATTGGACCAAAATCGAAGGGCAGAAAGCCTGGACAGGTGAAAAGGAAAAGGTGTGCTAAGACCACCACTGCCCGTGCGCGAAGTGATAAGTAAAGATTTGTATACGTAATGTACGCACAATTGCATAAAAATGTGAATAAGTTAGAAATGACATTTATGCAGTCAATGGGTGGTTATTTGACACCAAGATGATGAGAGACATGGTGTGAAACTAAAAAAGAGAGTGAGTGATAGAGATTTGCATATGTCAGTAATGTACGCATAATTGCACAAAATGTGAATAAGTTAGTAATGACATTATGGAGTAAAATATGTGGTTATTAGACAGCAAGATGACAAGATGAGGGGAGAGAGGTGGTGTGCAGCTAAAAAAAAGATAGTGAGTGATAAATAAGATTTGTATACGTAATGTTTGTGAAATTGCATAAGTTAGTAATAACATTTATGCAGTGAATGGGTGGTTATTTGACACCAAGATGATGAGAGAGATGGTGTGAAACTAAACATGAGTGAGTGATAGAGATTTGCATACTACGCATAATTGCATAAAATGTGAATATGTTAGTAATGACATTATAGAGTAAAACGGGTGGTTATTTGACAGCAGGATGATGAGAGAGGTGGTGTGAAGCTAAAAAAAATTAGTGAGTGATAAATAAAGATGTGTACACGTAATGTACACGAAATTCATAACAAATGTGAATAACTGAGTTATAAAATTATGTCGTAAATGGGTGGTTGTGTAACACCAGGATGATGAGAGAGGTGGTGTGAAACTAAAAAAGGAGAGTGAAAAAAAGAGAGTGAATAAATTTGAATGTTATACGTAGCCTGAGTTTGAATTTCATATGTAACCAGAAGCCATTGTCTCTCTCTGTGTCTCTGTCTGTCTGTCTCTCTCTCACTCTCTCTCTTTCTCTCTTTCTCACGCACACACAACACACACAACACACACAACACACACACACACACACACACACACACACACACACACACACACACACACACACACACACACACACACACAATGTGGAAACGTGTTTGTCAAATACAACATTTAATGAACATCCCACGCACGCGTCATTGTCCGTTGGTTACATGAATCAAACTGAATGTGGGGGATTTGGGTGGATTCCGGAGGATTTGGGTGGATTCTGGGGGATTTGGGCGGATTCCGGAAAAAAAATAACCACCCCTTTCCATCATCCTGCAGTACTAAGGTGACTCCTAGGTACTTGCATGGTGGAAGCCACTCTCTGCAGCTCTTGGTTGTGAAGGAAGTACTTGGGGAAAGTAGTAGCAGTCCTCCAGGTGACATGCATGACACTGCATTTATCTGGGTGGAACTGCATGTCCCATTCATGTTCCCACTGCTCCAGTAGTCCTCTGGGTGACATGCATCACACTGCATTTATCTGGGTGGAACTGCGTGTCCCATTCATGTTCCCACTGTTCCAGTAGTCCTCTGGGTGACATGCATCACTGCATTTATCTGGGTGGAACTGCATGTCCCATTCATGTTCCCACTGCTCCAGTAGTCCTCTGGGTGACATGCATCACACTGCATTTATCTGGGTGGAACTGCGTGTCCCATTCATGTTCCCACTGTTCCAGTAGTCCTCCGGGTGACATGCATCACACTGCATTTATCTGGGTGGAACTGCGTGTCCCATTCATGTTCCCACTGTTCCAGTAGTCCTCCGGGTGACATGCATCACACTGCATTTATCTGGGTGGAACTGCGTGTCCCATTCATGTTCCCACTGTTCCAGTAGTCCTCCGGGTGACATGCATCACACTGCATTTATTTGGGTGGAACTGCATGTCCCATTCATGTTCCCACTGCTTTCAGTGCCTTCAGGTCTTCTTGTAGCTGCTGTTGTTTTTCCTGGGCTCGGTACACACGATGGTATCATCGGCAAAGAGGCGGGTGGGGGAGGCCACTCTGTCTGGGAGGTCATTTATGCAGACCAGGAACAGACAGGGGTCAAGGACCGCGGCTGCCCTGGGGGACTCCTTATTTCACCGTGCCGTGATGGGGTTGGACTGGCTGCCCTCAACAACCACAGTCTGTGTTCTGGCCATCAGGAAGTTTGCGACCCATCGGTTGGTGGGTCCTCTGATGCCGTACGTAGTGCTCCAGTTTTGTGGGTCAGCAACTGTGGTTGACACCTGTCTGTCTGTCTGGGAGCATTATGTGTCTGTCACATGTGTATATAGCCAACACATCGAATTATGAGAGTGTGCATGCAAGACTGGCATACGTTGGGATCCCACAGCCAAACCTTGGAAGATGCTACAGATGGCGGGAAAGTGACAGAAATTGTAAAGGCGGGCCTGAGATAGGCCTAGATAATGAAAACAGACAGAACATGCAGTAGGTTCTAACTACAGAGGCGTGCGCGCGTGTGTGCGCACACAATCACCCTGTAATCCCCCATGTGTAAATAGTGTACATACTGGTTCTACTTTTACAGGTTCTAGTCATTTTCATACAAGTTCTTCTTTCTTGAAATGCATATATACTAATTCTGATACTTTGTCAAATAAGTTACCTGAACTAGAATTCTTGGTTAAAGAAAAAGATGTTGATGTTTCAGGTCAGTATAACTGAGATTTTGCCTAAAAGTAAAAAGTCTGATGAGGACATTGAACAATATGTTCTTGATGGTTATGCAGGTATTACTATTACAGATGGTAGAGGTGTTTGTCTATTTGTAAAGAAGGGCTTAGACCTTGTGAGACTTGACAAGCTTGAAAAACTTTTCTCTCCCATGATAGTCTGTAAAATCATTTGACCAAATAAGAAACATTTCATATGCTATGTTGTATATAGATCACCAAATTGTTCAAGCGACGAGTGTCTTGACTTGAATAAGCTTGTAGATGCCGTATTACATGAGTATAAATCAGATGACATTCTTCTTATGAGAGATTTTAACTTTCCTGAAATAAATTGGGATCAAGAAATAATCAGTTGTGGCCCAAATCACCCATCCAACAAGTTTTTTGAAACAGTACAGCAAAACTGCTTATTTCAAAAAGTCATGGAACCTACACATCATAGAGGTTTACAGCAAGCAAACATACTTGACCTTCTTTTAACAAATCATGAGGAATTTGTCTCAGAAATAGAGCACTTACCTCCTGTTGGAAAGAGCCACCACCCAGTCCTATGTTTTAACCTGTCACTCAATGGAAATGATCAAACTTTACTTGGAGCATCTAAGTATTTAGTGAGCAAAGGGAACTACGGGGACATGAGGCATTTTGTTCAATCAGTCACTTGGACTGACATTGTAAATGATGACTACTCTGTTGATGATTGCTGGGACAATATAAGTAAAATGTTGGTGGATGCTTGTGACAAATTTATTCCTAAGGTTAAGAACTCTCCCTTTCAACGCAAGAAAGATCCTATCCCATCAACATGACTTGACATAAGAAAAGAGAGAAGAGCTTTTAAAACCTACAAGAAATTTAGGACAAATGAGAACTACAAAATATATGCTAGAGCAAGAAACCAAGTTAAATGGGCTTTCAGGAAACATGTTAAACAGAAGGAACATCATTTGGCCCGTGAAGCTAAGAATAATCCTAAAGCATTCTATAGTTACGTTTCAGCAAAAACTAAGCCTATAGAGAGAAAATATCTAAGCTTGTTAAAGAACACGGTACTTACACTGATTGTGATAAGGACAAGGCCCAAGTCTTGAATGCCTTCTTTAGCAGTGTTTTTACCCATTTTTAAGAAAGGTGGCAAGAGTATTGCGGGAAATTATCGCCCAGTCAGCTTGACGTCAGTCGTATGCAAAATATTCGAAGGCTTTATTCGGGACTCATTGTGTAAACATTTAATAGAGAATGACTTACTTTCTAATGATCAGTTTGGATTTACTAAAGGTCGTTCATGTGTCACACAACTACTTGTAACAATAAATGTTTGGATGTCCTCACTGGACGATGGTGCACCAGTTGATACTGTTTATTTAGACTTTCGCAAGGCCTTCGACACTGTTTCACATGCAAGACTGATTCATAAACTAAGAGGATATGGTGTTACTGGGAATATGTTGTCTTGGATTGAGGACTTTTTAAGTGGGCGTATCCAGTATGTAAATGTAAATGGCTCTTGCTCAGACAGCATACAGGTTACTAGCGGTGTTCCGCAGGGGATCGAGTGTCTTGGGCCCTACCCTTTTCATCTACTTCATTAACGATTTGCCTGACAATATGGAATGTGATGTTACATTTTTTGCTGATGACACAAAAGCCTATTCCACTGTCGATGATAACCTGTTATCTAAAGAGAAGATTCAGAGGTGTATTGATTCTTTAGTCACTTGGTCTGACACTTGGTTAATGAGTTTTAACAGTCAAAAGTGTAAAGTTTTACATTTGGGTAAAAATAATCCTATGCATAGTTACTACATGAAAGATGGTGATGTCAAAAGAGTACTGGAAAACATGTGTAGCAGTGTGGGGACACAGCTACTATTGCCCTCTAAGCTTACTCGTACCAGACGCCTATTTTTGCTAGTTTGGAGTTATCTGCCCGAGTTAACTTCCTTGAGATTTATTTGTAATTAAATTGTATTTTATCATATTCTTGCTTAATTAAAGTTTGTATTGAAATAAGATGCATATGGTCGGAACCAGAAAAAATCATAGATTTTATCCCATACATTTGTATTAACTGAAATACTCGCATAGCCTGACAATTCAAGATTTTGTGATTGGTAAAATTAACACGTGGGTCAAAATATTCCAGGTCGTTTCGCATGTTTTCTATTCTTATTCAAAATTTAGTCAAATGTTTGAATTTCTAATTATACGACCTAAATCTATAATCTATCCCCTTTCATTTCATATATGGCATGCTATGACCTTTTCCGTATAAACTTGTAGTATTGCAAAATGAATGCAGTCCATTCATTGTAGCTATTCACGAACCTCCCGAGTTCTTTGTACGTTAGGCTAGGCCTATACCACGTGTGAATGCCGATTGACTGTCTTTCGAATCGAAATACTAATTTTCTAAACCAAGCAATATTATTTTGATTCGCCCTTTTGTTTTCGTTCTAATAGATAATGAAACTAGTTTTGTATATTCAAAATGATCTTGGACCTTATAGATTTATAATATTTTACGATTTAAGATTTGCTTCAAACCACAAGCATGAAGCCTAGATCAATAGAAATTCGACTTGTGTTTTCTATCGAATTTCGGGACACAAATTATAAACTTTATAGATTGAATTGGGACTTGAAATTTATACAAATGAAAGTTTGTGTATGTTTTTTTATTATTATTAGTTTGTTATTCTGATTTGTGAAGCAGTTATTTAGTTATTTTATAAAATATGGGTTGGGCTTGTTAAAAGGTGGGATCACTTTGCACCTTAATTGCAAGTATTTCTTTTTAAAGAGAAACCCCGGACTATTGATGAATGTCATATTATTCTGTGTTTTTCAAGCTTTCCAACCATATGCATCATGTCTTGTTATGTATGACGACCGTAGAGACTGTGACGAGGTAATGGGTTAAAAGGCTAAGCCTCTAGGGAAGACTTATAGTGTGTTAAATTTTCAAGTAGAAAATTTGCCTTTAACCCACTTCTCTAGGGTATGGGAGATGAGCAACTTTCCCGGCCCCTTTTCATCTAATAAATTTATATTTGTGCCCGGGTTCTGGCTCGTATGGTTGTAAGAAATACAAGTGGTTGAATTGCTCTAAATGGCAGACAGAGAGAAGTAGGGTTTTACATGAAATTACAAGACTCCCACTCTCATCAGTTTGACCAAAGGGTTCAGGATTATTTGACACTTGTATTTTATTTACTCCCAAAATCTGCATAAGATTATGCAACAATAATAATAAAGCAGCTCAATGGCGCCAAAACAAAATATGGATAAAAAAACAATGAAATCCGAAAGGATTCACAAGACTTTTGTCTTTCTATAAGGTTCGCCCCATGCCGGAAGGGTTACTAATTATCTTCAGTGTCCGTAGGAAAGTTCCAGTGATTGGCGCGGTTTTATAAACTTACCTCTTGGCAAGTTCCTCCGTAATGATCGGCGAGTGCTGGGGTGGCTGGGCTTGCTCATCAGGTGAGAGTAGCTCCCAGTCGTTCCGGTTACGGCTTCGCGGGATGGCACGGTTCAGGCGTGGTCTCCTCACGGATTCTGGGTGCGGGTCGTCTTGGCGGCGGTCCCGTCTTGGTGCTTGTGAGTCAGGGATGATCGTCCTGCCCACGATGCCCTGCTGATAATCACAGGAGAAGGTGGATGTAGATCTCTATGGCTTAGAGACAAGGGGCTTCAGTCGGCAGGGAATTAGTGAATCCCAACCGGCTTGAAGGCTTCCCTTGTACAATAGCACTAGTTTAATAAATAAACTGAATTTCAGTTAACAAACTGAGATCAGTAAAACATAAAAGGTGATCAAGACAACATCACTCTCCATCCAACACCTGGAAAGGAATGGTATCATAAAGTGCAAGATTGCGGCCCATAGGTTTCCTACTAAAAATAGACAAAAGGGTTAGTAGGCATAAACTCCGGTTCTGGTACCAAAAGTGTTCAAGTCAAAAACACACACACACAAATAATCAGTGCACATAAATAGAATAGAATGTTTACCACTTCTTTTCAATAACATATCTATCTACTCCTTATTCATCATTGAACATAGGATCTAGATCAAAACTAGGGTCAAACAAACCAGATCTCAATCACCTGCCATCAATAATACTTACTAGTGGGCTTATTATGACTGGTTGGGAGTGTTGCTCTAGCTACGTTTCAGCGTCTTGTGTGACAACTTTTTCTCACCACTCCAATTATAGCCTTCACTTTCAAACAATGAAAGCCTGCTATTGGTTTATTACAGTCCACACGTCACAAGATGAGGTTCAAAATGTACAGAACAATCACGCGCCGATTACATCCTTATCACGTGCCGACATTCAAATCCTTCTCGTGATTAGAAAGGACGAGTTGTCTTACAAAGGGAGCCGACTGTTGATATCACTATCTCGTGATGAGGAGGGTAGATAAGAGAGGGGGGGGGGGTGAAGGGAGATAACCTCTGTAGGGGTTACATGCCGACCGGGGACAAAGAGACAACTCCCTTACTCGGCGTTCTCTTTGATGGTGGATGGCAATTAACGTGGCGGCTGGTCGAGACATGAAAAGGAGATGGGGGGGGGGGGAGGGGAGAAGGGGGGGGGGGGTGTAGATAAGAAATAAAGAAAGCGGGTCGCGCGGGACACTTACGTCACAGAGACAACACACTTAAAAGGTGTAGTAACAAACACAACTTTGGCGGCCATTAGCTCAGTGGGAGCAGATTGCGTGAAAGGTAAAGTTGTTGTCTTTGCGGTCCGGGTTTTGTCGATATATCTGGCCACAGGTAAAAATTGAGGGGAGACTTACCTGAGACTTACCTGAGACTCTACCTGAGATGGAGAGAGAGAAGCAATAAAGAGAGAGAGAGAGAGAGAGAGAGAGAGAGAGAGAGAGAGAGAGAGAGAGAGAGAGAGAGAGAGAGAGAGACATGTGTCAGCCTTGACTGCCTGTTGCTGTTTACTGCTTGCTGATTGTTTCCTGCCTACTATTCCTGCACTCCTGTCTGTCCCTGCACCCTTCACCCTTCCACTCCACACCATCACACATGTATGCAGAAAAAGACCTTGGTGTAACTGTAGATCCATCCCTGTCTTTTGAACCTCACATAAATGTGAGTTGTCAAGAAAGCTAATCGTATTGCAGGTCTCCTGATTAGGACAATATAGCTAATAAATCAAAACTGATTATGGTGCCTTTGTTTAAAGCCTTAGTTTGCCCTACTTTAGAGTACGGTAACCCTGTTTGGTGCCCATATCTTAGAAAAGATATTGAACATATTGAGGGTGTCCAAAGGAGATTTACAAAGAAAACTGTTGGTGCGAGTCATATGGTCTACGAAGAGAGACTGAAATATTTGAAATTGCCAAGTTTAGAGTATAGAGGTGACCTTATTGAGGTTTATAAAATTCTACACAACCTTTATGATGCTAGCACCACTAAAACCTTATTAACACTTTCAAAAGAAGATATATAGAACTCGAGGGCATAATTTTAAACTTACAAAGAAAATAAACATTAATACTCGTTCCACTCAAAAACATTTCACAAATAGAATTACAACTGCATGCATCGATCGTCACTGAACGTATTCAAAAACAAGATTGACCAAAAATATAAAAGCGTGATGTACTCCTCACATTTAGAGGAACTTTAGTAGTAGTAGTAGTAGTAGTAGTAGTGATAGGGACAGGCATCATGGCCTAGGCCTCACAGCCTATAAATCGTCCCATCATTGGTACACTCTTTATGTATGGTGTCTGATTTGCACACGTCACTAATGTATAAGCAATTTCATAGCATCAATCAAAGTCATAAAAAAGATCTCTATATTTTGGAATTTCATCCCAAAGGTTCTTGAAATTGTTAATATTATATGTAAATTTAATGTTAGTAGGTAGGTTATTCCAGTGATTAGCAACTCGGTGCGAAAATGAAAACTTCCTTCTATTAGTCCTGCTGTATTGAATATTATTAGGATTCAAATCAACACACAAAAGCCTATTAGTTCATGGGTCAAAAAAGTATATCACTTGAAACAATATATAGAGGGCAAAAGGCTTAAAAAAAATAAGCCTATAGGCCTAGTGTCAAATTGCTATGCTATGCTAATAGAACAAGTGAAATCGAAAGTAAGGAACGCCAAATGATCAAATGGTGTCCGGTCAGATCGGTCTCGTGCGGAATGACTTTGTTTTACATCTCGTCGACCGAAGTCATGTGAGACATTACTTTGAATTGAGATGGGGGGGGGGGGGGGGGCAAAGGGATGAGAAAAGTATTTATTTCTTTAAATAAAGTTGTTCTTGTATGACCCAGTTGTTAGATGTGATGGACGATTTTACCCAACTTTTAGAGGACAAAGAGGCATTTGATATCATTTACTTGGATTTTTAGAAAGGCCTTTGATTCTGTGCCGCACGAAAGGCTACTTCTTAAACTTGAAGCTTACGGGATAACAGGAAACATATTAACGTGGGTTAAAAACTTTCTGAAGGGAAGATCTCAAAGAGTGCGGGTGGGAACAAAACAGTCTTCTAGCACTGATGTTTTAAGTGGTATTCCCCAGGGTAGCATCCTGGGCCCAGTACTTTTTACAGTTTTTATAAATGATCTCCCAGAAGACATACAAAGTGCATGCAAGATATTTACAGATGATACTAAAGTGTATAATCGTTCCCAAAATTCAGATGTACTGCAAAACGATATTAACAGACTCATAGAATGGTCAGAGAAGTGGAATTTATATTTTAACGCAGGAAAATGCAAGGTTATGCACGTGGGGTACAATAATCCAAGTAAAGGATATGAAATTACTTATGGCTCATCTAAGCATGTTTTAGATACTTGTACAGAGGAGAAGGACCTAGGGGTTATATTTGATTCAAAACTCAAATTTGATAGGCACATCACAACAGCGATAAATAAAGCCAGTAGGATGCTGGGCTTGATCAGAAGGAGTTTTAAAAACTTAAATAAAGAGGTGTTCATAAATTTTTACAAATGTTTAATACGGCCTCATCTTGAGTATGGAAATATAATTTGGAATCCCTTTCTTAAACGACAGTCCAGTGCAATTGAGAAGGTACAGAGGAGAGCAACCAAACTGATAAAATCCATGAAAAATTTGGATTATGAGGACAGGCTAAGTAAATTAGACTTGCCATCTTTAAAATACAGAAGACTAAGGGGAGATTTGATAAATGTTTACAAGATTCTTCAAGGCACTGACAATACTAACAGAGGCTTGTTTCACTTGTCTAACGAAATAAGAACCCGTAATAGTGAACTTAAAATCCTAACCAGGTACAGCAGAACTAACATTAGAAAAAACTTTTTTTCTAACAGAGTCACCCAATATTGGAACAACCTCCCTGCACATACTAAACTGGCCTCAGATACTAACAAATTAAAAAACCTCCTAGACAGTGATCCAAAAATTGCCCTGTTAGAGTACATCCATGATTAGTGCATCAATAAATTATGGATGCTAAAAACCGCCACAGCAATTGCCAAACTCTAACCAAAAGGAAGGACGCATTGAGAGGCTGCAAGGCCTGGTCGTCCAAATACCTGACCTGACCTGACCTGATCCGGTCTCGTGAAAATAATGCTTTACGCCCTCTTTGGCCTTTCGGCCATGTGGGGCATTGGGATTTTACTTGGGGATATATTGCATATTGCAGAGAGTGTGTAAAGTCTCTGCTTTTGACCAGTCTCGCTCCGGTCTCGTGCCATTTCGGCCCCGCTTTTATGGGTCGTTTCGGCCTCGCCCAATCAGTGAGTCAAGAATTGAGGCGAATTCGGCCTCGCCCTCGTGTCCGTCCAAGTCGGCCTCGTTTCCGACCAACCCAACTCGATGTAAAACATTTTATTTTTATTTTTTAGACCTTATATATTAACAAGCAAAAAGCAGAGAGAGAGAGAGAGAGAGAGAGAGTGAGAGAGACGTGTGTGTGTGTCTGGATGGGTGTTTGTATCTGTGTGTCTAACAGGGCCGGACCTAAGTTTTTAAGGGGTCCCATATGTGCCTTCCCAGGTCGAGAGGACGTAAAACTCAAATTTACGATACGGTGATCAAAGATGCGAAGCACCAAGACCCCTAGGGCATGTCCCCAGGTCCGGCCCTGGTCTGCGATTTATTGTTCAAGGGTGCACACATGTCGCATGAAAATAGGTAGCTCGTAAAAATAAGTAGCTCGCTACCTATGACAGTGTGTATTTGCGACATTGAGCATGAACCACAAATTTCACTTTTTTCTAGGGTTAGGGATAGGGTTAGGGTTAGTTAAATGGTTAAAGTACAGAAAAAGTGAAATTTGCGGTTGTCGCAAATACAGACTCTCATAATAGCGAGCTACTTATTTTTACGAGCTACCTATTTTCATGCGACACACACTCTATTCATACAGGCCAGGTCAGAGAATGAGGACAACTAGCTAGCCTTGCCATCTCTTAATGTGTCCTTTCTGATTATTTGTATTCTTTTTCATGATTTCATGATACAACAGCATACAATGAGAGGGGGGGGGGGGGGGGGGGGGGGGTGGCTGTTGTGTGTGTGTGTGTGTGTGTGTGTGTGTGTCAATGTCTAGGAGAAGTAGATCTTATAAGTGGTAGCAAAGATACTGTATAGTCTTTGGTGGTAGGGAGTCTGAGAAAGGTCTTAAGTGGTAGGTTCCACTGTAGAAAGATTACTCGATTTTAATGTTAATAAAGTCGAGTGAACCGGAGGACGAAATGACCATGCAGGGCTTGAGGCCGAGTTGACCTGTACCCGGGGCCGAGTTGGCATGAGGCCGACCTGGTAAAAGGCCGAGTTGACTGGCATTCGATTAAATCACGTGACAGGAAGTAACTGAAACCAAAAGTGTCCGAATCCATACTCACTCATTTTAGATCAGTGAGTAAAGCCGTGCACTGTATACTGTATTACTATTAGATCTGTTTGGCATTTACTGATTTAGCGAGGAAGGTTTTCACTAATAAAGAACAATTAAGCTAAGCGACAATGGCGACTTGCATCAAAGAGGGAGTGAACAGCCGAGAGAACTGCAGCGTGTGCCTGGAACCTTTCCGAGGTCGTCAGCCCAAGCTGCTGCCTTGCTTCCACACCTTCTGTCTGCCATGTTTGACCAGACTGGCCGACAAGGAGAAGAGGCAACTATCACATTATCAGTTAATGGAGGTGAGCATTTGGCAATCGTTATCGTTATCGTTTGAAATTGCCAAGTTTAGAGTATAGACGTTTAAGAATAAGAGGTGATTTAATTCAATGCTTCAAAATATTTAACAATATTGATGACCTAAATATACAAGATTTTTTTAAATTATCAAATGTTGACAAAACTAGAAACAGTGTCGACAAAATATTTATTGAATATAGTAAGACTAACATTAGAAAATACTGTTTTACTAACAGAACTGCACCTTTGTGGAACAAGTTACCAACTAATATTAAGCAAGCACCTAATACTAACACTTTCAAAAATCTATTAGATAACTGGGAATATTATAAAAATTTGACATATGAATATGATGAATGATTTATCTAAAACCTGAGTGCACGATAAAACCTTGTACGTTAAAAATCTTATTAAGGATGGGACGCCTGAAAGTGAAAGCCTAACGGGCTATGTTTTTAGTCCCTAGTGTGACGTAAGTGTCCCGCGCGACCCACTTTCCTTTATATCTTTTCTTAATCATACAGACCCCGCCCCCCCCCCTACCCCCCCCCCCCCACCCCCCCCCCCCCCCCCCTTCTCCCCTCCCCCCCCTCGCCTTTACATTTCTCTGTCCAGCCACCAAGTTAATTGCCCCGCTGCTTCAAACGAAAGCCGCGGAAGGGCGTTATCTCTTTCTCCCGGGTCGGCACGTACCATCTACCGAGGTACCGAGATTACCTCCCTTCACCCCCCCCCCCCTCACTTTCTACCGGTCTCATCACAAGAAAGTGACAACCGAGGTTATTTCCCTTTGAAGATGGTTTTGCTTTTGAATCACAAGGTTAGGAATGTCAGGAATGTGCTAAGGATGGAATAGGCGCGTGATTGTTCAGTACATTTAGAACAGCAAATTGTGACGTGTGGACTGTAATACACCAATAGCAGGCTTTCATTGTTTGAAAGTGAAGGCTATAATTGGAGTGGTGAGAAAAAGTTGTCACACAAGATGCTGAAACGTAGCTAGAGCAACACTCACAACCAGTCATCATAAGCCCACTAGTAAGTATTATTGATGGCAGGTGATTGAGATCTTGTGTGTTTGACTCTAGTTTTGATCTAGATCCTATGTTCAATGATGAATAAGGAGTAGATAGATATGTTATAGAAAAGAAGTGGTAAACATTCTATTCTATTTATGTGCACTGATTATTTGTGTGTGTGTGTTTTTGACTTTAACACTTTTGGTACCAGAACCGGAGTTTATGCCTACTAACCCTTTTGTCTATTTTTAGTAGGAAACCTATGGGCCGCAATCTTGCACTTTATGATACCATTCCTTTCCAGGTGTTGGATGGAGAGTGATGTTGTCTTGATCACCTTTTATGTTTTACTGATCTCAGTTTGTTAACTGAAATTCAGTTTATTTATTAACTACATGTAGTGCTATTGTACAAGGGAAGCCTTCAAGCCGGTTGGGATTCACTAATTCCCTGCCGACTGAAGCCCCTTGTCTCTAAGCCATAGAGATCTACATCCACCTTCTCCTGTGATTATCAGCAGGGCATCGTGGGCCGGACGATCATCCCGGACTCCACCAAGCATCAAGACGGGTCCGTCGCCACGACAACCTGCACCCAGAATCCGCGAGGAGACCACGCTTGAACCGTGCCATCCCGCGAAGCCGTAATAGGAACGACTGGGAGCTACTCTCACCTGACGAGCAAGCCCAGAACTTCAAACAGCTAAGTCTACCTGACTGCGCCAATCATTTGAACTTTCCTACGGACACCGATGATAATTAGTAACCCTTCCGGCATGGGGCGAACCTTATAGAAAGACAAAAGTCTTGTGAATCCTTTCGGATTTCATTGTTTTTTTTATTCATATTTTGTTTTGGCGCCATTGAGCTGCTTTATTATTATTGTTGCATAATCTTATGCAGATTTTGGGAGTAAATAAAATACAAGTGTCAAATAATCCTGAACCCTTTGGTCAGACTGATGAGAGTGGGAGTCTTGTAATTTCATGTAAAACCCTACTTCTCTCTGTCTGCCATTTAGAGCAATTCAACCACTTGTATTTCTTACAACCATCTGACGAGCCAGAACCCGGGCACAAATATAAATTTATTAGATGAAAAGGGGCCGGGAAAGTTGCTCATCTCCCATACCCTAGAGAAGTGGGCTAAAGGCAAATTATCTAAAGTCTTCCCTAGACTTAGACTTAGCCTTTTAAACCCATTACCTCGTCACATCTAATAACCTAACCTAACCTAACCTAATCGAAGTTTATAAAATTCTACACAGCCTTTGATGCTACTACTACTAGTACTAAGTTGTAGGAAGAACCAACAAAATTTTCTAAAGAGAATTAAAAATAAAAAAATCTGTATAAAATACTTCTTATGAAATATAAAGAAATCAATTAAAAAACAAAACAATTTAAGCAACACCAAACTGACGTTTTTGGTAACGTTTTTAGAAAACGCGTCACTCCAAGGGCAAAAGAAAACCAAAGACAATAATGCATTTATAATTATGGAACAATGTGTACTTTAACCCTTTCACTGGCAGCCATCTTTGAGCCCAAAAATTCCATTAAACTTACTTGGCTACAGTATAGATTTTGTCTGCAAAATTGTGGGATTTTTCTTCTGTGACACATTTAGAATAGGGTCGAGCCTTACTACCCAATCTTAGGAACACAATATCAGTGAATAATAGACCCTGATTTCAAGAGTTTTAATGGTGTGGGTGTTAAATCATTGTGGTGCAAAAATGCGACATTGGCGGTGAAAGGGTTAATGTCCTCTCTTCTTCTTCTTCTTCTCCTTAGGCAGCCAACTTCAACACGCTGAAGGTTCTGCTGCGCTTTAGGGGGTTCAACAACTTTCAGTTTGATCAAGCTGTCCATCCATAATTTTGTTTTAATTTTTTACTCCAATTTAATTGTTAAAATTTATCACTTTAACTTTAAGTTTAACCTATAATTAAGTATAAACACTGTTTCTTTCTTGGGGGCTCCACTGGATGGTCAGGATCTGCAGTAGAGACCTCAGGGGTATTTGAATATTAAAAAGAACATTTATATTTCACATATATATATTGGTTTAAACTTCTTTATTTCTTCCTTATAACATAAAATGCTGATGGCAGAGCATGCAAGTTTGGAAAGTAATGACGTAATTTAATTTGTTGCAAAGTCAGGCACTATATTGTGACGCATTTATGTGTTCTAACCCCACCCCCAACCCTGGCTGAACAAAAGTGTTGCTATGTGAAGATTTTCGATTTTCTGGATTAGAAATGATGCATGTGTGTGTCTGTCTATAGATCTGACTAGATAAGCCCCCCCCCAAAAAAAAAAAAAAAATTAGGATAGGTAGGTACTTTATTTCATTTTTATATATATATTTTTTTATAAACTTGTGTTCGGTCCATGTGTGTGAATATATTTATATATTTTTAATAAAACAAAACAGTGTATACTTTTGCATTTATGATGTTTTATGTTTCTGTTTGCTCGCTTACTTTCGTTTTCGTTTTCTTTTTTCCCCATTTGTCCCCAAAAAAAGTTTAGGGTCGGCGGCCAAAAACTAGGGTCGGTCTAATTATATATGTGTGTGTGTATGTTACAGTCCAGTGCCAGTGGAGATGAAACAGCAGTCAGCATTGCTTGCCCCTCCTGTCGTCAGGTTATTCCAGTGCCACCTGGGGGTGTCAGCAACTTCCAGGTAATGTCTTGTGAAGATATGAATTGCTGATGTTCACATTTCATCATCATCATCATTCATTGTCATAACTTCTTATTGCCACGTTCCATTTAGTATTGAGTATCTGTTGCCATTGTCTACAAGTCTGTCTTATAGTGTCCGGTCGGCCAATATATAAATAAAGAAGTATTTATATATAAAGGATTTTGTTTCTGTGGTCGTGGCATCACTGACATGACGCACCAGAGTGGCATAACGAAGATGTATAAATGTTTTCTGCAAATTTCTTAGACAGAAAAACAACTCTCACTCTCAGGGTTATTAAAATGCACCTGTTGTGTTTTGCAGAGCAATTTCTACCTGGAGGACAGTGACCAGGCCGACCTGACCTGCACTGCTCTCTGTGACCTGTGCAACGGAGAGGAAGAAGCCCAGCTCCACTGCAGCCAGTGCCAGAGTCAGTTCTGCCTTCACTGCCGCCCGTACCACAGCTCCACCTGTGAGGGGGACCAGGTCACAGCGCTGCAAAATCCTGCAGGCAATTTGGGACAGGTCACAGCACTGCAGAGCACTTCAGGCAACACAGCTAACAGTAGTCAAGGACAACAACAGCAGCAGGTGCAGATGGTGGCAGACTGCATGAAGAAACTGAAAGAGGACAAGGAGAAACTGCTCAAGGAAAAAGAAGCCATTGAAAGCAGTATCCATCTTCGTTACGCCACTCTGATGCGTCATGTTAGTGACGCCACGACCACAGCTTACAACAGCAGTGTCACCAGTCTGAGGCAGGTGTGTGGTGAACTGGTGCAGCAAACGGATGCAAGCTTGACCGAAGCCCAGCAGACATTGGACACACTTCAACAAGAAATGTCAGGGAGTCAGGGATCTTCTGTGTCATCTCAGGCTCAGCAACAAGCTACCTTGTTTGTCCATGGAGACCTGCAGACCATTCTGCACAACACCAGTGGATCTACTGCTTCCCTGCTGAGACATGAGACTGAAGACAACACAGCACAGCTGGACCACTGTCTGCAGTCCTTCATGGGGAAAGTGGTGAAGAGCACTTCAGATCCAGACACCACCCACATCAAGGAAGCTGCCACAGTCCTTCACTATGATGAAGGTTTGGGGAAGACAGCTGCATCATCTCCATATGTTCCAGACCCCACAGCCTGGGAGAATCTTTGTCAGAAGTTGAACACTTTGACAAGTCAGGTGTCTTCGCTCCAGGCCTCCAACACACTACTGACCCAGCAGGTGACCGGCCCCAACTGAACACTGCCCAGAGCACTGTGTCCTCAGAGCAAAGCCACATCCAGAGAGAGCTGAGTGCAGTGAAGGACAAGAGCTCCAGGCTGACGTCTGACCAGGCTGCTCTGCACAGGGAGGTGATGGCGCTGAAAGACAAGAACAACATCGTGCACCAGGACCTGGCTGTGCAGAACGCTGACAGGGACAACATGAGGGCACAGACGAACAATGACCAGGACCTGGCTGTGAAGAACGCTGACATGGACAACATAAGGTCACCGATCACAATGCTAAACAATGAGTGTGCTCACTTTGAAATCTGAGTGCTCTGCTTTAAAGTCTGAAATAAAAAAAGATGTTGACCGTTTGAGGACTGAGTGTAATACCTCAAAATCTGACCTCAGGAAAGATGTCAACTGTTTGAAGACTGAATGCTCAACCCTGAAGTCTGAGGCAAAGAAAAATGTCGACAAACTCAAGTCCGACTTGTCTGGAATCAAGAGTAGCATTGCGGCTGTGAAGAGAGACCACTCTGCCCTGCAGTCAGATCAGAAAGCTTCAAAGAACCAGAACCAGACTTCATTGCAACAGATTGCTGCTCTAGAATCACGAATGGGTATTATTCTCTGTCTCTCTACTTTTATGTGTGTGCTGTTGTCACGAAATCCCCCGCTCGATCCTGATCAGAGATCGGGAGAGGGAAATCGCGAACTCCCGAGGAGAGTCTCGCACGCCCAGACATGACAAACTCACAGGAGAAGGCACACGCGCACACCAGAAGTACAATACAAAACAAGACTATTTATTATAAGCAAGCACACACACACACTTACACAATTCAATACACTCAATGTTTAACAAATTATCTACACAATTTACATGGCATTCAAAAGTTTGTCCAAAGAATAAACTAAAGCCGGCAACTTAACTGAATAACCAAAAGAGAGTTTGTAAGCAGAAACACAAAATTGAAGGGAAAAACGACGAAAGGGCAGACGAAGAAAAGAAGTCCAACAAAAACAGCAGAGCGTCCGAAGAAGAAGACAAAAGGGGAAAACAAAAGTCAGTAGAAAAACTGCTCCCCCTCCTGTGGCAGGCTACAGCAGCAGAAACAAAAGATGAGAGACGGCAGAGGTTGCCCCGAGACTCCTCAACAGGAACGTCGAAGCATGGCCCGAACGCACAGACAGGCCGACAGATCGGGCCTAACCTGGGGCCAGACAGAAAGGCGGGCGGCCTCTCACAGCCGGAAACGGAGAAAAGAGCGGTTGACCGGGCGGTCAGCCAGGCAGCAACAGGTCAGGTCAGGTTCAGGCTCAGGCTCAGGCTCAGGCTCAGGCTCAGGCTCAGGACTGTATGAAAAAACAAAACAAAAACCTAGTTTTGAACTCCCAGAGTAACAACAGTTTTGTGTTTACCCAAAAACTAATTCCCCAACAGTCCTCTTCAGGGATGTAAAAACCCTCCCTCTTTAAACTTGGTTCTCTCCAAGAACCCCAAAAAACGCTGAACAACACTTTCTTTACAATCCTTTTCACACGACTCAGTCTAGGGGTAATATTTCATCAAAAAGGATTAACTAAAAGGTTTCACTTTTTCTGGAACAACAAGGCTTTCATACATTTAGAAAATTCTAGCCTTTCAAATACAAAAATTAACAATTACATTCTTCTGAAAATTTCACAGCTTTTCAGGTACAAGAATGGACACTTAAATTCTTCTGAAAATATCACATAGAACTTCACCACCAAAAATATGTCACTTCATTATCATTTCTTCCAGAAGGCGGACGAACTACAGGCAAAGAATGTATTTCCCCAAAATGGCATTCACAATGTACTTCAAAAGGTCAAAAAGCCTTGAAAACACTAATGACACTTTCTCTCAAAAATAAAAACAGAAACGGGGATGAACGCTTTACAAAGCTCCTATCAGCATAGCTAGAAGCGCGACTGGAATAACCCTCTGTTATCCAGCTCTCCGCAGAGTCTCTTAATACCTAATTAAGCTAGGACGATGACCGCGAGGCTAAACATAGGTCGCGAGGCTAAACATATACCGCAAGGCTAAACATAGGCCGCGAGGCTAAACATTGGCCGCGAGGCTAAACATATACCGCAACAAGGAATAATGCGCGCGCGTGCACGCATTTAGGATTCTGAATCTCTGTGAACTCAAATACGCTTTGCACCGAAAAACGATTTGCACGGCCTAAACACACAATGGCGAGCCAAAACATTGATTCAAAAATATGTGCCGAGTTCAAGTACCAAATTCTACGACCGGCAAAAACCTATCCAACTGACAAGTCATGACCCAGCCAGTCAGTTCCTTAGCCCCTTATGCAAAAATCAAGAAAATAATAAGAAAAATGAACCAAAGAAAACGCACACAAATATACATGTTAGCAAACCTATAACTAGCTACTCTACATTGTTACGCGCGCGTTGTTGTACGAGTTTTAACGGGATTAATACTAATTTTATGCAGCTACTGACCAAACTTCCAAGTGGCGGAATGAAGAAGAAGAATCCTCCCCACAAGACAGTCGCAGCTCTGGTCTCGCCAAGGGCTCGGGGTAAGCGCGAGCAGGTGGAAGGGGTTCCGGACCGGCCACAGCTTTCTTCCAGGACTCCAGTGAACGCCAGGGACGATGACGGGGAAGGGAGGACAATGAGGAACCAAACAAAAAGGGGTGAAGATGGCGATGAGGATGAAGAGGAGAAACGATGTCAGCCGAAGCTCTACAGCTTCGCTATCCCCACGTCTAGGACTCGTGCAGGATAAACAATTGATAACAGGATCCTTCAGGGACGTGGCCCTCACCACACCTCAGCACTGGGCGGCCGTAGGTGGACAGAACGATGAAAAGGAGAAAGGATGAAGCGATGAAGCGATGTTGCTTAACTGAAGGAAAAATATGGAGTGACGTTCGACCGGTCTAAAACTCACGAAGTCGCCAGTTGAATGTGGAGTCTCGCGAGAGGTCAGAGCTAACACGGGTTGCACGGATTTCACAAGTAGGTTGTCTCGATTAGGTTCAAAGAAAAGGAAAGATCTCGGGGTCCTTTGCGATCGAGTGGTAGACTGTGCCTTTCTCGGTCTGTTCAGAAGAACAATGTCACAAACTCGTGACAGCTGTGTATGGGATTTACATGTAAAGCCTTTATATTAACAGCTCTAATCTCTCCGCCCAGTGAGTGTAATGCAATCTTTCTCTGCCCCCCCCCCCCCCCTCTCTCTCTCTCTGAGTCTTAGTTCTTTCAGGACTGTTTGTTTTTGCTTTCTATTGTTTGCATTTTTGTATAAAGTATAAGTAAACATTAGGCATAACTTCATCAGTTCTTCTTGTAAAAATGTTAACAAAAAAAAGGTTAATGGCTGTGTACAATTGCTTTACAAGAATCAAACTCAAAAATTTGATTATTACTTATTTGCGTTGCAGTTGTGCAAGTTCTGCAACCATATATTTGTCAACAAATGATGAACATTTAGGTTACAACATGAGGCAGAAAGAAAGCTGAATTAGGTTTCCTTTTATAATTTAATTCATGTGTTGATTCAAAATTAAATTAATTCCCATATAAACTCCCCCACTTTTGTGCTTCTGTGTACATTTTTTAATGGAGAAAAAGAAAAGTGTCTGATCAGTTTTCATAGTGGAAAGATCGTAGCTGATAACATTAATTCCATACTGCGCTATTCACACATGACATTGTACAAAGAAGCTACTAGACTAACTTCTGAATTTTTTTTCTCCTACAGCGAAAGCCAACAGCCAAGTATCATTTTGTGCCAAGCTGGATAAAGATGTAACCATCAACCACAAGCAGAAGACTCTGATCTGTCGGACAGTCATCAACAGAGTGGGAGATGGCTATGACGAAAATACAGGCGTGTTCACCGCTCCTGTGTCTGGTACCTACTGCTTCATGGTGAACGTCTGTCCTAGTGGTACTAAAGATCCCAAACTTGCCTGGATAGATATTGTCATTGAGGACAGGGATGTAGCTTTTGCAGGTGCTACTGGTGATAACGTGTGCACAGGCCACTGTGCTGTGAGAATGAATGCAGGTGAGCGTGTGTGGTTGAGGACCTTCAGCAATGATGTGTACACCTTTGACAGTGGATGGCTGACCTTTTTCACTGGGATGCTGGTCCAGCCTGACGTGTAAAACAAAACCTTTGGACTGTTGATGTTCTTTAAATGTGCATTTGTACTCCTGTTTAGAACTGTAGTGCCTTGCACTTTTATTGCAGATGTACATAGACCAGTGCGGTGGATGTAGGTTTTGCAGGTGCTTCTGTGCATGTGCACAGGCCACACTGCTGTGAAAATGACTGTTGGTGAACGTGTGTGCAGACCTGTTTACCTTTACGATTTTGCCGTAATTTTTACAGGAAAAAGTCAAATTACGGCTACGAAAAGAAAACAAAACGGGAAAATAAAATCCTAAATATAAAAAAAACCCCACTACAGTTGCGTCGGTAAGCGAAGCTTTTGAAACGATGCGGTGAAAAGTCATTTTGCGCCGTTTCTGTTTCAAAATGGCGTCCAAGCGAGTGCATTCTGAAGCTTCTGTATCTTCTGGTTGAAAACATCAAAAGAAAACACATCAAAAGTCACTTAAATGGCACAGAAATTCCGGGAAAGTGACCTAAAAATTCCAGGAATACGTTGTTCAGCTCAACAGACATTTAGTATGGAATACAGATGTTTCGTACCCTGGACGTTTCGTACAAAGACGTTTCGTACCCTGGATTGGTCGTTTCGTACATTATTTTCAAGACATTTCATACATGAACTTAGCGTTTCGTACACAAGACATTTCGTAACAGTAAGCTAGGCCTATCTGCAGTCTGGACTCCAGCTACCGAAGCAATTTCATTGGATAACGGTGTCACGATAAATAAGTACCTGCCATGAAATATCTACCTCTCGCATGAGAACTATAACCATCTAACCCTAACCCTATCCCTAGCCACGGACATAACCAAGAAAGTTTTCATTTCTAACCCTAACCCTTTCCCGGGCGTTATATCCTAATCCTGCTATTACCTGTCATGAAATATCTACCTCGGCATGAGAACTATAACCATCTAACCCTAACCCTATCCCTAGCCACGGAAAGAACCAAGAAAGTTTTCATTTCTAACCCTAACCCTATCCCTTTCCCGGGCGTTATATCCTAACCCTGTTATTACCTGCCATGAAATATTTACCTCGGTATGAGAACTATAACCATCTAACCTTAACCCTAGCCACGGAAAGACCCAAGAAAGTTTTCATTTCTAACCCTAACCCTTTCCCGGGCGTTATATCCTAACCCTATCCCTGTCTAACCCCATCCCGACCTGCAGAAAGGGGTAGGAGTAGCAGCGAGTTCAAAACTTTAAAACAAAAATAATTGGCGTCCAGACTGCATAATTATAGCTTTCTGTCATTTCGTACACGGGCGTTTCGTACATTTTGGTGTACGAAACGTCCACAGACTGGCTATATGGCTCCCCCCACCAAGTTTTAGAGATGTTTTGCTTGTGTATGAAGTGTCCAAGTGTGTACAAAGTGACTAAGACGAAACGAAACGAAAATGTCATGAGGTACGAAACGTCCAGGGTACGAAACGTCTGTATCCCATTTAGTATTGCACACTCAGGTCAGTACGATATCGACGTTCAAAGGTCACACGTTGGATTTTTTTTTTTTTCAAAATTACTTTTTTTTGTTTCAGAAATTACAACTTTGCAAAATAGGGGTAAACAGGTCTGTGTGTGGCTGAGAACCTTCGGTGACGATGTGTAAACCTTCAACTATGGATGGGTGACCATTTTCACCAGTGTGCTTGTTCAGCCTGATGCGTAAAACAAATGTGGATTTTCTTCTCCATTCTCTCACCCCAGTCACCTTTAACACAAGCACTGTGAGGTTTGGGGCAGCCACAGTTACTGGTTACAGTTGCTGTCGGTTAAGATGCAGATCAACACCCCTCATCAAAGTCTTTGTTCATTGCGTTTTTTCCTATCTTGCCTGTATACCATATTTTACGGACTATAAGCAAAGACACTGAAAAGAAAGACTAACATCCGGTCCCTTTTCCCTATATGAGTAGTGTGGACAGAAACACTGGCTATGTCCCTTTTAAACGTGACACATTTAGGTTACATTAGCTCTTTTTTTCAAACCAGAGAGTTATCTTTTCATGAGTCAGTTATACTTTGGATAACTACCCCACTAACGATAACTCTATCAGCCCGGCTCGCCGTAACTCTTAAGTAGTCCATCTTACCCTTTTAGAGTCTTTGCTATAAGGCGATATTTTTTTTTTCCTAGACTGAGACCCTTGCGCCTTATAATGTGACTAATAATATACTTATTAAAAGAAACTATAACAAAATCTGAATGTTGTGTATAATTTGGGGGGTGCGCCTTATAATCAAGTGCGCCTTGTAGTCCGTAAAATACAGAAATCTACTATTACTGAATGCATAATTATAATTGTTAAAAGGATGAAAATTAATGTTGAACATAGAAAACAACAGAGGTTTTTAAGTGCCCAATCTGCTGTAAGAAAGGCAAGACTGAAAACATGGAAAGAACCGAGAAGTGAAGGAGGGCAATCAGGTGATAACCTGCATCTTTCCCACTGCAATCAGTAGCGACAAGTAAGCTTAATGCATCTTTCCCACTGCAATCTAGTGACAAGTAAGCTTAATGCATCTTTCCCACTGCAATCAGTAGTGACAAGTAAGCTTAATGCATCTTTCCCACTGCAATCAGTAGTGACAAGTAAGCTTAATGCATCTTTCCCACTGCAATCAGTAGTGACAAGTAAGCTCAATGCATCTTTCCCACTGCAATCAGTAGTGACAAGTAAGCTTAATGCATCTTTCCCACTGCAATCAGTAGTGACAAGTAAGCTCAATGCATAACTGCAATCAGTAGCTCTGCTGCTCAATGCATCTTTCCCACTGCAATCAGTAGTGACAAGTAAGCTTAATGCATCTTTCCCACTGCAATCAGTAGTGACAAGTAAGCTCAATGCATCTTTCCCACTGCAATCAGTAGTGACAAGTAAGCTTAATGCATCTTTCCCACTGCAATCAGTAGTGACAAGTAAGCTCAATGCATCTTTCCCACTGCAATCAGTAGTGACAAGTAAGCTTAATGCATCTTTCCCACTGCAATCAGTAGTGACAAGTAAGCTCAATGCTACCTACCTGGTGAGGTGCTACGCTGCTGCAGAGTTAGACAATTAATTTAGCTCTGCTGTTAGATTGGATGCACAATACCATGCTTAATATTTCTACTTACAATGTTAGTGAAACTTATCAAAGTTTCTGTCATTAACTCACTCGGCACTGGCCAGTTGCTTCCCCTTACAACCGTTCAAGATAGGCCATTTGACTAGGTTCGAAAACACATCACCACAAAAAAGTTATGAAAAGTTACAGACTGATATTTTCAGAGAAGATTACTAACACCATGCACTAAACGATCGTGAAATATCAGATTCCATACCTTTGTCGTTTGTCTCCTATTGACTTTTTCTCCTTTTGAGCTCCTCCAAAATCGGAATATGTCGGCTGTACACAGCGGGGAGACCAGTGAAAACTAAAAACCAGACGCATACCTTACCCATTATGGCCATATGGCCTGGGAACGCAGAAGAAGAAGTCTCCAATTGACAAAAACAGCTAACACATAGAAAGAAGGAAAATTTCACATTCCGATCTTTTAACCCCATCCCCCCCCCCTACAGCCAAACCTGAGAATAAAGTCTGCAATGATTGGTTGATTTCAAGAGAGGCAAGGTGAAAGCAAACTGAAAGTAGGTTACGACATGGTGGCTCTTGAGAGCTGGTTGCACGCCAGAAATCAAAACCTCTTGAAAAAACGTGACTCAGCAGCAGTGCAGTCTCCTCGGTTGGTTGCCTCCTGATGGCCTAACATAGATTCACTCCCTTTGGACTGCTGGTCTCGGATTCTGCGACTTGAACAAGCCGGGGTGTAGCTGCGAATTGGGAATCGGAAACTCTCATGAGCCGGAGCCGGCTCATTCATCCAGAGCGAGTTAATAAATCAGCTTGGTGTTGATCTGTACATTTGATTAAATGCATTTTAACCTTCACCGGATCCCCTGTTCAACTACACAGTCACGATGGGGCGGGTTTTCCACTACCCATACTCATTAAAAAGGAAAGGGACATGCATTTTAACAGTGTTTATCCCTATTCCAGATGATGCGGGTTCTCCAGTACCCATACTCGTCAAAGAGTCACCATGTGTTTATCCTTCTCCAGATGGCGCGGGTGTCCCACTACCCATACTCGATGCAACTGCAGTGGCATAGTTCTGCTCTTTAAAGTATGGGTTGTAGGATACCCGCGCAATCAGTTCATGTTCAAATGACGCATTATATTAGTCATTTGTATTTTATACACATTAATTAAATTCAGACACATAAAGCCATTAACGTTTTTGAGAAACTCATGAAATTTCATGATTGCTTAAATACTTTTTTAGAAAAAACAGTTTTTATGTGTCTCTGGGTACTAGAATACCCAGGAAGCATGGTGAAGGTTAATAGACAAGTGCAGTTTAAATTGAACTGAACTTAGTCAACTGACTCATCGCTGACCCCATGCCACCCCTTGTTTTTCATCTTTGTTGAAGTGATTGATGCATGTATATTAGACTGAGCAGTACATTGTTTGAACTGATGTTAATGAAGAAGAAAATATATGTAGGCCAAAGTTTGCAGATTCAATTCAAATTGAAATGTCTCAGTCCTTATATGGAACTGTTTCTGTGACTTGAATTATCAACTGTTGGCCTTTGATCGTAATATGGAATTGTTCTGACTTTTTTTTTCATGATAGAGTTAATGTAAGCAATTAGCAAAATAACATTTCATTTTCCCAAAATGCTTTTATCATTGGATTGGTTATTTGTGACCCGGCGCCACGAAAGGGACATTAAGTGTCAAATGATGACCATTCTGAGAAAATGATACAGTTAAAAACTTCAGACCATTCTCTTTCTGGTGATATAAAAAAACTTTCTTGCATCCTTTTTTTGTTGCAGTTATGAGCATTTAAAGTTGGTAAGGTGACTGTCGGCCTTTTTGATAAATCAGTCTGAAGTCTAGCCTGTACTAAGAAAATGCACCAACCAATAATTTTAAAGCACTTTTTTGAATAATATTTAGAGACCGTATTAAAGATATTCCTTTATGGTATGAAAAAGAAGATGTTAAAGAGCAAGAAAATACCCATAACTCAAAATTGACATAAAATAATGCTTTTGACTTTACAGGCCTGTTGTGAGAAACAAGCCCAGCGACTTAATGTCCCTTTCGTGGTGCTGGGTCACATTTGTATTTGACTGTTACTTGTTAGGATTTTGTTACCTCTACTGATAGTTCAAATTGTTTGTTTGTCAGTCTCTAAACTTTACAGTCTAAAGATAATACATGTAATACTTTTAAAAGGAACAGAATTTGATACCGTAAAAACTGGACTACAAGATGCACCTGTATATAAGCCACATCCCTTAAATTGACAAAATATTAGGTATTTATTCAGATATAAGCTGCACCAGTTTATAAGCTGCAGAGAAAATTGTATGTGCACAAACCAACACAAATATAGAAATTCTCCTATCAGAACATGAGTATTTAATGTTCTCAGGACACATGAGATTTGAATCTATTGATTACCAAAACCAGTTTTGAGTCTAAAGAAGCTCAAAATAGGCTGAAGAATGTGGCCAGAAACAGATTTAATCATACTGATAAATGTAGAATGGAAAAAAAATCCACAGATAAGCCGCATCAGTCTATAAGCCGCATGGGCCAAAGTTGAGGAAAAAAGTAGCGGCTTATAGTCCGCATTTTACAGTAAGTTGTGTTTGATTGTCCCTGTAAGTAGATTATTGTTCAAATTTTGGAGTGATTGTTGTTGTCCTGGGGCTTTAGGTCCCTACCACACACTGCATATCTGGGGACCAGAATGAAAATTCATTTAACATCCTCCGGTCTGGAACAGATATTATGGGACATTAAGATAAAGATGGTGGGAACGATCCTGGAGGCAATGCCTGAAGGCAGTGCAACACCAGGAAAGTCCCGATTTTTTAACGATACAGATGTATAAGTTACAAAATAATAAATTAAATCGATCTGGGACTGAATGAATGAAAATCCGTTTAACGTCCTCCGGTCTGAAACAGACACATATGGGACATTAGTAGATATAAAGATGGTGGGAACAATCCTGGAGGCAATGCCCGGAGGCAGTGCAACTCCAGGAAAGTCCCGAATTTTTTAACGATACAGATGTATGATTAATCTGGGGACCAGTTTTGGAGTGAATCTAGGGTGGTTTATTTACAGGTGGTTGTTGGTTGTTCTTGTTCTTTTGCTTTACTGCAGTGCTATTATTATTTAATTTTTTTTTTAATATTAACCCCTTGACTGCCAGAGAAAAATTAAGAAAAAATACATAAAAAAATTGTCAAATGTAAAAAAAGAGAACTATCAAGAGTCAATCTGGCAAATTGGTCTGGGGATATAACCCTCCTAACTGTTTAAAAGCAAAAAAAACCCAACTATATCCCAGAGTTATTCCCCTGCATCTGGTGATGTATTCGGTGATGTCAGCAAGTCCGTACCTGAAACGTTTGGCAGTCAAAGGGTTAATTTAATGCAGGTTTGATGTTGGAAAATTTAAAATAATTAAAATCAATGAAAGACACTTTTCTTTCTTTTTTTGTGGACATCTGTTGACATTTTGAGTCATGCAAGCAATATTCTAACATTTTGATTCACCACTGTAGTTGTATGGATCATTCTCATAGATGATAATGTGGTTATATTTGTTGCGTCACTTTTTAATCATCTTTCAGGACAAACAGTGTATCCCATTGCATTCCCCTATTAACGCTGATCACGAATATATATTATATGGTTCTTTCTTCACTTTCAATAGGGTTGATGCCTAGTACTGGTGTGTATGTGTATTCAACAAAATTTTAACATTGTTGTGAATATTTTAACTGAGAATCAAAAATTTTGCAAAACGCTTTCAGTAGCAAACAAGAGAGTCTTGTCCAACATGAGTTTACGACTTGTGTTTTGAATTATTTTCCATGAATGAAGAGCTTGATGTGTGCATGGACATGTGACTTTTTTTCCCCCTTTTCAGAGAGGAAATCAAATGTGTTGCTCTTTTCATTTTGTTTGTTTGGGTGTTTTGAGAAAGAGTGTGTGTGTGTGTGTGTGTGTGTGTGTGTGTGTGTGTGTGTGTGTGTGTGTGTGTGTGTGTGTGTGTGTGTGTGTGTGTGTGTGAGAGTGAGAGAGAGTGAGAGAGAGAGAGAGAGAGAGAGAGAGAGAGAGAGGAGAGAGAGAGAGAGAGAGAGAGAGAGAGAGAGAGAGAGAGAGAGAGAGAGAGAGAGAGAGAGAGAGAGAGAGAGAGAGAGAGAGAGAGAGAGAGAGAGAGAGAGAGAGAGAGAGAGAGAGGCTTGCAAGATCAACATTGTAATGAAACCACAGTATAAAAAACCCATTTGGGATGCATTTTATTCCAGCCAATACTTTATGAGTGAACACATTGTGTAATAATACTGTCAATATATGCCTTCATTTGGTTTGTAAAATATCAGCTATTAGACTAGTAGTCAATGTCTCCAAATGAAAACAATGAAAAGCACAATTAATTTGAAAAAATATGAACAATTAGACTGGTAGTTAATAATAAATGACAAAATGAAAAATGTCAAGAAAGAAGGAATTAATTGTAACACTTTCATGCATAAATCATTAAATGATGCAAGAAAGACTAAAGTTCAGGAGAGAGATCATTTACTCTTCCTGACAAGCTCCAACTCTAAAGATGAACACCCCAAAAATAAATAAAAACAACAAAACTTGACATAATACTGTCAATATATGCCTTCATTTGGTTTGTAAAATATCAACTCTAAAGATGAACACACAAAAAAGAAATTAAAATAAACAATTAGACTGGTAGTTAATATGTCAAAATGAAAATCAAAAGCATAACTAAGAACCGCCTGTGAAAAGGCCTATCTACCTTCTTATTCTCCAAAACGTCAAAATGATGTTTTACATCCTCTCTGTCATAGACACATATGGGACATTTGTAAATACAAAGATGGTGGGAACAATACTGGCTGCAATGCCCGGAGGCACTGCAACCCCAGTAAAGTCCCGAGTTTTTGAACAATATAGATAGGTGTAGCGGTAACCACGCCTCGGTTAAACCTCATCGGCTATGGTACCGCCACATTTCGATTTCGATTCTTATTCTCAAGAATGAAAAATGTTTTTTTTTTTTACGTCCTCTCGGTCTGGAACAGACACGTATGGGACATTTGTAAATACAAAGATGGTGGGAACAATACTGGAGGCAGTGCAACACCAGTAAAGTCCCGAGTTTTGAACAACATAGATAGGTGTAGCAGTAACCACACCTCGGTTAAACCTCATCGGCTATGGTACCGCCACATTGTAAGAGTATTCTCACATTTTGACAAAAACCTAAATTTAGCAGGCAATCTGTAGCATTGGGGCTTGCAAGGACAAATACAAAAAAAACCTCTTTAAATTTTGGAGACTGCTTGACTGTGAAGAGGGGAAGTATTGTTGTGTTGTCTATGTTGTTTGAAAAAGAAATTTTGTTGTTGAAATATTACACATTCACTTTTGTCTCGTCAATAAAATAACGTCACTCTGCACCACTTGTGTATTTGTTTGTGTGGAACTTTGGTCAGAGACGTTGCAGTCTGTTTCAGGTTTTTTCTTGAATTTATCGATAACAAAACAACAAAACAAAACCTCAAATTTTCATAAGGTTCTAGCAAACACTGTCCATCTTTTTCTTTATTTTTATATTTGTAGTACCTCCAGGATCGACCCACTATTTATATATCTACAAAGGTTTCATATGTACCTGTTCCGGGTCGGAGGATATTATACTGATTTTCATTTATGTTTTTATTTGTAGCTGACTTTTAATGTTAGCACAAGGTAGTACACACAACACCAGTTGAGAGTTGAAACAAAACAGTTAAAACTCACCTTCTCTTTGCTGTGGCTTACCGAATGGGGTATGAACGAGTTGGCGTCAATAAGTGTGTGTGTTTATGTGTGTGCGTGTGCGTGCGCGCGCGCGCGTGTGTGTGTTAGAGAGAGAGAGAGTTGTTTTGTATATGCGCTGTTGCTGGTTGGTGTCACTCTTGATTGTTGTTTTTGTTGTCTGTTGATGAATAATTGATTGTAAAGCGCTTTGGGCTCATCTGAGGTAAAGCGCTATATAAATGTACTATTATTATTATTATAATACTTGTACTAATAAGTAATATGGTAAAGGTCAAGATGTGCCCCCACCCCCCTCCCCATTTCTCGGTTAATTGTATTTTTCCGTTTTTGCCTTTCTTACCATACATAGTTGTATTTTAGGAACATTTTTAGCTAATAACCTTTTTGGAATACTAACCCTATCCCTAACCCTACCCCCCACCCTATAAGACGGAAAAACGCAACGAACCACAACTGTGACAAATTGCGGTGTACTGCAGTACATAGTGGGGGGTAGGGTTAGGTTTAGGGCTAGGATTAGGGCTAGTATTTCAAAAAGGTCATTAGCTAAAAATGTTCCTAAAATACAGCTTTATGTATGGTAAGAAAGGCAAAAACGGAAAAATACAATTAACCGAGAAATGCAGGAGGGGTGGCACATCTTTACCTTTACCAGTAATATTAACAATACTGCTATCGATAATATATTATTAAGTTTGAAAAACTGAAGAATTTTTATTTTTTTCATTATATTACCTATGATGAGCTGCTTGTTTGTATTTGTCCCATTTTGATTTTGTGCTGATTTCATTTATACATGCATTGAAAGATGGGATGAAAGAGAGTGAAAGCAGGAATTGTGGAATGAATGAAGAAAAGGAATAGAAATTGTTGAACACACACAAAATCTCATTGCTCAAGTTAGAGTTTAGTTCCATCCCTTTCATACCTGAAAAATAACACTTCAACACTTACAGAGGTCAGTAAAATTGCTGAAGACTGGGAGCTTGGGAAAACATATCTGGACACGGCGTTCAGAAATAATGTTTATATTTATGCAAAGCAGGAAACACTGCAATATTGCATAGGTAAGGCACACATTCACAGGGTTTTTTTCAGTAAAAAGTTCATTCAAAATATAGTTTAATAGACATGCACCAATGACGTCATGTTCTTATATAATAGCCCCTCGGATGCTATTAACTTCTAACACCATGGGCAAATACATTCGCCCAAAACATCACTACAGTACACACTCCCACCAAATGAAAAGACATTCACTGCCAAGTACCCTGCCATGTGTTTATCTATTTGTATAGCTTATGTCACTCTTTCTTCCGTTGAAGCAATGCATGTGCACTCAACTTTACTCCACTCTTGTCGGTTGAGATGCAACGGACAACCAAGAACGTCAAAACATACATGACACTAGAAGAGTTAAACTGGCAAGCTTCAACTTCATCAGTAAAAAGTTTACATTTGTTGCGTATCAATACAGTGGCACCTCCTATTATAAGACTCCCTCACACTTCTCTAAGACATTGCCCTTCTTTGTAAGTATTAAAATTACCTCCTTTATAAGACCTCATTTTGGATGATTTTTGAAGGACTTATAAGGGAGGCTCCACTGTACCACATTACCAGTCGGTCGTTTCCGACTATGACTTCCAAACAGCAGAGAAGGCACGTGCTATTGTATTTGGTACTTTATAGCCATGAAATTTGGGTTGCTCCCACCTGGAGAGCGTGGAGGATGGGTATTGTATTTGGTACTTTATAGTCACAGAGGGCATGAAATTCGGGTTGCTCCCACCTGGAGAGCGTGGAGGATGGGTATTGTATTTGGTACTTTATAGTCACAGAGGCGTGAAATTCGGGTTGCTCCCACCTGGAGCGTGGAGGATGGGTATTGTATTTGGTACTTTATAGTCACAGAGGCATGAAATTCGGGTTGCTCCCACCTGGAGAGCGTGGAGGATGGGTATTTGTATTTGGTACTTTATAGTCACAGAGGGCGTGAAATTCGGGTTGCTCCCACCTGGAGAGCGTGGAGGATGGGTATTGTATTTGGTACTTTATAGTCACAGAGGCGTCTCTGTGAAATTCGGGTTGCTCCCACCTGGAGAGCATGGAGGATGGGCTGAATTTGTTTACATTGGATATGTCTTGCCCAGGATACACCGTCACTCTCTCGGTTAAAAGGACTTGATGACACACTGACGACAGCTAGCTTTTGGGAAAGTCCCTAATACCAACTAATTCTTCTTCTGCGTTCCCAGGCCATATGGCCATAATGGGTAAGGTACGTATATGTCAGGATTTCAGTTTTCACTACTCTCCCCGCTGTGTACAGCTGACACATTCCGATTTCGGAGGAGCTCAAAGGGGAAAATTTATTTGGAAGATTGTTTTGAAAAAAAAGGCAGGAGAATGGGCCAATAAGTCAGAAAGATAGTAGATGATAGAAAGCAAAGGGAAAAGGCAGAGTCAAAGAGAGTGGCAGATTAGAGGAAGTTACAAGCACAGAACTTCCAAAAGACGGGGGAACTATTTTTATGAAAGACCCCCGGGTATCCCCCCCACAGGAACAACTAATTTTGTTGTTTGTAGCAATAAGAGCCGGTGCAAATGCCCTCTGCTTTGAGAGTCATATAATCTTCCACAAAAGACTAAGCTGTAACCATGGTTATCCAAATTCCACTACTATAATATAGAAAATCATTTCTTGTACAGCTTTCACTTAACCCTTTCACCGCCAGCCACATTTCAGCCCAAAATGTCCATTAAATTTACCTGGGTAGAGAACAAAATCCATCTGCAGTATTGGGGATTCTTCTGTGACATATATAAAACAAGGTCTATCCTTACTTCCCAAAACTAAGACAAATAAAAGGTCCTTGAATAATAGACCCCAATTTGATGCCTTTTAGTGATAGGGGAAGATGGGGTAAAAAGCGCATGGGCGGGTAAGAAGCCCACCCCAATTATCTCATGAAATAAAGAAAATTTCAGTCAAATTTACCCATGAGACGAATGCTAGATATTAACGCTCGTCTCATGGGCAAAATGAGACTGAAATTTGCTTCATTTCATGAGATAATTGGGGTGGGCTTCTTACCCGCCCATGCGCTTTTTACCCCGTCTTCCCCTATGGGTGTTAAATCACTGTGGTGCTAAAATGCGACTTTGGCGGTGAAAGGGTTGTATTATTATGACATAAATTTTAACATGCTTCTTCGCTGTCAATGGGAAATGTATTAAACCAAAACATATTGCGTTATGTTACACCAAAAAAACAGAGACACTGCTGACTTGAAGTGACAGATTGCAGATAATAAGAGAAAAAACAACTAACAAAAGATATTGTGTTATGTTACACCAAAAAACAGAGACACTGCTGACCTGAAGTGACAGGTTGCAGATAATAAGAGAAAAAACAACTAACAAAAGATATTGTGTTATGTTACACCAAAAAACAGAGACACTGCTGACTGAAGTGACAGATTGCAGATAATAAGAGAAAAAACAACTAACAGAAGATGCAACAAAAGCCAGTTCCTCTTCCCGTTGCCATGGGTGAGAGGCTAAACAAAAACCCCAAACGAACAAAAATAAACCAAATACAAAGAACAGCCAAAAAGGTTTGTTTCACACATCAGGCTGGACTAGCATCCCAGTGAAAAAGGTCATCCATTCTGCGCTGAAGGTGTAAACATCATCGTCGAAAGTTCTCAGCCACACTCGCTCACCAACATTCATTCTCACAGCAATGTGGCCTGTAGACACTGAAGTCCCTGAAGCTTCTACAAAACCTATGTGTATGTCCTCTAAGACAATATCCATTTTGGCCTTTTTGAATTTGTCATCTATATCAGGACTGGTGCTGACCATGAAGCAGTAGACTCCTGACACAGGAGCAGTGAACACACCTGTGTTTTCATCGTACCCGTCTCCCACTCTGTTGATGACATGCTGGCAGATAAGCGTCTTCTCCTTGTGATTGATGGTCACTTTGTCATCCAAAATGGCACAAAATGCTTCTTGGTGATTGGCTTTGGCTGACAGAAGGAAAAAACAAAAGACACACATTAGCCATCACACATGATATCACACAATAGCCTGAATAGATCTACTTACAATTTGATGCATGCATGCAGGGCACTACAGTATGATGGAATCGATTTCATAAGCTCAATTCTTTTTTTAAATATGGTTTAACTGAAAACACTGCACACTTTAATTTCCTTTTAACACAAACTTTAAAATACACTTGTGGATAGAAACAAAACCATGTGTTTGTACACTTATCACAGAGCTTCAGATTGTTTTCAGACATCATGGGTCATATGACCCCTGACAACAGAAAATGAGGGGTCATTTTTAACATTTTCACGCCGCACCAGTTACTTGCGGCTGGTAGCGAATTTCACAGTTAACGCTGCACCAGCCTCAAGTAGCGGGTGCCTCAGCTCTTATCTGTTGACGCACCAGCCGCAAGTAACTGGTGCTATTTAAACAAATTCTATCTTTCTCCCTATTGCGGTATAGTGGAAAAAAGACTGCACTACTAGCAAATAGGGAGCCTTATCTGAGATAGGCAGGCTATTTGGTTCATCTTGACCTGACCTTCACCCTCTAATTTTAGCGTGAAACAAGGAATCCCTCCTTTTCCCCGCCAATGCCAGAGTTGGAAATCGCAGCCGTTCTTTGTTGCCAACATGTCAGTCAGACACTGACATATTCCGTTACACAAAGTTATAGAATTAGTTCAGCAAAGTGGGTCAGATGATGAGGAGAGTGATAGGGTCACAATTCATAATCAAGAAAGTGAACATGAACTTTTTGAAGATTTTTTTAGCTTCCAGTTCATCTGAAGAAGAAGATGAAGAAGAACAAGCGTCGTCTGCTTCAGCAGCTTGCCACGCAAAGCTGGTCGAAAATGCACTGTCTCTCTATGACACAGACAGTGACACTAATGAGCCTACCCCCATGGCTGCGCACGCACGCACACACACACACTTTAGTGAGCTCAGATGTTTTTTCGTGTGTCATAAGCTTTCTTTTCCCCACTGTGTTTCTCATTATTTTATGGGTGTTTTTTTCCTGTAGTTTTTATTAGAATAAAATGCTCTTTGCTGATTCAGAATATTCACTTTGAATAAAATCCATGCTAATGATTGAGACCACCTACCTGGAATGAAATAGAAGCTATGGACTGAGTGTTGCCTACTAGAATAATTTCATACACAGAGAAATGAAGTGTCTTCCCGAATCAACTGTGTTTGCATTTGTGCCTACAGAGAAAAAAATGTGCTCATGTATTCGGTTGGATTATGCGCCGATTTCTATTTTTCACCTTTTCATGGTAAGAATGAATGTATTTTACACTTTTCATTTTATTTTGTTGTTGTTATTCTTACTAAATAAACGTATACAAAGCTATTCTTTGCGTGTTTCGGTATAAATGTCATTTCAACTAGAATTGTGGCGAAGTAGTAATCATATCTTTGAAAATTATACGAGAGTAAAGTTGAAGTCTTGCTCTTTCCAATGATGTATAGCAATAAGAACTTAACTATGGCGAAAGTACCGTAAAAAAAATCACAAAAGTGCTAAAATCGTGCCGTCGCCAACGGTTGTGAGGTTGAACGAACCAGCCGGCACTCGGCGCAGCCACTGCCGAGCGGCAGCCGGCTGTGAAGAGTTGAAAATCATGGGCCAGTCATGTGTTACTAAAACTTTAAACCTAAATTTCAGTACAATGCCGCAATACAGTAATAATAATATGCCTTGCGTGTGCGTGCGTGGACGCGCGCATGGGAGTAAGTATATGAACAGAACAGAACATTATTGCCATAGAAATTAAAAAGTCACGGTAGTATTTGGCATATATATTAATGAGACAGACACAGACAAAAAGAATTTTATATGTATAGCCCATAAGTTTAGTCTAGATCCAGAAAAGATAAAGGTCATGCATGTTTTTGTGCTTACAAAACAAACTTAGACTGAATTACTGGTAAAGGTCAAGATGTGCCACCCCCCCTGCATTTCTCGGTTAATTCTATTTTTCCGTTTTTGTCTTTCTTACCATACATAAAGCTGTATTTTAGGAACATTTTTAGCTAATAACCTTTTGGAATACTAACCCTATCCCTAAACCTAACCCTACCCCCCACTATGTACTGCAGTACACCGCGATTTGTCACAGTTGTGGTTCGTTGCGTTTGTCCGTCTTATAGGGTGGGGGGTAGGGTTAGGGTTAGGGTTAGGGCTAGGGTTAGTATTCCAAAAAGGTTATTAGCTAAAAATGTTCCTAAAATACAGCTTTATGTATGGTAAGAAAGGCAATAACGGAAAAATAGAATTAACCGAGATAGGTAGGGGGGGATGGCACATCTTGACCTTTACCGAATTACCTAATGCTATGACATTTTTGTGACCCGGAAAAAGAATCTGAATAAAATGACTCTCTCTCTCTCTCTCTCTCCACTCATGCTTAATAATGGGCACGCACCAGACAAGCGCATTACAGTGTAAACATGCGTCATTTTGAAAAATCATGCGTGAATGGCACTGCTGCACCGGCAACAATCTGAAGCTGTTACCACAGTAATTTATGCACAATTATTTTATGGCACAGTGCACTTTTACAGTATAATTATTAAGCTGTGTGCAACAAGAAAAAAATGACTGCACCAGCCGCCGTGGCGTAGTGGACTACTGGCTGGGAGGTCTTGGGTTTGAATCCCATCAGAGGTGAGGGTTTTTTTCGGTCCTGGACCGACTCCTACCTAGAATGAGTGGCTAAGTGGGCTCAATGGGAAGACTGAAACCACACAGTCGAGCTTCATCCGCTTAACGGATGCGATTCTGAGAGTGTTGCTCTAATTTCAAGACCAACACTGCAGGTGTCTGTAGTTCTCGGGCCTGGTTAACACTGGGATATCATTATGAAAGGAAGTGTAGAATACAGCCCTGTCATGCAGTCTCAGACTGATACGGAGCTCCACAGCATCATCATTATTGTCATCAGCTTCATTTTCATCTATCATTAAAAAAGAAAAAAAAGTCTTAAATTCTGTGGCTTTGCATGCCCTGTTCTCATGGTGACCTCAGTTTCGGTTTCCAATCCAGTATGCCTTGGTGCGTTCGGGTCAAAGTCATGGGGATCAGTGTGTTCTGGGGAGCTGTCAGTGGACGGTCGTGGTGGCGCCCTCGGAGGAGGACCTCACTCACGCTGGCTCTGTGACTAAGAGAATAGTGTCGTCAGTAGGGGGCTTAGTAGGTGGTGTCCTGAACAGGCTCTACTGAACTCCACCGATGTGACTCAGCAGCAGTGCAGTGTCTCCTCGGTTGGTTTGCCTCCTGATGGCCTAACATAGATTCACTCCCCTTGGTCTAGGATTCTGCGACCTGAACAAGCCGGGGTGTGGCTATGAATTGGGATTTGGAATGAACGGTGTGAGAGCAACGCCACTGTACGGCCCAGAAGATGGGACAGAGAAAAAAAGAAATAAAAAAAAAGACTGCTGAGTTTAGATTAAGAAAGTAGAAAGTGATAGGGAGAGACTCATGCAGACCAACAGAAATAGTGAGGCCAAGGGCAGAGGAGGATAGCATTTCAGGAATATAAATTAGAGCGATGAAATTCAATTAAGGTGGCATAAAATTAAATCACACACATACTGCGAGAGAGAGTAACCACACACAAAAGAGAGAGACAAAGGGAGAAAATCCTGAGGAGAGAGAATTACTCACCAAATCGTGATTCTAGAGCAGCGATTCTCTGTGACCCATCCTGCAATGAGCTCTGGGCTGACTTCAACTCCTGTTCAAGGGAAGTAACCTGGTCAGACTGCTGGGCAGAGTGGTCTCTTGTCAAGTCTGCGATGCTACTTTGGACTCCAGAAAAATCCAACTTCAGTTGGTCAATGTCATTTTTTATATCAGATTTCATGGTAGAGCACTCAGTCTGCAAAGTGTCCAGCTGTGCCCTCATGTTGTCCCTGTCAGTGTTCTGCACAGAGAGGTCCTGGTGAAGCTTGTCCATCTGTGCCCTCATGTTGTCCCTGTCAGCGTTCTGCACAGCCAGGTCCTGGTGCACGATGTTGTTCTTGTCTTTCAGCGCCATCACCTCTCTGTGCAGAGCAGCCTGGTCAGATGTCAGCCTGGAGCTCTTGTCCTTCACTGCACTCAGCTCTCTCTGGATGTGGCTTTGCTCTGAGGACACAGTGCTCTGGGCATTGCTCAGCACTGTAACATGCTGTGTGAGCTGTGTGTTGGAAGCCTGGAGCAAAGACACTTGACTTGTCAAAGCATCCACCTTTCTACACAGGGCTTCCCAGGCTGAGCTGGATGACACATGCAGAGATGATGTGGGTGCATTCCCAAAACCTTGTTCAGAGTGAAGGGATGTAGCAGCTTCCTTGATCTGGGTGGTGTCAGGATCCTGACTGCTCTTCACCACTTTCCCCATGAACGACTGCAGACAGTGGTTCAGCTGTGCTGTGTTGTCTTCAGTCTCAAGTCTCAGCAGGGAAGCAGTGGAGTTGTTACTGCTGTTGTGGAAAATGGTCTGCAGGTCTCCCTGGACAAACAGGGCAGCTCTCCACAGTGCATGTGAGGACACAGGAGGACCCTGACTCCCCAACACCTGCTGCTGAAGTGTGTCCAGTGTCTGCTGGGCTTCGGTCAAGCGGGTGTCCATTTGCTGAGCCAGGTGGTCACACACCTGCTTCAGGTTGCTCACAGAAGAGCTCTGGGCATCAAACACATGACGCATCAGAGCGACATAACGAAGATGGACTCCGTTCTCCAGGACTTCTTTCTCCTGGAGCAGTTTCTCCTTGTCCTCTCTCAGTTTCTTCATGCAGTCTGCCACCATCTGCACCTGCTGCTGTAGTTGATCCTGACTGCTGGATGTGTTGCCTGAAGTGCTCCTAAGTGCTGAGGCCTGGCCTGAGTTACCTGAAGTGCTCTGTATAGCCATGCTATGCCCCAAGTTGCCAGAAGTGCTGTACAGTGCTGTGACCTGGCCTGAAGTGTTGTGCAGTGCTGTGACCTGGTCCCCCTGACAGGTGGAGCTGTGGTATGGGCGGCAGTGAAGGCAGAACTGACTCTGGCACTGGCTGCAGTGGAGCTGGGCTTCCTCCTCTCCGTTGCACAGGTCACAGAGAGCAGTGCAGGTCAGGTCGGCCTGGTCACTGTCCTCCAGGTAAAAATTGGTCTGCAAAACACAACAGGCACATTTAATTTACACATCCCTGAGTTGTTTTTCTGTCTAAGAAATTTGCAGTTAACATCAATTCCTTCATTTTTATATACTGGATGAACAGACAGACTTGTCATAAATGGTAAACAGAGATTATTGCCCCTCCCTCAAGAAAGTGTCACAGAGGATTTACAATGATGATCATCAGATGACAATGATGATGATATTAATTAATGAAGATCAATATCTGAACAAATCAACAATACAAGACCTTACTTAAGTTAATAATACATTACCTGGAAGTTGCGTACACCCCCAGGTGGCACTGGAATAACCTGACGACAGGAGGGGCAAGCAATGCTGATTGCTGATTCATCTCCACTGACACTGAGCTGTAACACACACACATATATATATATAGTCAGATCTAAATCTATAAACAAACACACACACACACACACACACACACACACACACACACACGTGTGTGTGCACACGCACAGACACAGACACTCTGTCTTTCGCACAAGTTTCTCTTAGTGAAAATATTAAATAAGAAATTTGGGAGGAAGAAGGGTGATGGGTCGGTTCATATTAAACTTATGATTATTTCACAGTGGCTACAGTAAAACCGTTGTTGCAACACTCGACCATGTTTAGGGATAGAAACTCTTCCTAGTCAAATTGTTCGTCAACAAATGCATTTTCTTATTTCGTATACTATATTTAACATATTTAACGCATCAAAGTTTGGTTAAACCATAGAATCGGCCAGATTCATCAACAACTGCTAAGACACTACCAGTAGTGTCACAGGATGCTCTCTAAGCTTCAATGGGAATCACTTGAGGCAAGAAGATCAAAACATCAGGTCACCATGATGTACAAAGTCGTCAAAAATCTCATAGACATCAAAGCGGAACAGTTTCTCCTCCCGGGCAATACCCATATCAAATCATTTACTGAAATACAAACAAATCACAACAAGAACAAACACTTTCAAATACAGCTTTCCCCCAGAACTATCCCAGTTTGGAACTCTCTTCCAGCTGCAGCAGCTGAGGCTCTCTCCTTGGTATCTTTCAAAAGGGAGCTCAACAACTTGTCTTTCTAATCTCTGACTAGGGGGCCATAGATCAAAGTAGCGGTAAATGAAGGGCAGCTGTGCTGATCGGGGTTTGGTCCTGGGGAGAGCTGGGGATCTACTTGATGGTAGAGTAGTGTGACGAGGTAATGAGTTAAAAGGCTAAGCCTCTAGGGAAGACTTTTAGTGTGTTAAATTTTCAAGTAGAAAATTTGCCTTTAACCCACTTCTCTAGGGTATGGGAGATGAGCAACTTTCCCGGCCCCTATTCATCTAATAAATTTATATTTGTGCCCGGGTTCTGGCTCGTATGGTTGTAAGAAATACAAGTGGTTGAATTGCTCTAAATGGCAGACAGAGAGAAGTAGGGTTTTACATGAAATTACAAGACTCCCACTCTCATCAGTCTGACCAAAGGGTTCAGGATTATTTGACACTTGTATTTTATTTACTCACAAAATCTGCATAAGATTATGCAACAATAATAATAAAGCAGCTCAATGGCGCCAAAACAAAATATGGATAAAAACAATGAAATCCGAAAGGATTTACAAGACTTTTGTCTTTCTAGAAGGTTAGCCCCAAGCGAGAAGGGTCACTAATCTTCATTGTCCGGAGGAAAGTTCAAATGATTGGCGCGGTCCGGTGGACTTAGCTGTTGTCAAGTTCCTCCGTAGTGATCGGCGAGTGCTGGGGTGGCTGGGCTTGCTCATCAGGTGAGAGTAGCTCCCAGTCGTTCCGGTTACGGCTTCGCGGGATGGCACGGTTCAGGCGTGGTCTCCTCGCGGATTCTGGGTGCGGGGCGTCTTGGCGGCAGTCCCGTCTTGGTGCTTGTGAGTCCGGGATAATCTTCCGGCCCACGATGCCCTGCTGATAATCACAGGAGAAGGTGGATGTAGTTCTCTATGGCTTAGAGACAAGGGGCTTCAGTCGGCAGGGAATTAGTGAATCCCAACCGGCTAGAAGGCTTCCCTTGTACAATAGCACTAAGAACACATAATCTGAATTTCAATAAACAAACTGAGATCAGTAAAACATAAAAGGTGATCAAGCTAACATCACTCTCCATCCAACACCTGGAAAGGAATGGTATCATAAAGTGCAAGATTGCGACCCATAGGTTTCCTACTAAAAATAGACAAAAGGGTTAGTAGGCATAAACTCCGGTTCTGGTACCAAAAGTGTTAAAGTCAAAAAACACACACACACAAATAATCAGTGCACATAAATAGAACAGAATGTTTACCACTTCTTTTCAATAACATATCTATCTACTCCTTATTCATCATTGAACATAGGATCTAGATCAAAACTAGGGTCAAACAAACCAGATCTCAATCACCAGCCATCAATAATACTTACTAGTGGGCTTATTATGACTGGTTGTGAGTGTTGCTCTAGCTACGTTTCAGCGTCTTGTGTGAAAACTTTTTCTCACTACTCCAATTATAGCCTTCACTTTCAAACAATGAAAGCCTGTCATTGGTTTATAGCAGTCGACACGTCACAAGATGATGCTATAATTTTATGCATACTAGTACCGAACAATCACGCGCCGACATTCTTATCATTCTCGTGATTAGAAAGGACGAGTTGTCTTCAAAGGGAGCCGAATGTTGCTATCACTATCTCGTGATGGGGAATGGAGATAAGGGGGGGGGGGGGGTAAAGGGAGATAACCTCTGTAGGTGGTACATGCTGACAGGGGAGGTAAATCGGGCTTCAAAGAGACAAATGCCTTAATCGGCGTTCTTTTGAAGCTTCCGGGCAATTAAAGTGGCGGCTGGTCGAGAAATGAAAAGGAGTGTAGGGGGGGGGGGTAGATAGAAAAGAAAGAGGGGTCGCGCGGGACACTTACGTCACAAGTAGCTTCCCTTGTTTGACCGATTGAATTAGGCAAGACCACTCCCACACACCATGAAATTACTCCCCTTAATAGTGTCCAAATAATTGCGAAACCTCTGACTTAAGTCACTGTAATCAATGTAATGTCTATTGAGACAGCGTTAAGACTTGAATCGAGTTAGGGATAGGGTTAGGAACACGATAGAGTCAATGTTTTTCAAGACACTTGTGCACATGTTTCGCGTCCCGTGATTGAGACCCGTAACCGTAGCCTGGAGAATGTGGGTTACGGACCTATAACTCTAGCCTCTACCTTCTGCTTCTTAGCTATATCTGGCCACAATCAACACTTTGATTATTTTGCCACGGAACCGGGGAGGTTCTATACCATTTTTGCCGGAAGAAAGGCTCAAGGCCTGAGAAGAAATAGTGTGACAGAAGAGGGGATAGATAAAAGAGAACCATAAGCCTAGCCAACTGTTGATCTGCTGGGTTGTTGGAAGAAGGGGTATTGGGGATGGGGCGGAGGAGAAGAAAAACGGAGGGGGGAGGGGAGGGGGGAGAGTATTGTAGCTTGTTAGTCCGATGGGGCCATCAGACTGCAGCAGGAGGTTGTCCACTGAGGTGTTGCCAGACTCTGGTCACAAAGCTCTCTGGGGTTGACGCCTCATCTGCTGCTGGTGGCAGGACGTTCCACTCCCTGATGGTACGTGGGGAAAAAGGAACTTTGTCTGTACTGTGTGCGACACTGGGGAACAAGGAATTGTTGTGAGTGTCTTCTTTGTCGCTCTGGCTGTGGTTCAAGCTTGCTTTTGCTGATGCTCACCATGTCATTCTGTATTTTATACATCATGGTGAGCCTTGCAACCTGCCGGCGTTGCTGCAGGGGATTCCAGCCAAGCCTCTGTACCATATCCGTGACGCTGGCTGTCCTCCGATATTGATTTGAGATGAGCCTCGCAGCTCTTCGTTGAATCTGCTCCACTCTGTCGATGTTTTTGTGAGTGGAGGGATCCCACACTGAGCAGGCGTAATCAAGAAGCAGCCTTACAAAGGCCATATAGGCTTTTGCTCTCAGCTCAGTGGAGGTTATCTAGAGGTTTCGCCTGAGAAATCCGAGTGTCTGACTGGCCTTTGCAATGATGGCACTCAGATGGGCGTCCCAGCACCTGTTTGCCTGTAGAGTGACACCCAGGTACTTCACCGACTGCACAGTGTCCAGGGTGTGACCATGAAGTTGGCGAGGGCTTCCTGCTTCGTGTGACAGGCAACATTTGACACTTCCTCGGCTGAAAATTCATGTCCCATTTCTTCTCCCATTCCTCAAAGCGCTGGAGGTCTTCTTGTAAATGGGCATGGTCCTCTCCCGAGAAAATGAGTCTGCAAACTGCGGTGTCGTCAGCGAACAGTCTTGCGTTCGATGAAAGCCTTTCTGGTAAGTCATTAACATATTATACCAGAAATAAGCAGGGGCCGAGCACTGATCCTTGCGGTACTCCCGACTGGACACTCACATAGTCTGACTGGGTGCCCTCAAGGACGACCGACTGGACACTCACATAGTCTGACTGGGTGCCCTCAAGGACGACCGACTGGCGCCGGCCGCAGAGAAAGTCTGCCACCCATCTGTTCACTTCGCTTCGTATGTGTGTAGCTTATAGTATAGTATAGAATAGTATACAGGGGTCGCGCTAGTGTTTTTGAAAACGCGTTTTGCTTACGCGACGTCAACAAAAAAATGCGCAAGGGAAGCAAAAAATCGCGTCAAAGAACAAAATGACAAATCTAAGCTAAAAACAATGAAAACAAGACCAGCAACAAAAACATGCATTTTTATTCACTATTATTTTCGGCGATCACGCCGATACAGTGATTTTCCCGCCACAGTAATACACTCATACAGTGATTTTCCTCTGAAAGCAGTGGCGCTTTTCTATAGTCTGTTCCAATGTTTGGTGTAGCAGAACCACTATACGTGTAGGGACTGTAGGACTTCTAAAGTCTGATTCACCATCTAGACTCAGATGCGATTTTGAGCGAACGTCATTTTGCGTACGGGTTACGCGTAAACGCCGTAAAAATGCGTCAGCGATTTTTTAAACGCGGCAAATACGCAAGAAACATGCGTTAGCGCGACCCCTGAGCATAGTGTGGGACTGGCTCAAGCCTAAGCCTTGCGGCTTCTAAACGTCCCTTCATTAACACTGTTTTGTTTGCTTAAAGCATGCCTTTTAAAATTATGATTGTAATTCAATCATCAATTTCAAAAAATAGTTGGCTAAAATTTTCATCTTTGTCAAGATTTTTGAAGGTATTTAATGTTGGTGCTCTTCTTAGGTTAGGTGTTACTGTTAGTAAATTCCAGAGGTTAGCAACTCGATTACTAAAACAATGTTTACGCCCGTTACTCTTTAGTGTTAGTATTACAACGCTGTATATGTAATTTTCCCTCTTGATTTCTAGTGCTGTTATAAATGGATAGTGTAAAAAGAGAATCAATGCTAATGTCGTCTAAGTTGTTAAACATTTTGTACATGTATAAGGTCTCCCCTAACACGTCTTCCTTTTAATGAATGAAGGTTTAAATTTTTTAATCTATCTTGGTAATTGAAATCTTTACAACTTTTAACCATTTTGGTTGCTCTCCTCTGTACCCTTTCAATGAAGCTGACTGATGTTTTAGATACGGGTACCAGATGATGTTACCGTACTCTAAATGTGAACGTACCAATGATTTGCATAACAAAAATGTTTCCTTATCTAAACGAATGAATGTTTTTTTATTCCCAACATCTGATTTGCCTTATTTATCCCTTTAATGGCTTTATGGATATGTGTATCAAAAGTAAGATTTTTGTCAAATACGACTCCAACACAAGTCCAAGGTCTTTTTCCTCAGTACAGTATGCATTTATCTTTTGCTCCTCTTGATCGATTTTCATAACATAACCATATTCTAACAGATGTAGCAGAAGATTATTAACCTTTACCGGATCACGCTTTTGACTACACAGACACGATCGTGCGGGTCTTCCACGACCCATACTCAGAAATATAAAAAAAGGGACATGCATTTTAACAGTGTTTATCCCTATCCAGATGATGTGGGTCCCCCAGGACCCATACTCGTCAAAGAGTCACCATGTGTTTATCCCTATCCAGATGGCGCGGGTCTCCCAGGACCCATATTCGTCAAAGAGTCACCATGTGTTTATCCCTATCCAGATGATGTGGGTCCCCCAGGACCCATACTCGTCAAAGAGTCACCATGTGTTTATCCCTATCCAGATGGCGCGGGTCTCCCAGGACCCATATTCGTCAAAGAGTCACCATGTGTTTATCCCTATCCAGATGGTGCAGGTCCCCCACGACCCATACTCGTCAAAGAGTCACCATGTGTTTATCCCTATCCAGATGGCACGGGTCCCCCACAACCCACACTCAATGCACTGCAGTGGCACATTTCTGCTCTCTAAAGTATGGGTCGTAGGAGACCCGTGCCATCAGGACAAGCATGTTAAAATGACGCATCATATTACGTCATTTGTATTTTATACACATTAATGAAATTTAAGACACGTAAAGCCATTCACGTTTTTGATAAAGTCATGAAATTTCATGACGATTTTTGAGATATAACAGTTTTTGTGTGTCTCTGGGTCGTGGGTGACCCAGGAAGTCTGGTAAAGGTTAACCAGAAGTGTTCGTCATTGCCAGGCATTGTGAATTTTGCACATTAATAATAATATATGATAACATGACTGCCAAATGTTTAGCTTTAGCCTACCTGCATCGACTGATGCTGTTGTCTTTTCTGACTTTCTTTCTCCTTGTCGGCCAGTCTGGTCAAACATGGCAGACAGAAGGTGTGGAAGCAAGGCAGCAGTTTGGGCTGACGACCTCGGAAAGGTTCCAGGCACACGCTGCAGTTCTCTCGGCTGTTTACCCCCACTTTGTCGCCGCTGTTCGTCGCCATTGTCGCGAGAAATCTGTGGCATGAAGCACGACTTTTTCGAACACGAACTCAGAGAAGCCTACTTTCGCTGCTCAAACTGTCAGTTGGCAGTTCCTGTCACGTGATAGGCCTTTCAGGAGGCCGTTTCACATGGGCTAACGTTGGGGTGGGGGGTGGGAGTAGGGTTAGGGTTAGTATTCCAAAAAGATAATTAGCTGAAAAGGTTAATAAAATACAGCTTATTATGTTTGGTAAGAAAGGCAAAAACGGAAAAATGGAATTAACCGAGAAATGCAGGGGGGGTGGTACATCTTTACCTTTACCTCAAACGTTTTCTAAAGTGTTTCTTAGGCCCCGTTTGGCGTAAGCGTTATTCGCGCGGCGACCGTTATCTAGAGAAACTAAACCCACTTTCACTTTTAGGAACACCAACTGATCAAATCACGTGACAGGAAGTAGGGTAGACTGTTACATATTCGTCTAGTTTAGACAGATCGTATTTTTCGACATAATTTTTATTCTGGCTTGTAGATGCAGCATCTGAGTTATAATTTCAATCCAAAATTGTGACTATTTCGTCCAAGCATGACAAACAAGGACAAACAGCAAAGCACATGTACAGTGACTTGTAGTTTCAAATAAATGAATATATAGCTGAATATCTGTTTATTTTCTTCTCTTTTTTTTAGTAAGATAATGTGTGTGATCGGAAAACAAAAGAAAAGGCCTCCAGTGCATTTTATCAAGAGGGTCAAACCACCACTGTGGCACCTGTAAGCCCCTCGATCAGTAGTGAGACATAATACAAATTCACTTAACGTCCTCCAGCCTGGAATAGGTGAAGCATTATTAAGTATAAAGATGGTTGGACGATCCTGGAGGTACTGCAATAACAGGAAATTTCCTTTTTTTTAAACGTTAGAGTAGTCAGAAACTGCATTGGATGAAATTGCATTGATGCTTGGATTTTTACCATACAAATTCGTCCAGTTGATTTGTCATACATACATTAATCTAAATTAAAAATAATAAAATTGCCTATTAAAAATTGATCATTATAAAATAAAATAATGAATAGTACTGTTTTAATCATTGGGATTCCTTTTAGGGCTTACAAAAGCTATGTGTGTTTATTATCCTTTAGAATAGATACAACACAGTTTCAAAGTGAGTAACCATGCAAACTGAACGAACGCATGGCGGACGAATTTGTAACACTCTACTATAGGCCTAGCTGAAACCAAAAGTGTCAGAATCCATTTTGTGCAGTAAACTGGTAAAGCCGTGTTTGGCATTTTAACCATTTAGCGGGGACGTTTTTCGTTAAAGAACAAGCTAAGCGACAATGGCGACTTGCATCAAAGAGGGAGTGAACAGCCGAGAGAACTGCAGCGTGTGCCTGGAACCTTTCCGAGGTCGTCAGCCCAAACTGCTGCCTTGCTTCCACACCTTCTGTCTGCCATGTTTGACCAGACTGGCCAACAAGGAGAAGAGGAAACTGTCACATTCACAATATCACTTAATGGAGGTGAGCATGTGGTAATCGTTATCTTATTTTTTGGTCAAGTTCACTGTTCCATGAAATAATCAACTGATTGAATGATTCTGGCAATGCAAATCAAAGCATAATCATAAAATCAAACTGATGATTGTGCATTTTAGCATAGCATAGCAATTTGGCACTATAGCCTAGTATAGGCTTATTTTTGTTAAGCCTTTTGCCCTCTGGATATCGTTTCAAGTTATATCAATACTAGCGCAACGCCCTGTACCGGTAACGCCTGTGGCGTGCAAATCTGTCGCTCGTGCAAATCTGTAGCTCGCTACCTATGAGAGTCTGTATTTGCGGCATTTTGCGACATTGAGCATGAACCACAAATTTCACTTTTTCCGTGGGTTAGGGTTAGGGTTAGGGTTAGGTAAATGGTTCAAGTACGGAAAAAGTGAAATTTGTGAATGTCGCAAATACACACTCTCATAGTAGCAAGCGACAGATTTGCACGAGCGACAGATGTGCACGCGACAACGCCTAGTACCTGTAACGCCTAGTACAGGTAACGCCAAGTACCGGTAACGCTGAGTACCGGTTTCGCCGGGTCCGCGAAATATTATTTTTACTTTTGTGGCTGAAAACCCAATTTTTAGACCCCTACCACTTTAAAGGCCTACCGATCTCCATGACCTTGACCTTGACCTTGATCAGTATGCAATCATCAGAACAACCATAAGCCAAAGTACCTACATGCCAAGTTTGAAGTCCCTAAGACCAACGTTGTGGACGTTATAGCCCCTTAAAGATTTTCGGTTGTCAAGGTCATACGCCAAGGTGACGGTCATGACGGCGATAATTTATGCCTTCCTCTCATGGTGACACACCACCACACAAAATTGGAAACGATTTGGTGAAGCGGTTCGGAAGATATGCGTGGGGCAGAAAAACAATTATTAGACCCCTACCACTTTCAAGGCGTACCGATCTCTGACCTGACCTTGACCTTGACCTTCATCGGTATGCCATCATCAGAACGGCCATAAGCGAAAGTACTTCCATGCCAAGTTTCAAGACTCCAGGACCTGCGGTGTGGAAGTTATGGCCCCTTAATGATTTTCGGTTTTCAAGGTCATACGCCAAGGTCAAGGTCAGAGCGGCAAAAAGTTTTGTGCGGATGCCTTCCTCTCATGGGGACACACCACCACACAAAATTTGAAGTGATTCGGTCAAGCGGTTCTGGAGATCCTTAGGACAGACAGAAAAGAGGAGGGTGAAAGGTGGGGGTAAAATAGGGGTGACTGTCTGGGAGGGGGAGGGGGTAGTTCACCCTTACCCTAAAACTAAATAGAAAATAAGACACGTTGCTTCGGGCTTCGGGCTTCGACTACTTGGCGTCGGTTTCCGAAAAGTAAGGACGGCATGACCTTCCGAGGGTGCCAAGGATGCTTGATATCAAATTTGGTGTCGATCTGTTGAGAACTGTGGCCGTAAGGTACACACACGTTGTTTCGCGCTTCGGGCTTCAACCCCTTGGCAGAGGTTGAGATCGGTTGAGAACTGTGGCCGTGTATAAGGGAACAGACACACAGACACACATACAGATTTTGAAAATATATATAGGATACTTTTATACCCGTGAAATAATAGGCTTTTGTGTATTGATTTTGAATCCTAATAAAGTTCCTCCAAATTTGAGGAGTACATTACGCTTTTATATCTTCTTCTTCTTCTTCTTCTTCTTCGCTTTAACATCCTCTGTCAGCTTGTTGACGACTATGAGTATGATGTATACATTTAGGGGTTTTCTGTATTATCTAGAAATACAAGTACTGTAGGAAGGAACAGCTGCCCAGATGATCAGCTCAGGGGGGGGGGGGGGGAGGTAGGGTAGAGGAAGTAGAGAGATATCCAGGGGGTCAGGGGGGGTCCGGGGGGGGGGGGGGGTTGTCGGCTGGAGCTCAGGGAACAGGGTATGGGGGGAGTTCAGATCTGGGCTTTGAAGACCTCCACCGAGGCTGATGAAATTGCCTCAGGTGGAAGACTGTTCCATTCGCACACGGCTCTTGGGAAGAAGGAGAACTTCCTGTAGTTAGTCCTGGTAGCAGGAAGCAGGTACACTGCCGTGTGCGCGACTGTCTCATCTGTCTGGGTGGTGGGTGAGGGACTGGCCTATGCTGAGTATTGATGGCCACCTCTCCATGGTGGTATTTGAAGAAGGTGGCCAGCCTTGCCTTTCTTCGTCTGTCCTTTAGCAGAGGTCAGTGCAGATCCGTCAACATGTCCACACTATATTTTTTGTCAATATGATTTTTGATCAGTGACGATGCATTAACAGTACCATTTGAAAGGTTATTCCATGCAGTTGTATTCTCTTGTAATTCTATTCGTGAAGAATTATTTAGTGGAACGAGTATTATTTATTTTCTTCGTAAGTTTGAAATTATGTCCTCGAGTTCTATCTTCTTCTGAAAGTGTTAATAAGGTTTTAGTGGTGCTAGCATAATAAAGGTTGTATAAAAATTTATAAACCTCGATTAGGTCACCTCTTAAACGTCTATTCTCTAAACTTTGCAATTTCAAATATTTCAGTCACTCTTCGTAGTCCATATTACTCGTACCAACAATTTTCTTTGTAAATCTCCTTTGGACACCCTCAATATGTTCAATATCTTTTCTAAGATATGGGCACCAAACAGGGTTACCGTACTCTAAAATAGGGCGAACTAAGGCTTTAAACAAAGGCACCATAATCAGTTTTGATTTATTAGTTATTGTCCTAATCAGGAGACCTGCAATACGATTAGCTTTCTTGACAACTCACATTTATGTGAGGTTCAAAAGACAGGGATGGATCTACAGTTACACCAAGGTCTTTTTCTGCATACATGTTTTCAAGTACTCTTTTGACATCACCATCTTTCATGTAGTAACTATGCATAGGATTTTTTTTAACCCAAATGTAAAACCTTACACTTTTGACTGTTAAAACTCATTAACCAAGTGTCAGACCAAGTGACTAAAGAATCAATACACCTCTGAATCTTCTCTTTAGATAACAGGTTATCATCGACAGTGGAATAGGCTTTTGTGTCATCAGCAAAAATTTTAACATCACATTCCATATTGTCAGGCAAATCGTTAATGAAGTAAATGAAAAGGGTAGGGCCCAAGACACTCCCCTGTGGAACACCGCTAGTAACCTGTATGTTGTCTGAGCAAGAGCCATTTACATTTACATACTGGATACGCCCACTTAAAAAGTCCTCAATCCAAGACAACATATTACCAGCAACACCATATCCTCTTAGTTTATAAATTAGTCTTGCATGTGAAACAGTGTCAAAGGCCTTGCGAAAGTCTAAATAAACAGCATCGACTGGTGCACTGGTGTGAGGACATCCAATCATTTATTGTTACAAGTAGTTGTGTGACACATGAACGACCTTCAGTAAATCCAAACTGATCATTAGAAAGAGTCATTTTCTATTAAATGTTTACACAATGAGTCCCAAATAAAGCCTTCAAATATTTTGCATACAACTGATGTCAAGCTGACTGGGCAACATTTTCACGCAATACTCTTGTCACCTTTCTTAAAAATGGGTTTGACCTCCGCCTCTTTCCATTCAGTTGGTAGTTTACCCTCCATAAGGGATCTATTAAACAAGTAGGTTAATGGTAAAGATATTTCAGATGCAAGCTCTTTAAGAACTCTGGGATGAATTTCATCAGGGCCAGGGGACTTGTCAATCTTTAAGGCCTTAAGCGCTTTATGCATCTCATCTTGACTTACAGTAACTGTATTTATCTCTGTAGTATAATTAGCCTCAACGTTGGGCATAGGATTGTTAGATTCATGAGTAAAAACACTGCTAAAGAAGGCATTCAAGACTTGGGCCTTGTCCTTATCACAATCAGTGTAAGTACTGTCTTCTTTAACAAGCTTAGATATTTTTTCTCTAGGCTTAGTTTTTGCTGAAACGTAACTATAGAATGCTTTAGGATTATTCCATTTTGTGGATACTCAACGGGAGAAGAAGAAAGAAGCAAATGATTTGCTTTTAGGAGTGCTTTCTTCCGGCGTTTTCCGGTTTTTGGAATACCCCAAAATGTGGTTTCTGGGGTCCGTTTCACAAGAGCGAACACTCTTAGCAGTTAGCACAATTCGGCACAAACGGTCCTAAAGAAACACCTTCATTTGCCGAGCTCTCTGAGGTTCTCCCCAAGCAGTCTCTCGGCTAACTATCACGCGACTTGCATGGGGTGAATACATGTCTTGTTGTTGATTGGCCCATTAACTCATTCGCATCGCAACGATTTTGAATTATTAAAAAAACTCCATCACCCCAGCCATACACGCAAACAAAACATACATAAACAAAAGGAGAAATGAAAGAAGATTACGGGTTTTTATTTCATGTGTAGACGTAGGGAAGTGGTAGATCTGATTTTATATAGATTTTATGCAGAAAAACTACACCGATTGGTTTCCCTACAACAAACCACTACAAAAGCAAAATCAGAGGCAAAATTGTGGTCTAAGGGAGCGAAGCGAGTTTAGAAGTGACCAAAGTATGGTGTGCACACAGATTTACTTCCCTTGAAGCAAATGCATCAAATTGACAGCTATCTATTAATTCCGGACATATATGGGTGGAACGACTTGAATGAGTTAAAGTTTGGTTAAAATAATCCTTTTTGTTTTTGCCAATCAGAAAAGAGCTTGCAATATTATTCAACAAACATTTTCTAAAGTGTTTCTTAGACCCCTTTTGGCGTAACAGTTATTCGCATGAATAGCGTCCCCTAGTGAAACTAGTCCCTGGTTTTTAGAATGCCCCATAATGTTGAAGGTGAGAAACATTCTGCAATGAAATACTTGGACAAAATGCCGATTGTAGAGCATGCAAGTTTGGAAAGTAATGATGCAATTTTGTTGCAAAGTCAGGCAAGTTGTGACATGTTTTTGAAATGTGTTCTAAACCTCCACCCCAACTCTGGCTGAACAAAAGTGTTACTATGTGAAGATTTTCGATTTTCTGGATTAGAAATGATGCATGTGTGTGTCTGTCTATAGATCTGACTAGATAATTATGTGTGTGTGTATGTTACAGTCCAGTGCCAGTGGAGATGAAACAGCAGTCAGCATTGCTTGCCCCTCCTGTCGTCAGGTTATTCCAGTGCCACCTGGGGGTGTCAGCAACTTCCAGGTAATGTCTTGTGAAGATATGAATTGCTGATGTTCACATTTCACCATCATCATCATCATAATTGTCATAACTTCTTACTGCCACAGTCCATTCAGTATTGAGTATCTGTTGCCATTTTCTACAAGCCCGGTCTTACAGTGTCTGTCATCCCATTATCAAAATAAGCAAGTCATACATTTTTGGCTCACTCATGTTAACACGACGAAATGAGTCTATAGTATGATAGTTGTTCGGTTGTGTCTGCGTGTATGTGCAGGGTAGGACAGTAACTTGTTTTGCAACCTGCCCCTAGACACATTTTTTACCTGCTCCCCAGTTTTAGACACCTGCCCGATATGTGCCATGAATGAAAAAGCTAGTAGAAAGAGTCTTCATGATTGGCCATCCTGTCACACAGCTCCTCGGGAATGACTTTTTTTTTCTTTCAAAGCAAAAACAAAACAAAAAAGAAAAAAGCACCCTAACAAACAAAAACCAATTCGTCGTGCACACCATCATCTCCTTCTCTTCATCAAACTACACCCACACAAACTCTTTCTTCCATTCAGATAGAAAATTCCTGGAAGTTCAGTTTAACGTCGCGTATCGGCTTTCGCCATGTACGACGGGCTGAACAAACCAACCAGGGTATAAACAAAAATTTATGTTCCTGAATCACTGTCTTAGCCAAAAGGCCGAGAAGCGATCAGGAAGTTTTCTTTAAAAATAAGAAAATTCCTCTTCTGTGTGCTCTTCTTATACTCCTCCTTCTCTGCCTTCCATTTTTCACCCACACTCTTGTTGTTTTTGTTTCATGGATGACCCCACAAAACCCAACAGTGTGGTTTGTTTTGATTTCTTCTTGTCGGAACCCGAAGCACATGTCATAATATCATCTGCCATTTTGCCAAAAGCTGTCTGCAATTGACTGGCTAAATATGCTTCATTCTGATTGGATAATTAATTTTCTTTAGCCAATCATCTTGCTCGATACAAATGGCTATCCGATTTTGCGAAATGATGCTACTCGTGAGCGTGGTGATAGTAGGGCCTATCATTGTTGATGTAGCCTGCGTTGTAGGCCTAGAACATGACTTGCGGTTTTTACAACAGACTGAAATAAGCTGGGTGAGATTTTTTTTAAGCACTTGCACTTGCCCAGCGGGCAAGTCGTTGAGTTTGCCACCTGCCAGACACTTACGACTACTTGCCCCAGGCAGTCGGGCAGCCATTACTGTCCGACCCTGATGTGTGTGTGTGTTGCGTCCCTGGTCTAATCTCCAAACGTTAACATTGCCATTTTCTCGGGAAATAGAAGGCATACATTGTTCAAACTTTGCATACACATAGATGTTTATGCAAGCTTTCAAGCAATAATGATTTGAATAATTAAATACTTAAAACAACACTGTAAACAGATAACAAACAGATAACATTTTAGATTAGTGGGTTAGAGAGTATTCAATAGGCAACATGAGTTAAGAAACTCATCAACACTGAAAGCCTCGATAGCTCATTGGTAGAGTCTGTCTGTCATGCCAATGGTTCCCGGTTCGATTCTCGGCAAAGGCACTTTTTAAAATAATTTTGTTAGTTGTATCCATTAACCCCTTCAGTGCCGACGACGTATGCATCCTCTCTAGCGCTTCAGTACTTGCCACCAACATATATATATATAAGTCGCCGCGTTCAAAAATTGCATGGCAAACCGGCGGCACCTGCGCAAGTAGTAGGCAGCAGTGAAGGGGTTAACGATAGTTTCATTTGTACTTTAAACATCCCCCTCATGTTTACGCCCCTCCATCTCAAAGTCACTATTTTTTGCAGCCCACCCCCCCCCCACCCCCCACCCAAGTGAGCCTTGAAGGCTTTGCCTCTTGTTACTGCAAATTTAATTGACAGGAAAGTGACAAGCAGGCTTTCTTAAAATGTGCCTGTTGTGTTTTGCAGAGCAATTTCTACCTGGAGGACAGTGACCAGGCCGACCTGACCTGCACTGCTCTCTGTGACCTGTGCAACGGAGAGGAGGAAGCCCAGCTCCACTGCAGCCAGTGCCAGAGTCAGTTCTGCCTTCACTGCCGCCCGTACCACAGCACCACCTGTGAACGGGACCAGGTCACAGCACTGCACAGCACTTCAGGGCAGGCTACATCTGTACAGAGCTCTTCATGCAACTCGGGCCAGGTTACAGCACTGCATAGCACTTCAGGCAGAGGCAGCACAGCCAGTCAGGATCAACTACAGCTGCAGGTGCAGATGCAGATGGTGGCAGACTGTGTGAAGAAACTGAGAGAAGACAAGGAGAAACTGCTCCAGGAGAGAGTAACCCTGGAGAACGGCATACACATTCGTTACGCTGCTCTGATGCGTCAAGTTGGTGACGTTACAATCACGGCTTACAACAGCACTGTGAGCAATTTGAGGCAGGTATGTGATGATCTATCTCAGCAATTGGACACCGGCTTAACCAATGCCCAGCAGACATTGGACACGCTTCAACTACAGGCATCAGGGGGATCTTCTGTGTCACCTCAGGCTCATCAACAAGCTACCTTGTTTGTCCAGGGAGACCTGCAGACCATTCTACACAAAACCAGCAGCTCCACTGCTTCCCTGCTGAGACACCACACTGAAGACAACACAGCACAGCTGGACCACTGTGTGCAGTCCTTCATGGGGAAAGTGGTGAAGAGCAGTCAGGATCCTGACACCACCCAGATCAAGGAAGCTGCCACAGTCCTTCACTCTGATGAAGATTTGGGGAAGACAGCTGCATCATCTTCATGTGTTCCAGACCCCACAGCCTGGGGGAATCTTTGTGAGAAGGTGAACACCTTGACAAGTCAGGTGTCTTCTTTTCAGGCCTCCAACACACTACTGACCCAGCAGGTGACCGCGACGAACACTGCCCAGAGCACTGTGTCCTCAGAGCAAAGCCACATCCAGAGAGAGCTGAGCGCAGTGAAGGACAAGAGCTCCAGGCTGACGTCTGACCAGGCTGCTCTGCACAGAGAGGTGATGGCGCTGAAAGACAAGAACAACATCGTGCACCAGGACCTGGCTGTGCAGAACGCTGACAGGGACAACATGAGGGCACAGCTGGACAAGCTTCACCAGGACCTGGCTGTGCAGAACGCTGACAGGGACAACATGAGGGCACAGATGACAACGCTGAAGAATGAAGTGGTCACTGTGAAGACTGAGTGTGCTGCTTTGAAATTTGATGTCAAGAAGGATGTTGACTGTTTGAAGACTGAGTGTAACACCTTGAAATCTGACCTCAGGAAAGATGTCAACTGTTTGAAGACTGAATGCTCAACCCTGAAGTCTGAGGGAAAGAAAAATGTCGACAAACTCAAGTCCGACTTGTCTGGAATCAAGAGTAGCATTGCGGCTGTGAAGAGAGACCACTCTGCCCTGCAGTCTGATCAGAAAACTTCGAAGAGCCAGATTGCATCCTTCACACAGGACCTGAAGTCTGCCCAGACTTTATTGCAACGGGTTTCTGCTCTAGAATCACAAATGGGTAATTCTCTATCTCTTTTCTTTTATATATGTGTGGTTTGTATGGGATCTAATTTTAAGCCTTTAAAGTTTGTATTAATTAACCCTTTCACTGCTAATATCGCATTTTAGCACCACAATGGTTTAACACCCATGTCACTAAAAGGCATCAAATCAGGGCCTGTTATCCAAAGACCCTATTTTCTTAATTTGGGGAGGTAAGGATAGGCCTAATGTTATACATGTCACAGAGGAATTCGCAATATTGCAGATATTTTATTTTCTCTACCCAGTTAAGTTTAATGGTATTTTGTGGCTGAAAAATGGCTGGCTGCGAAAGGGTTAACATCTCTTATCTCAATTCCTATCTAGGCGTGAGAACTTACACACTTGAGTGGGCACCTGTTGTCCACTCTGCAGTGCATATTTGCCTATATGGCCTTTTTAATGCATTTTTCATTACTAGTATGTGTTTGTTATCCTTTTTTTTTTTTACTGTTTTTTTTATAACCTGGATCCGATAAGCAGAGCGGAATGGCTCGACGTTTCCAGCACTGTCTAGATTTGTGAGCTATAGGGTACAATGAAGGAGGTGTCATGTAATAAATTGTTTTATATTTTTGTGATTTTTTTTAGGTTGTTTGTTTGTAATGTAAATACATGTAGGATGCTATTAACATGTTTGATGTTTAGTACTTTACTGTGGTGACAGTCCTGAGAAGACCATTGCTGTTGATGGGACTATAAGCAATGTAAAAAAAAAAAAATCCTATAATGCAATATGTCTGTGTCCCTGGCCTTTCAGTTTATTCTTTCTTGTCGAGATAGTCTTACTTTCTTCATGATTGATCCTTTCTATTACTTTAGCATATGATGTTAACTTACTAAGCTCTTCCAATGTCGTTACTAAGGTAACGGGATAATGTGGACTTTTGGAAGAGCTTCTAAGTTAGCATGATGCTAAGTCTCATGCTATCTCGACATGAATACCGTAACCCTGGCCTTTCAGTTATTTTTTCACCCTTTCTCTTTCTTCTTCTCTCTCCAAGTCTTAGTTTCTTCAGGACTGATTGTTTATCCTTTCTATTCTTTGCATATGAATTGTTATTGGTTTAAAAAAAAATTATAACTCTATAAGTAAACGTTAGACATAACTTCATCAGTTCTACTTGTAAAATGAATGTTAACCGAAAAAGGTAAATGGCTGTACACAATGACTTTATAAAACATCAAAGTCAAAATTTGATTTGAAAAATTGCATTATTGCTGCTATGCAAGTTCTGCCACCATATATTTAACATTTAAGTTGCAACATAAAAGGGAAAGAATGCTGAATAAGCTTTCCTAAATTAATCCATCTCTTGATTATTTTTGTGCTTCTGTATACATATTTTAACGGAGCAAAAGAAAAGTGTGTGATCAGTTTTCATTGTGGAAAGATGTTAGCTGATAAACATTAATGCCATACTGTGTCGTGTGATATTCACATGTGAAATTGTACAAAGAAGCAAACTTCTGATATATGCTTTTCGTGGGAGAAAAAGCAAATCAGCACATCTTATTAATTTCTTCTTTTGAGAACACAGAAAAATTCATAAAGTTAATGCTGAGTTTGTTCCTGAGGTTCACAAGTACAGACCTTGGATACAGAAAAGTTTAAATCAAAGCAAATAATATATTTTTTATTTTATTATTTTATATATACATGTACTAATATAGGTTCATTTTTTTCTCCTACAGCCAAAGCCAACACCCAAGAAGCATTTTGTGCTATGCTGGATAAAGATGTAACCATTAGCTACAAGGAGAAGACTCTGATCTGTGGGACAGTCATCAACAGAGTGGGAGATGGCTATGACGAAGAGACAGGCGTGTTCACCGCTCCTGTGTCTGGTACCTACTGCTTCATGGTGAACGTCAGTCCTAGTGGTACTAAAGATCCCAAACATGCCCTGATAGATATTGTCATTGAGGACAGGGATGTAGCGTTTGCATGTGCTACTGATGGTAATGTGTGCACAGGCCACTGTGCTGTGAGAATTAATGCAGGTGAGCGTGTGTGGTTGAGGACCTTCAGCGATGATGTGTACTCCTTTGACGGTGGATGGCTGACCTCTTTCACTGGGATGCTGGTCCAGCCTGACGTGTAAAACAAAACCTTTGGACTGTTGATGTTCTTTAAATGTGTATTTGTACTCCTTGTAGTGCCTTGCACTTTTATTGCAGATGTACAAAGACCAGTGCATGTTTATGTTTGTGTGTGAAGCAGAAAAAAATATATGAAAAGGGTATATGGTTGGGTTGCTTACATTTTCAACAAAATTTTATCAATGTGGCAAGATTCGAGTGTCTGGAGCAGCCATAGGTCTGGCTGTATTCATGAAGCAATTGATATACAGTGTATTATACAGTCCATAAAATTAAAATGCAACTGCAAAACTGGTCATGTTATTCAGCAGTTTTATTTGATAATAATACATGTTTGTAAGATACAGACCCAGTCCCCATCCTCCTCCCTGTTTTTTGTGGAGTATTTGCTTGTTTCTTTAATTTAATTGTTGTTACCTTGTTTATTTTTCCTTTTCTTGTTTGCTACTTTGGAATGTTTAGTTCTTTATCTTTCTTTACATCATTTTTTATGGATGATTTGTTGAAAAAAAGCATGTCATTTGCTTATACAATGTTCCCATCTGGAAATAAAAAATTTGACTTTTGACAGTTTACTAGAAAAAAAGGTGAAGTATATCAAAGATTCTGTCACAAAATTAGCTTGCTGTTGATCTCTACTGTGTACTCGTATATGATGTTGATTAAATGCATTCTGAGAACCACTTGCAGAACATTTTAATTACCAGTTGGTCTGAACTTAAGGTCTGTGCACATCTACAAAATTTTCCTTTCAGAAACCCATATGCAACCCGCAAAATAAAGTACAAGAAAGTAAGAAATAAGCAGATGGGATTGTGGATGGGTTTCCATGTGTAATCACTCATGGTCATCTTCAGAGAATTCTCTGAATTCAGAGAAAAGTGAATGTAGAAAAGCGAATGTCAGACAGGGGTTTTAGCTTGAGAGATGCCTTTTCCCCAATGTTTAACAGTTTTATACATTTGTCCTCAAAAGGAATTTCCCCCTGATCACCATAATGGGTTCTTTGCCCATTGAAACCACCATGAAACAATGTCCCCTCCCCTGATCACCATAAAGAACCATTGAAACCCTGATGTCCCCTGACCATAAAGCTCTTTACCCATTGAGCTCTCTCCTACCCCCATTGCTCTTTACCCAAGACCACCATGAAACAATGAAACCACCATGAAACAATGTCTCCTGAAACCCCCTGATCACCATAAAGGGCTCTTTACCCATTGAAACCACCATGAAACAATGTCCCCTGAAACCCCTGATCCCATTGAGACCACCATGAAACAATGTCTCCTGAACCCCCTGATCACCATAAAGGGCTCTTTACCCATTGAAACCACCATGAAACAATGTCTCCTGAAACCCCCTGAAACCCCTGATCACCATAAAGGGCTCTTTACCCATTGAAACCACCATGAAACAATGTCTCCTGATCACCTGATCACCATAAAGGGCTCTTTACCCATTGAAACCACCATGAAACAATGTCTCCTGAAACCCCTGATCACCATAAAGAGCTCTTTACCCATTGAAACCACCATGAAACAATGTCTCCTGAACTCCCTGATCACCATAAAGGGCTCTTTACCCATTGAAACCACCATGAAACAATGTCCCCTGAAACCCCCTGATCACCATAAAGGGCTCTTTCATTGAGACCACCAAAAATGTCCCCTGAACCCCCTGATCACCATAAAGAGCTCTTTCCATTGAAACCACCATGAAACATGTCTCCTGAACCCCCTGATCACCATAAAGGGACCCATTACCACATGAAACAATGCACACATTCTACCCATTATGAAACAATGTTCTGATCACCATGCTCTTTACCCTTGAGACCACCAGAATGTTCCTGAAACCCCTGATCACCATGTGGACCACCATGAAACAATGCCTGAACCCCCTGATACCATAAAGGGCTCTTTAGAGACCACCATGAAACAATGTTCCTGAAACCCCCTTTGCTCTTTACCCATTACCACCATATGTCTCCTGAACCCCCTGATCACCCTTTACCCATTGAAACCACCATGAAACAATGTCTCCTAATCACATAAAGGGCTCTTTACCCATTGAAACCACCATGAAACATCCCTGATCACCATAAAGGGCTCTTTACCCATTGAAACCACCATTAAACAATGTCCCCTGAAACCCCCTGATCACCATAAAGGGCTCTTTGCCCATTGAAACCACTGAACAAGTCTCCTGGAAGGGCTCTTTCCCATTGAAACCACCATGAAACAATGTCTCCTGAAAACCCCCTGATCACCATAAAGGGCTCTTTACCCATTGAACCACCATGAAACAATGTCCCCTGAACCCCCTGATCACCATAAAGCTCTTTACCCATTGAAACCACCATGAAACAATGTTCCTGAAACCCCTGATCACCATAAAGGGCTCTTTACCCATTGACCACCATTAAACAATGTCTCCTGAAACCCCCTGATCACCATAAAGCTCTTTGCCCATTGAAACCACCATTAAACAATGTCTCCTGAAACCCCCTGATCACCATAAAGGGCTCTTTGCCCATTGAAACCACCATGAAACAATGTCCCTCCCTTCACCATAAGAGCTCTTTACCCATTGAAACCACCATGAAACAATGTCCCCTGAACCCCCTGATCATTTTGAAGAAGCTCTTTACCTCCATTGACCCATTGAGACAACATCTTTGGAAACCTTATCCATTGCCCTGGGACTTTGGGCCACAGTTCTTTATATTTCTTGGAGAGGTTCCACAGAATTGTGTTTGCGGATGGGCCGAGTACCATAGAGATGTTTTTTTGTAAATATGCTCACACCCTTAGTGATAACACATTTCTGTCATCCCGCATCTTTCGTTGTCTTGAAGTGACTACAGTGGAACCTCCCTTATAGTGACTCCCTCCCATATAAGACCTACTTCTCTGAGACATTGCCCTTCTTTGTGATGACCCGCCCTTATAAGACCCCTCCCTTATAAGACCTCATTTTGGATGATTTTTGAAGGTCTTATAATGGAGGTTCCACTGTACTTGACTGTGTCAGTGTTGTGCAAACTGGCAAAGAATGTTGTTAGTTTTGCAGTAATTCTTGGCTCACTCTTGATACAGAACTGCTGGCACTTATTCTGGTGGAAGTGTGGTGCTTTTTTTTCATTTTCATGTTCTTTTAAAGGTGGACCGTGACGGATGAGTTTTTGCTGGAAACACGTCGAGATCACCAGAAAGATAGCCGTTTCAAGGTTCGGAACACTCACTTTGCTCTAGTTTCTTAGAAATTAAGCCGTCAAAACGACAATTCCTCCTTGGCGGAGATGCCGGAGAGAGTAAGCCATTTTGGATGGGGTGGGTGGAGGTCACTCATTGTGGTTGAAGCGTTTTCTTTTTTTTTGTAGTGCAGTAAAAAACAAAAAAACAATGGAGATATTTCCTTTGTTGTGAGCGAAACTCCTTTAGATAAACTGTATAAAATTTAAAAAATCAAAATAAGGCTTGTATTGTGAAAAGTTCGTGCAAACGATTTGGTCTAAACACAGGCGGCCATTAAAAAAGATACGGCACACGCCTTCTCTTTGGGTCAAAGAATTTTACTTCCAGCACCTCCGCCAAGGAGGAATCGCCGATTTGATGGCTTGATTTCTGGGAAACCATAGCAAAGTGAGCATTGCAATCTCTGTAAAGGGTGTTTTCCTGGTGATCTGGATGTGTTTCTTACAAAAGCTCATCCGTCAGGGTGCCCCTTTAACATTCCTATCACAATTAAATTGAAATTTTACTCCGATGCTCATGGGTGAAAGTAGTTCAGAAATGCTCCTGAAATAAGGAATGAAAAAGCTGGTCATCCGGAACAACTGTCTTTAGTGTTAGAAAAGAAATGATTATTTAAACACTTTCAAAATATTATTATTATTACATTTAGTGGACATGCATGGACATTATTTTTTTTTTTGTCATTTAAAAAATATTCTGACTAATTCTCTTAAATGCATCATTCCAATTTAGAGGTGATTTTTGTAAAGTTTCGTCTCAATTCGTTCTTTTGATTAAATGTGAGAAAGCAAAGGCCTGAGATGCTTCCATTTTAATTGCTTTCAAATCTACTTGAGTTTGTGGCCTCTAGATGAATTAAAATGATGTCTTTTATCAGAAATCTGCACTGAACTAGTGCTTTCTAGGTGTATGTGTGTTTGTTATATTAGAGTTTGTTGGGTTTTTTAAAAAGTTTACATGCATGCTGTTATGCTTTTTTGTGTGTATGTTGTTGAACACTTTTTTCTTCTTTTTTTTACAAATAGCACACAAATACATTGAGTGTCAACTTCTTATCACAATAGTGACAGTAATGGATAATAGTATGTAATAGTAGTACCAGAATAAAATGTATCAATAGGATAACACCATCCGCTGTTATGCTTTTTGAAATGAAAGCTTAAAATGACTAACAGTGACTGCCAGAATTTGTTTTTATCTTGCCATAGCTTCTTCTTCTGCGTTCCCAGGTCATATGGCCATAATGAGTAAGGTACATATGTGTCCGTTTTTCAGTTTTCACTGGTCTCCCCGCTGCGTACAGCCGACACATTCTGATTTTGGAGGAGCTCAAAGGAGAAAAAAAATTTGGAAGATTTTTATTTTTAAAAAAGGCAGGAGAATGGGCCGAATAAGTCAGAAAGATAGTAGATGACAGAAAGCAAAGGAAAAAGACAGTCGAAGAGAGTGGCAGATTGGAGAAAGTTACAAGCACAGAACTTCCAGAAGGGTGGGGGAACTATTTTTATGAAAGACCCCCTGGTATCCCCACGGGGAGAGACTTGTGGAGGGGGCAGGGTTGTCCAGCTCCCTGTATGGATGCACGAGGCATCCACTCACTGCCCCAATCTTGTCATAGCAAAAATAATTACTTTTAGGCTTGATGAGTTGGTCCTCTTTAATATGTAATTTTAAAAAAAATTATGTTTAGGATTTACAGCTTTTTAAATTGAGATTTTTCTACATGTAGAAGTTATGAGAAGTTTGCACTGAACTTGTGCTTTCCATGTGTGTGTGTGTGTTGCATCAGAGGTGTTTTTTTTTGGGGGGGGTAAAAGTTTGCATGCATTCTGTTATGCTTTTTTCAATCAAAGTTTAGTGTCTGCCAGAATTTGTTTTTATCTTGTCATAGCAAAATTAATTACTTAATTATTACAGGTATGTCTTTTGGACTTGGCGAGTTGGTCCTTTTTTATATGTTTAGGATTTACAGCTTTGTAACTTGGCATTTTTCCACCACTTGAATTCAAGTTCTATAATGTTGATGGATGTTTTGTTTCAAGGTACTGTGCATGTCTCATGTACATATAATGTGCCTACAAAATGATTATAACAATTTACAGAATGTGCACTCACTGATGATTGTTTTGAATGAACATATCATACTGGTTTTTTTAAAACTTTAAGTTTAACTTTGCATTGCAATGCTTCATGCTTACTAGTATGATGGTGTGTGTGTGTGTGTGTGTGTGTGTGTGTGTGTGTGTGTGTGTGTTATGATGTGAGTGTAAGCAATTTTAGAAGAAACTGGTTTTAAATCTTGCCAGGGCTCATACAAAATTCTTACTTCTGAATTCTCAAAGGAATGACAACTCCTAGTCGACTTCCGGCACAAAAAGTGAAAGCAGACAAACGGTGAAAATCACAGTCAGACCCTTTTGTTGGTTTGTTTTGTTATCCATAAAAGTTTTAAAGGTAGAACCAATTTAAAAGACCTGTCTACACATACTGGCCACTAATAATATATATATTTTTTGCTGACTTGTCAAAATTCCCAAACTTTCACAAACCTCTGGGTTAGTTAGTTATTATAGTCCCGTCAACAGCTATGGTTATCTCAGGACTGTCACCGCGTAAAGTTCGACCACGTATAGCAAAACACAAATCCATGGAATCTTAACAACATACAAAACCTGAAAACATTAAAAAAAATAACAACCTCTGGGAAAATTCCCAAACTTTCCAGGATTTGAAAAATGGTTCCTCATTTTCCCCCAGACTGTATGAACCCTGCTTGCTGAAGATGAACTATTTTGTTTGTTTAAATATAATGATACAAGTCTCAAAGTCTCTCATCAGCACAGGGATAGCAAAAACCTTTTGAAAGAAGTGATAACAGTTTACTTTATAAATAAGTTGAAATTTTAAAAAAAGTACAGTAACACACACTGACACAGTTATTACTATCACTACAATTTCGCACTAAGTTTCATTTGTTGTAAACCTAAAATAGAAAAAAAGGATGCCGTCATAAATAAAAAAAAGAAAAGAATATGTATAGAGGTTATAGTATGACTGAAGACATTTTTGTTCAGATTGTTCAATTCACTTGAATTACCTAAAATTCACCCAAAGTTTTCTGTATTGTATCTTGAAAGACATGCGAGTGTTTCAAAGTTTACATTGTTATGTAAGTTGGCTTTCAAGAAAACTATTTATTTTATTCAAATGCATTCATTTTGGTAAAATAGTATAGCTTTTTTAAGCTAATACTAATCATACAAGAGTCTTGCAAGTTCTCTCAGTTTGTGGATACTGGACGCCCCTCATTTTTCTGGAAAAAAAAAGTGTTTGCAAGTCGCTGATTCCATCCTGCAGTTTCAAGCTTTGACGCCATTGTTGCTATGGAATTTGACTGAGTAATGGAGGTAAACAATTCTAATTTTCACGAAGTGCTCTCCCATAGTTTTTTTCTGAAAATTGTCTTAATAATCACATTCACAAGAAAATGATTTTACTTGTAATGATCAAATCAAATCAAATCAAATCAAATCTTTATTATCTCATAACTGAGAAATTGCAGCCAGGTGCACATAAGAAAAAAACAACAACAATAAACACATTTATCAACAAAAAACAACAACAACAAAAAAACAAACAACAACAACAATAAACACATTTATCAACAATTAAAGAATGTAAACTAATAACTAATAACACACTGCAATATTGTAGTTAACAAACTGGACGAATACGAATACAAATTCAATCCCAAGGAGATGGACAGGCTGCTCAGCAAAACAATCACTCGATGCAGTGCATTAAGAGTTCAACAGATGAATTGATCTTGGTAAGAAAGTTTTCTGTGCTCTTATTTTCAGTTTTAGAGTTCTGTATCGACGGCCCGATGGTAATACTTCATAGTATTTTGCCAGAACATGACTTATCATTAAGAATTTTCCTGGCTTTCTTGACTACTTGTCTGTCATACAACTCTTGCATACCACTCTGCCTTGCACCCACAACTTTACTGCACACATTCACCATATTACTCAACACACGCTTACTTTTTACACTCAAGCTTCCATACCAACAGATAAATGACACAGTAAGAACAGATTCAATGCAACATCGGTAGTAGGTTTGAAGAATATCTGAACAGACACCAATATTCCTTAGCCTCTGTAAACAAAAGATCCTGGACTGACTCTTCTTATGTATATGCTCAATGTGTTTATCAAAAGTAAGTTTCTTGTCTAAAACTGTGCCTAGGTATTTGTACTCATCAATTCTTTATATGATGTAAGATTGAAGTTGTGTAGCAATCATTAGATTATGACATTGACAGAGTGTTTAATTCAATGCATAAAAATAGACTATATTTTTCGGACTATAAGGTGATACTTTTTTCTCAGACTGAGACCCCTGCGCCTTATAATGTGACTACTAAAATAGTAAGAAAATATAACAGAATCTGAATTTTTGTGTAAAATTTGGGGGGTGCGCCTTATAATCAGGTACGCCTTATAGTCCGAAAAGTACGGTATTTGGTAAATAATGAATTAGCATTAATAACATAATTGCTACAACTTAATACTTGAGATTTTACAGAAACATATTGGTACATTTTACATAATGCATTTTTTGGCGTAACAGTGATTACTTGGCGTATCATTAGATTATGACACTGACAGAGTGTTTAATTCAATGCATAAAAAATAGACTTATTCGGTACAAAATTAATTAGTTTAATAACATAATTGCAACAACTTAATACTTAAGATTTTACAGAAACACATTGGTACATTTTACATAATGCAAAATATGTGCCATATTTTTGCGATACAATCATTAGATTATGACAATAGGTTGTGGACAGCACCTAATGTTTTGTCAATATAAATGCATAATCATTAATATTCTACTACTAGTACTAATTTGGGGGGTTTTTTCAGCTGAGTAACCCTATAGATGTAACCCACCTAAGGATAGGGTTTGGATGGGATGGATAGCTTAGAAGAATATGTAAGTATTCATGAGTGTGATATGCATGGTACTGCGTGTGTGTGTGTGTGTGTGTAGGGGGGGGGGGGGGGGGACTATACTTTTGCTCTTTTTTTTTGGGGGGGAGCCTAAACTTAGAATTTTTGATGATTTATAACTCTATGTACCATTGCCCACTTATACTTTTGCCCCCTGTGCTCACCCCTGATTTATGGTTGGTGTTATCAATTATATTGGTGACAGTTATGATAGAGATGGAATTACTATTGTACTAATTTGTAGTCATAACTATTATGTCACTGTGTGTGTATGTTGTCTTTGTGTGGCTTCATCATAAAATTTGAAATGAAAAAAATCGCCCCCCCTCCCCACACTTCCCCCCGGCACACCCGCCCACCATTCCCCCACACACCCCTCCCACCTCCCCCCTCCCCCCCCCCCCCCCCCCCCCCTCCCCCCCCCCCTCCCTCCCCCTCATAGCAGCCCTAACCTCCCCCCC
>CM065708.1:23967624-24035625 GCA_017654935.2 Phymorhynchus buccinoides | reverse complement strand
TGCTATAGTTTATGCTCCCGTAAAGCCTGTACTTTCCATGCTCCAGTAATACCCGTGCCCAAAACCCTATGTTCCAGACCCTTCATGTTAAATTCTAGCTGTATAGCCGTACTCAAAACCCTATATGCTCCAGTAATACCTGTATCCAAACCATCTGTGCTCCAGTAATACCCGTATTCAGAACCCTCCATGCCCCTGTATCCAGATCTGTGTCCCAGGTATACCCATATTCGGAACTCTCATAATCCCTGACTACCTGTATCCACACACCCCCCCACCCCCCCCATAAATACCCATTCAGAACCCTCTATGCCCTATAAATACCCGTATTCAGAACCCTCTTTGACACAGGGTAACACCTGTATTCAGAATCCTCTATGTTCCAATAATACCCGTTTTCAGAATCCTCTATTCCCATTGAATACCCATATTCAGAATTATCTATGTTCCAATAATACTGTTTTCAGAATCATCCATCTCACAATAATACCGGTACCCAGAACTGTCTGCCCAGTGCATTACCCCGTACCCCAGAACCACTGTCAGGGGAAGACGGGGTGAAAAGCGTATGGGCGGGTAAGAAGCCCTTGCCAACTATCTCATGAAATAAAGAAAAATTTCAGTCAAATTTGCCAATGAGACGAATGATAGACATTAACGCTCGTCTAATGGGCAAAATGAGACTGAAATTTGCTTCTTTTCATGAGCTAATTGGGGTGGGCTTCTTACCCGCCAATGCGCTTTTTACCCGTCTTCCCTATGTCTCCACGTACCCAGACCCTTCTAAACCCAGTAATACCCATGCCCACCGAACCCCCCCCCCCCCCCCCCCTTCCTAAGCTCCTTGATATTACCCATAACGTACCCAGAACCAAACTGATTACTGGCACAAATCTGGCAACAAGCAGATTTGCCGTTATGGCATTGCCAGATCTGGGCCAGAATCATGCCATCACTACCACATCAACACGCACAACTGCCACAATCAAAACGACACGTCTGCCATCATTCATCCAGAATGGAACCAGAATCAAAACGATGTACTGCCCAGTATCGGGCCAATACACTGCCAGCATAGCAACGATGTGACCACTACGACGCTGGCCCAAAAGGTAAGTTGCCAGCATCGTCCCATAACTGGCTCCCCATCATGAGCCATCATTTGCCAATGCTGGCCCGACACGAAAAGGGGTGTGCATAGGAAATCGCGGCAAAGCAGGTACGATTACATGCCAGCATCGTCTCAAATGATGGCATGATGGCAAAAACGACATGAAGCCAGCATCAGAACGATGCCGGAATGCTTACAGGGATGGTCTACAAAGAGAGACTGAAATATTTGAAATTGCCGAGTATAGAGGTGACCTTATCGAGGTTTATAAAATTCTACACAACCTTTATGATGCTAGCACCACTAAAACCTTATTAACACTTTCAAAAGAAGATATATAGAACTCGAGGGCATAATTTGAAACTTACAAAGAAAATAAACAATACTCGTTCCACTCAAAAACATTTCACGAATAGAATTACAACTGCATGCATCATCACTGAACGTATTCAAAAACAATATTGACCAAAAATATAAAAGCGTGATGTACTCCTCACATTTAGAGGAACTTTAGTAGTAGTAGGGGAAGACGGGGTAAAAAGCGCTACATGGGCGGGTAAGAAGCTCACCCCAATTATCTCATGAAATGAAGCAAATTTCAGTCTCATTTTTTGCCCATGAGACGAGCGTTAATGTCTAGCATTCGTCTCATGGGCAAATTTGACTGAAATTTTCTTTATTTCATGAGATAATTGGGGTGGGCTTCTTACCCGCCCATGTGATTTTTACCCCGTCTTCCCCTAGTGATAGGGACAGGCATCATAGCCTAGGCCTCGCGGCCTATAAATCGTCCCATCATTGGTACACTCTTTATGTATGGTGTCTGATTTGCACACGTCACTAATGTATAAGCAATTTCATAGCATCAATCAAAGTCATAAAAAAGATCTCTATATTTTGGAATTTCATCCCAAAGGTTCTTGAAATTGTTAATATTATATGTAAATTTAATGTTAGTAGGTAGGTTATTCCAGTGATTAGCAACTCGGTGCGAAAGTGAAAACTTCCTTCTATTAGTCCTGCTGTATTGAATATAATTAGGATTCAAATCAATACACAAAAGCCTATTAGTTCACGGGTAAAAAAAAAGTATATATCACTTGAAACGATATCTAGAGGGCAAAAGGCTTAAAAAAATAAGCCTATAGGCCTAGTGTCAAATTGCTATGCTATGCTAATAGAACAAGTGAAATCGAAAGTAAGGAACGCCAAATGATCAAATGGTGTCCGGTCAGATCGGTCTCGTGCGGAATGACTTTGTTTTACATCTCGTCGACCGAAGTCATGTGAGACATTACTTTGAATTGAGATGGGGGGGGGGGGGGGGGGATGAGAAAAGTATTTATTTCTTTAAATAAAGTTGTTCTTGTGTTGTTGTATGACCCAGTTGTTAGAGATGTGATGGACGATTTATAAACCCAACTTTTAGAGGACAAAGAGGCATTTGATATCATTTACTTAGATTTTAGAAAGGCCTTTGATTCTGTGCCGCACAAAAGGCTACTTCTTAAACTGGAAGCTTACGGGATAACAGGAAACATATTAACGTGGGTTAAAAACTTTCTGAAGGGAAGATCTCAAAGAGTGCGGGTGGGAACAAAACAGTCTTCTAGCACTGATGTTTTAAGTGGTATTCCCCAGGGTAGCATCCTGGGCCCAGTACTTTTTACAGTTTTTATAAATGATCTCCCAGAAAACATACAAAGTGCATGCAAGATATTTGCAGATGATACTAAAGTGTATAATCGTTCCCAAAATTCAGATGTACTGCAAAACGATATTAACAGACTCATAGAATGGTCAGAGAAGTGGAATTATATATTTTAACGCAGGAAAATGCAAGGTTATGCACGCAGGGTACAATAATCCAAGTAAAGCATATGAAATTAATCATGGCTCATCTAAGCATGTTTTAGATACTTGTACAGAGGAGAAGGACCTAGGGGTTATATTTGATTCAAAACTCAAATTTGATAGGCACATCACAACAGCGATAAAGCCAGTAGGATGTTGGGCTTGATCAGAAGGAGTTTTAAAAACTTAATTAAAGAGGTGTTCATAAATCTTTACAAATGTTTAATACGGCCTCATCTTGAGTATGGAAACATAATTTGGAATCCCTTTCTTAAACGACAGTCCAGTGCAATTGAGAAGGTACAGAGGAGAGCAACCAAACTGATAAAATCCATGAAAAATTTGGATTATGAGGACAGGCTAAGTAAATTAGACTTGCCATCTTTAAAATACAGAAGACTAAGGGGAGATTTGATAAATGTTTACAAGATTCTTCAAGGCACTGACAATACTAACAGAGGCTTGTTTCACTTGTCTAACGAAATAAGAACCCGTAATAGTGAACTTAAAATCCTAACCAGGTACAGCAGAACTAACATTAGAAAAAACTTTTTTTCTTAACAGATCTAGTCAGTCACCCAATATTGGAACAACCTCCCTGCACATACTAAACTGGCCTCAGATACTAACAAATTCAAAAATCTCCTAGACAGTGATCCAAAAATTGCCCTGTTAAAGTACATCCATGATTAGTGCATCAATATGGATGCAAAAAACCGCCACAGCAATTGCCAAACTCTAACCAAAAGGAAGGACGCATTGAGAGGCTGCAAGGCCTGGTCGTCCAAAAATACCTGACCTGGACCTGACCTGTTCCGGTCTTGTCGTGAAAATAATGCTTTACGCCCTCTTTGGCCACTCTTTCGGCCTTTCGGCCATGTGGGGCATTGGGATTTTACTTGGGATATATTGCATATTGCAGAGAGTGTGTAAAGTCTCTGCTTTTGACCAGTCTCGCTCCGGTCTCGTGCCATTTCGGCCCCGCTTTTATGGGTCGTTTAAAGAATTGAGGCGAATTCGGCCTCGCCCTCGTGTCCGTCCAAGTCGGCCTCGTTTCCGACCAACCCAACTCGATGTAAAACATTTTATTTTTATTTTTTAGACCTTATATATTAACAAGCAAAAGCAGAGAGAGAGAGAGAGAGAGGAGTGAGAGAGAAAGGTGTGTGTGTGTCTGGATGTGGTGTTTGTACCTGTGTGGTCTAACAGGGCCGGACCTAAGTTTTACAGGGGTGGGGGTTAATTGATCAAAGATCCCTGCCTTCCGCAGGTCGAGAGGACGTAAAATTCCCAAATTCATCATCATGAATCAAAAAAGATCCGAGGCGTGGTTACCGTTACACATATCTATATATATTGATAAAAACTCTGGACTTTACTGGTGTTGCACTGCCTCCGAGGCATTGCAGCCCCAAGGAAAACCCCCAGTATTGTTCCCACCATCTTTGTTATTTACAAATGTCCCATATGTGTCTGTGACCGATAGGACGCTAAAACACCATTTTTCTTCTGATCAAAGATTTAGGCCAAAGAGGGCGTAAAACATTATTTCCTTGATCAAAGATGCGATGTCCCATATGTGCCTTCCCAGGTCGAGAGGACGTAAAACTCAAATTTACAGATACGGTGATCAAAGATGCGAAAGCCACCAAGACCCCTTGGGCATGCCCCCCAGGTCCGGCCCTGGTCTGCGATTTATTGTTCAAGGGTGCACACTCTATTCATACAGGCCAGGTCAGAGAATGAGGACAACTAGCTAGCCTTGCCATCTCTTAATGTGTCCTTTCTGATTATTTGTATTCTTTTTCATGATTTTCATGATACAACAGCATAAAATGAAGGGGGGGGGGGGGGGGGCTGTGGTGCTGTGTGTGGTGTGATGTGTGTGTGTGTCAATGTCCTAGGAGACAGTAGATCTTATAAGTGGTAGCAAAGATACTGCATAGTCTTTGGTGGTAGGGAGTCTGAGAAAGGTCTTAAGTGGTAGGTTCCACTGTAGAAAGATTACTCGATTTTAATGTTAATAAATCACGAGTGAACCCAAGGACGAAATGACCATGCAGGGCTTGAGGCCGAGTTGACCTGTAGTAGCCTGTAAACGCTACCCGGGGCCGAGTTGGCATGAGGCCGACCTGGTAAAAGGCCGAGTTGACTGGCATTCGATTAAATCACGTGACAGGAAGTAACTGAAACCAAAAGTGTCGGAATCCATACTCACTCATTTTAGATCAGTGAGTAAAGCCGTGCACTGTATACTGTATTACTATTAGATCTGTTTGGCATTTACTGATTTAGCGAGGAAGGTTTTCACTAATAAAGAACAATTAAGCTAAGCGACAATGGCGACTTGCATCAAAGAGGGAGTGAACAGCCGAGAGAACTGCAGCGTGTGCCTGGAACCTTTCCGAGGTCGTCATCCCAAACTGCTGCCTTGCTTCCACACCTTCTGTCTGCCATGTTTGACCAGACTGGCTGACAAGGAGAAGAGGCAACTATCACATTATCAGTTAATGGAGGTGAGCATTTGGCAATCGTTATCTGAAATATTTGAAATTGCCAAGTTTAAAGCATAAACGTTTAAGAATAAGAGGTGACCTTATCATAATCATATCTGATATATCAGTTTAGGGCTACTGTAGGCTTAATTAAGCCTTTTGGCCCTCTAAGATATGTTTCCCAAATACTAAATATTTATTTTTTTTTTTGCTTTTTTTTGCCCGTGAATTACTGACGGCTATTGTGTATTTGTTTTGGGTTTGGGTTGGTGGGTGTTTTGTGGTTTTTTTATATTTTTTTAATTTCTCCAAATTTGTGGAGTACATAATAGAATTAAACTTTTTTGTCAATAAGATTTTTGAACATATTTAGTAGTGATGATGCATTTACAGTTTAATTAGAAATATTGTTCCATGCAGTTATTACTCTGTTAGTAAAAAACAATTTGAGCTGAACGACTGTTATTTAGTTTTTTTGTTAATTTAAAATCATGCCCTCGTGTTCTCTCCTCGTCAGTTAAAGTTAATAAAGTTTTAGTTGTGTTAGGATCATAGAACTTATTTAGAATTTTATACACCTCAATCAAATCGCCTCTTAGACGTCTGTATTCCAAACTAGGTATCCCAAATACTTTAGTCTGTCCTCATACTCATAGTCCATATCTCTGGTTCCAACAATTGTTTTCGTAAATCTCCTTTGGACTCCTTCTAAATGATCAATATGTTTTCTCAAGAAGGGACACCAGACAGGATTTCCATATTCTAATAAGGGGCGTACTAATGTTTTGTAAAGAGGTAGCATAATTTCCTTTGATTCATTAGTTATTGTTCTGATTAGTAGACCAGCAGTACGGTTTGCCTTTTTAACAGTATCGTTGATGTGTGGTTCAAAAGATAGCAATGGATCAACTATAACACCAAGACCTAATCGAAGTTTATAAAATTCTACACAGCCTTTGATGCTACTAGTACTATTACTACTAAGTTAGTATTATGCTAAGCACCACACTAAAACCTATTAAAAAAAAAAACACGTTCAGAGAGACGGCTAAGACCTTATCTCGAGGGCATAATTTCAAACTTACAAAGAAAGTAAATAATACTCGTTCCACTCAAAAATAAATTAACAAATAGAATTACAACTGCATGGAATAACCATTCAAATGAGACTGTTAATGCATCGTCACTGAACATATTAAAAAATCAAAATTAATATTGACCAAAAATATAAAATCGTGATGTACTTCTCACATTTAGAGGAACTTTATTAGGATTCAAATCAATACACAATATCTTCAATAATAAGGACCAATAACGAACCTTCAAGCTTTTGTGTTTTTTTTTTTTTTTCACAAGACACAAATGCCATCACTTCACGGGTAAAATTGTATAACGATATCACTAGAAACGGGAAGGTGGAAGGCAAAAGGCTTTAAAACATAAGCCTATAGTGCCAAATTGCTATGATATTCTTTGGTCAAATTCACTGTTACATGGCAAATAATCAACGTATCGATTCTGGCAATGTAAATCAAAGAAGCAAAAGATAGGCCTATGAATAAAACAAAATGATACTGCCCTAATAATAATAATAATATTGAACATTTACATAGCGCTTTACTACTTACAAAAAACTCCCATTTGCAGGGAGCTCAGAGAATCGCTATACATACAGAGTAAAGCACAAATAAAGTCACTTATAAACATAAGACTTATAACAATTCAAAATCAAATATACATAACATTAAAAAAAACATGATTATAAACAAAGCCCTGTATCATGATACCACAACTATTTGAAACAATATTACAATATTATAAAAAATATAAAAAACAATCGCTAGGGTAAATAACATGAAGCATGAGGCACATTACACACATGCAATTACTGAAAGCGCACATAGGCCTACTACATTATGCACTCATCAAACAGACGGAGAGAACGAACCAACGAACAAACGAACGAACGAACGAAACGAACGAAGGAACGAACCTTATTTATAGATGGTAATGTAATAAGCAAATACATGCTACTTCTTTTTTATTTCTTTTTTACATCCAGCACTCTGTAAAAATGGCAGAGCATGCAAGTTTGGAAAGTAATGACGTAATTTAATTTGTTGCAAAGTCAGGCACTATATTGTGACGCATTTATGTGTTCTAACCCCACCCCCAACCCTGGCTGAACAAAAGTGTTGCTATGTGAAGATTTTCGATTTTCTGGATTAGAAATGATGCATGTGTGTGTCTGTCTATAGATCTGACTAGATAAGCCCCCCCCCCAAAAAAAAAAAAAAAAATTAGGATAGGTAGGTACTTTATTTCATTTTTATATATATATTTTTTTATAAACTTGTGTTCGGTCCATGTGTGTGAATATATTTATATATTTTAATAAAACAAAACAGTGTATACTTTTGCACTTATGATGTTTTATGTTTCTGTTTGCTCGCTTACTTTCGTTTTCGTTTTTTTTCTTTTTTTCCCATTCATCAAAAAAAAGTTTAGGGTCGGCGGCCAAAAACTAGGGTCGGTCTAATTATATATGTGTGTGTGTATGTTACAGTCCAGTGCCAGTGGAGATGAAACAGCAGTCAGCATTGCTTGCCCCTCCTGTCGTCAGGTTATTCCAGTGCCACCTGGGGGTGTCAGCAACTTCCAGGTAATGTCTTGTGAAGATATGAATTGCTGATGTTCACATTTCATCATCATCATCATCATCATCATCATCATCATCATTCATTGTCATAACTTCTTATTGCCACGTTCCATTTAGTATTGAGTATCTGTTGCCATTGTCTACAAGTCTGTCTTATAGTGTCCGGTCGGCCAATATATAAATAAAGAAGTATTTATATATAAAGGATTTTGTTTCTGTGGTCGTGGCATCACTGACATGACGCACCAGAGTGGCATAACGAAGATGTATAAATGTTTTCTGCAAATTTCTTAGACAGAAAAACAACTCTCACTCTCAGGGTTATTAAAATGCACCTGTTGTGTTTTGCAGAGCAATTTCTACCTGGAGGACAGTGACCAGGCCGAGCTGACCTGCACTGCTCTCTGTGACCTGTGCAACGGAGAGGAAGAAGCCCAGCTCCACTGCAGCCAGTGCCAGAGTCAGTTCTGCCTTCACTGCCGCCCGTACCACAGCTCCACCTGTCAGGGGGACCAGGTCACAGCGCTGCAAAATCCTGCAGGCAATTTGGGACAGGTCACAGCACTGCAGAGCACTTCAGGCAACACAGCTAACAGTAGTCAAGGACAACAACAGCAGCAGGTGCAGATGGTGGCAGACTGCATGAAGAAACTGAAAGAGGACAAGGAGAAACTGCTCAAGGAAAAAGAAGCCATTGAAAGCAGTATCCATCTTCGTTACGCCACTCTGATGCGTCATGTTAGTGACGCCACGACCACAGCTTACAACAGCAGTGTGACCAGTCTGAGGCAGGTGTGTGGTGAGCTGGTGCAGCAAACGGATGCAAGCTTGACCGAAGCCCAGCAGACATTGGACACACTTCAACAAGAAATGTCAGGGAGTCAGGGATCTTCTGTGTCATCTCAGGCTCAGCAACAAGCTACCTTGTTTGTCCAGGGAGACCTGCAGACCATTCTGCACAACACCAGTGGATCTACTGCTTCCCTGCTGAGACATGAGACTGAAGACAACACAGCACAGCTGGACCACTGTCTGCAGTCCTTCATGGGGAAAGTGGTGAAGAGCAGTCAGGATTCTGACACCATCCACATCAAAGAAGCTGACACACCCCTTCATCTGCCTTCTGACCAAGGTTTGAGGAAAGCAGCTGCATCATCTTCACATGTGCTGACCAGCTCAGCTTGGGAGGAGCTTTGTCAGAAGATGAACTCTTTGACAAGTCAGGTGTCTTCGCTTCAGGCCTCCAACACACTACTGACCCAGCAGGTGACCGCAACTAACACTGCCCAGAGCACTGTGTCCTCAGAGCAAAGCCACATCCAGAGAGAGCTGAGCGCAGTGAAGGACAAGAGCTCCAGGCTGACGTCTGACCAGGCTGCTCTGCACAGAGAGGTGATGGCGCTGAAAGACAAGAACAACATCGTGCACCAGGACCTGGCTGTGCAGAACGCTGACAGGGACAACATGAGGGCACAGATGACAACGCTGAAGAATGAAGTGGTCACCGTGAAGTCTGAGTGTGCTACTTTGAAATCTGATGCCAAGAAGGATGTTGACCGTTTGAGGACTGAGTGTAATACCTCAAAATCTGACCTCAGGAAAGATGTCAACTGTTTGAAGACTGAATGCTCAACCCTGAAGTCTGAGGCAAAGAAAAATGTCGACAAACTCAAATCCGACTCGTCTGGAATCAAGAGCAGCATTGCGGCTGTGAAGAGAAACCACTCTTCTCTGCAGTCAGATCAGAAAGCTTCAAAGAACCAGATTGCATCCTTCACACAGGAGTTAAAATCTGCCCAGACTTCATTGCAACGGATCCCTGCTCTAGAATCACGACTTGGTAATATCTTTTTCTCACTGTTGTGTGTGTCATCTAATTTTAAGCCTTTTAAGTGTTATTGTACAGTTCTGATCGTTTGTTTTTAGTTCTGGATCTGGATCTATACGTCGCAGACGCCACTTCTGACGATAGACGTGACAGAACTAGGAGGGCACATTCCTTATTAGAATTAAATGAAAAAGATAGAAAGGAGAAAGACCTACTGCTTACCCTGGGTTAAGACCATTAAACCCCCCAGTTCAGCCAGAAGGGCCCAGGCCCCACTTCCAGAAGCAAGCAAAAACCCACCAAAACTGATGATCTAGTGGTCAGTGGACGCAGATGGTGATCTGGTCAGCGCTGATGTAAATGCGCTGACGGAGCCTGCAGTGACAGTACCCTCACTCAGTTGGTTCCACTCTGTGGCAGTCTTAACGAAGGAGCTACGTTAATAATAATAATACTGAACATTTATATAGCGCTTTACTCCCTTTGCAGGGAGCTCAAAGCACTTTACATAAACAATAAAACACAAATAAGTTAACATTATACACATAAGACTCGCTACAATCAAATCAAATATACATAAAATAATATTATTTAAACAAAGTCCTGTTCATAACCACAAAATTTGAAACAATGTTACAATATTATAGGAAAAGAAACAAAAAGCTATGATACTGCTACGTTCTCCCTTCTGGGACACAAAATCCACAGGAATCTTTCCAAGATGTTAGTGGTTTGGAACCCCTTGAATCTGGTCGGCTTGATCCTGCGACGATTAGTGGAGACCGGGGTAAGGAACTTGTCTGCTGGGAGAGCTGGAACAAGGCCATCAGTAATCTTATTGGTGCCTGCGTCTTTCCTCCAGGGGAGGCAGGTCTAGTGTCCTGAGCATGCCACTCACGCAGCCTGACGGAAGTTCAATTCTATTGTTCTCCTCTCCACTTTTTGTTTGTTTGTTTGTCTTTCTTTCTGAGTTTCTTGCCATGCGTTTCTGATGTCTGAACTTTGCATGCTGAGCTCTAAATTTAAATAACACTAGAGCTTACTCAATTACTCAGTTTCCTTATAGAAAAGAAGTGAAATAACTCTGTGCAATAGCTTCAGAACCATTGAAGTCTATCTTGACAGAAAGTTTAAAGTAAACTTTTAAACTTGACAAAACACTGAATTTTGTTATTTCTTGTTAAAACTAGGCATTGGTTTATAATGGCCTGCTAACTTTCCTGTTTTTATGTTTCAGAACATTATAAAATAAGAGAAGGAAAATGAAAGTATGTTCAGTTTTAACATGAAATAAATTGAAACGGTGAGATTTTAGATGAGCACTGATAAATGTGTGAAATCATATAGCAGGTAAATGTGTATTACAAAAAAACTATTATCCTAATCATGTTTTTTTTTCTCCCACAGCAAAAGCCAACGCGCAAGTGGCATTTTGTGCCACGTTGGATAAAGATGTAACCATTAGCTACAAGGAGAAGACTCTGATCTGTCGGGTAGTCATCAACAGAGTGGGAAACGGTTATAACGAAAATACAGGCGTGTTCACCGCTCCTGTGTCAGGTACCTACTGCTTCATGGTGAATGTCAGTCCTAGTGTGACTAAAGATCCCAAACTTGCCCAGATAGATATTGTCTTTGAGGACAGGGATGTAGGTTTTGCAGGTGCTGCTGGTGATAACATGTGCACAGGCCACTGTGCTTTGAGAATGAATGCAGGTGAGCGTGTGTGGTTGAGGACCTTCGACGATGATGTGTGCACCTTTAACGGTAGATGGCTGACCTTCTTCACTGGGATGCTGGTCCAGCCTGACGTGTAAAACAAAACCTTTGGACTGTTGATGTTCTTTAAATGTGCATTTGTACTCCTGTTTAGAACTGTAGTGCCTTGCACTTTTATTGCAGATGTACATAGACCAGTGCGGTGGATGTTGGTTTTGCGGGTGCATCTGGCGAGTGCGTGTGCACCGGCCACACTGCTGTGAAAATGAATGTTGGTGAACGTGTGTGGCTGAGAACCTTCGGTGATGATGTGTACACCTTCGACTGTGGATGGGTGACCATTTTCACCGATGTGCTTCTTCAGCCCGATGCGTAAAACAAATGTGGCTTTTCTTCTCCATTCTCTCACCCCAGTCACCTTTAACACAAGCACTGCCAGGTTTGGGGCACACTGGCCACATGCTTCCCCTTACAACCGTTCAAGATGGGCCATTTGACTAGGTTCGAAAACACATCACCACAAAAAAGTTAGGAAAAGTTACAGACTGATATTTTCAGAAGATTACTCACACCATGCACTAAACGATCGTAAAATATTAAATTTGTCGTTTGTCTCCTATTGACTTTTTCTCCTTTTGAACTCCCCCAAAATCTGAATGTGTCAGCTGTACGCAGCGGGGAAACCAGTGAAAACTGAAAACCAGACACATACATATCTTACCCATTATGGCCATATGGCCTGGGAACGCAGAAGAAGAAGTCTCCAATTGACAAAAACAGCTAACACATAGAAAGAAGGAAAACTTCACATTCCGATCTTTTAACCCCATCCCCCCCACCCTACAGCCAAACCTGAGAATAAAGTCTGCAATGATTGGTTGATTTCAAGAGAGGCAAGGTGAAAGCAAACTGAAAGTAGGTTACGGTGTGGCTTTTGAGAGCTGGTTGCACGCCAGAAATCAAAACGTGGCTCAGCAGCAGTGCAGTCTCCTCGGTTGGTTGCATCCTGATGGCCTAACATAGATTCACTCCCCTTGGACTGCTGATCTCCGATTCTGCGACTTGAACAAGCCAGGGTATAGCTGTGAATTGGGAATCGGAAACTCTCATGAGCCGGAGCCGGATCATTCATCCAGAGCGAGTTAATAAATCAGCTTGGTGTTGATCTGTACATTTGATTAAATGCATTTTAACCTTCACCGGATCCCCTGTTCAACTACACAGTCACGATGGGGCGTGTTTTCCACTACCCATACTCATTAAAAAGGAAAGGGACATGCATTTTAACAATGTTTATCCCTATTCCAGATGATGCGGGTTCTCCAGTACCCATACTCGTCAAAGAGTCACCATGTGTTTATCCTTATCCAGATGCCGCGGGTGTCCCACTACCCATACTCAATGCACTGCAGTGGCATATTTCTGCTCTTTAAAGTATGGGTTGTAGGATACCCGCGCAATCAGTGACAAGCATGTTCAAATGACGCATTATATTACGTCATTTGTATTTTATACACATTAATTAAATTTAAGACACATAAAGCCATTAACGTTTTTGAGAAACTCATGAAATTTCATGATTGCTTAAATACTTTTTTTTAGAAAAAACAGTTTTTATGTGTCTCTGGGTACTAGAATACCCAGGAAGCATGGTGAAGGTTAATAGACAAGTGCAGAGTTTAAATTGCCCATTGAACTGAACTTAGTCAACTGACTCATCGCTGACCCCATGCCACCCCTTGTCTTTCATCTTTGTTGAAGTGATTGATGCATGTATATTAGACTGAGCAGTACATTGTTTGAACTGATGTTAATGAAGAAGAAAATACATGTAGGCCAAAGTTTGCAGATTATAATTCAATTCTAATTGAAATGTCTCAATCCTGATGTGGAACTGTTTCTGCGACTTGAATTATCAACTGTTGGACTTTGATCGTAATATGGAATTGTTCTGACATTTTTTTCATGATAGAGTAAATAATGTAAGCAATTAGCAAAAATAACATTTCATTTTCCCAAAATGCTTTTATCATTGGATTGGTTATTTGTGACCCGGCGCCATGAAAGGGACATTAAGTGTCAAAATGACCATTCTGAGAAAATGATAGTTAAAAACTTCAGACCATTCTCTTTCTGGTGATATTTCTTTTATGTTCAGTTTCTGACCCTCTTTCTCTCCAGATCCCTAGGTATAAGCTTTCAACTGTTGGTCGGCGCTCTTTTGCTGTCTCAGGACCGACCTCCTGGAACAAACTTCCTCTCTCCCTCCGTCAGCGACCGACTCTCTCTGCTTTCAAAGCTAACCTCAAAACCCACCTGTTCCCCCGTCATTAAAGCTCCTCTCTCTTTATCTTCTCTCTCTTGCCATTAGGTCTGTTTCTGCTATATTCCATTTATGTTATCAGTGTGTGTTCGCTTTGTATTGTGTTTGAATGCGCTTTGAATGCTAACGTGTGTGTGCGCTTTGATTTGATTTCTATCAAGATTCAGCGCCGTATAAATACTGTATGTTGTTGTTGTTGTGATATAAAAAACTTTCTTCATCCTTTTTTTGTTGCAGAGTTATGAGCATTTAAAGTTGGTAAGGTGACTGTCGGCCTTTTTGAGAAATCACACTCTGAAGTCTAGCCTGTACTAAGAAAATGCACCAACCAACTAATTTTAAAGCACTTTTTGGAATAATATTTAGAGACCGTATTAAAGATATTCCTTTATGGTATGAAAAAGAAGATGTTAAAGAGCAAGAAAATACCCATAACTCAAAATTGACATAAAATAATACTTTTGACTTTACAGGCCTGTTGTGAGAAACTAGCCCAGCGACTTAATGTCCCTTTCATGGTGCTGGGTCACATTTGTATTTGACTGTTACTTGTTAGGATTTTGTTACCTCTACCGATAGTTCAAATTGTTTGTTTGTCAGTCTCTAAACTTTACAGTCTAAAGATAATACATGTAATACTTTTAAAAGGAACAGAATTTGATACTGTAAAAACTGGACTACAAGATGCACCTGTATATAAGCCGCATCCCTTAAATTAACAAAAAAATTATGTATTTATTCAGATATAAGCTGCACCAGTTTATAAGCTGCAGAGAAATTTGTGTATGTCCACAAACCAACACAAATATAGAAATTCTCCTCAGAACGTGATTATTTAATGTTCTCAGGACACATGATATTTGAATCTATTGATTACCAAAACCAGTTTTGAATCTGAAGAAGCTCAAAATAGGCTGAAGAATGTGGCCAGAAACAGATTTAATCATACTGATAAATGTAGAATGGAAACAAATCCACAGATAAGCCGCACCAGTCTTTAAGCCGCATGGGCCAAAGTTGAGGAAAAAAGTAGCGGCTTATAGTCCACATTTTACAGTAAGTTGTGTTTGATTGTCCCTGTAAGTACATTATTGTTCAAATTTTGGAGCGATAAGTTGTTGTCCTGGGGCTTTAGGTCCCTACCACACACTGCATATCTGGGGACCAGAATGAAAATTCGTTTAACGTCCTCCGGTCTGGAACAGACACATATGGGACATTTGTAGAGATAAAGATGGTGGGAACGATCCTGGAGGCAATGCCCGAAGGCAGTGCAACACCAGGAAAGTCCCGAATTTTTTAACGATACAGATGTATAAGTTACAAAATAATAAATTAAATCGATCTGGGACTGAATGAATGAAAATCCGTTTAACGTCCTCCAGTCTGAAACAGACACATATGGGACATTAGTAGATATAAAGATGGTGGGAACAATCCTAGAGGCAATGCCCGGAGGCAGTGCAACTCCAGGAAAGTCCCGAATTTTTTAACGATACAGATGTATGATTAATCTGGGGACCAGTTTTGGAGTGAATCTAGGGTGTGGTTTATTTACAGGTGGTTGTTGGTTGTTCTTGTTCTTTTGCTTTACTGCAGTGCTATTATTATTACAATTTTTTTTTAATATTAACCCCTTGACCGCCAGAGAAAAATTAAGAAAAAATACATAAAAAAATTGTCAAATGTAAAACTAAAAGAACTATCAAGAGTCAATCTGGCAAATTGGTTTGGGGATATAACCCTCCTAACTGTTTAAAAGCAAAAAAAACCCAACTATATCCCAGAGTTATTCCCCTGCATCTGGTGATGTATTCGGTGATGTCAGCAAGTCCGTACCTGAAACGTTTGGCAGTCAAAGGGTTAATTTAATGCAGGTTTGATGTTGGAAAATTTAAAATAATTAAAATCAATGAAGACACTTTTCTTTCTTTTTTTGTGGACATCTGTTGACATTTTGAGTCATGCAAGCAATATTCTAACATTTTGATTCACCACTGTAGTTGTATGGATCATTCTCATAGATGATAATGTGGTTATATTTGTTGCGTCACTTTTTAATCATCTTTCAGGACAAACAGTGTATCCCATTGCATTCCCCTATTAACGCTGATCATGAATATATATTATATGGTTCTTTCTTCACTTTCAATAGGGTTGATGCCTAGTACTGGTGTGTATGTGTATTCAACACAATTTTAACATTGTTTTTTTCAGTAACAGAGTGACTAACTATATTGGAACGCACTTCCTGCTCAGACAAAACTTGCACCTGATACTAACAAATTCAAAAACCTCCTGGACAAAGACCCAAACCTTGGTAAATTAAAATACCAGTATGACGAATAGTCTACCAAAACCGTCACAGCTGTGCCAACCCCCCAAAAAAGGAAAAGGAAAAAAAAAAAAAAAAAAAAAAAAAAAAAAGAAGACGCTTGAGAGGCCGCGAGGACTAGTCGTCTTTATCTACCTGACCTGACCTGACCTGACCTTGTGAATATTTTAACTGAGAATCAAAAATTTTGCAAAACGCTTTCAGTAGCAAACAAGAGAGCCTTGTCCAACCTGAGTTTACGACTTGTGTTTTGAATTATTTTCCATGAATGAAAAGCTTGATGTGTGCATGGACATGTGACTTTTCCCCCCCCTTTTCAGAGAGGAAATCAAATGTGTTGCTCTTTTCATTTTGTTTGTTTGGGTGTTTTGAGAAAGAGAGAGAGAGAGAGAGAGTGTGTGTGTGTGTGAGAGAGAGAGAGACAGAGAGAGACAAGATCAACATTGTAATGAAACCACAGTATAAAAAACCATTTGGGATGCATTTTATTCCAGCCAATACTTTATGAGTGAACACATTGTGTAATAATACTGTCAATATATGCCTTCATTTGGTTTGTAAAATATCAGCTATTAGACTAGTAGTCAATGTTTCCAAATGAAAACAATGAAAAGCACAATTAATTTGAAAAAATATGAACAATTAGACTGGTAGTTAATAATAAATGTCAAAATGAAAAATGTCAAGAAAGAAGGAATTAATTGTAACACTTTCATGCATAAATCATTAAATGATGCAAGAAAGACTAAAGTTCAGGAGAGAGATCATTTACTCTTCCTGACAAGCTCCAACTCTAAAGATGAACACCCCAAAAATAAATAAAAACAACAAAACTTGACATAATACTGTCAATATATGCCTTCATTTGGTTTGTAAAATATCAGCTATTAGACTAGCAGTGAATATCTCAAAATGAAAACAATAAAAAGCACAATTAATTTGAAAAAATATGAACAATTAGACTGGTAGTTAATGTCAAAATATGAAAAATTTCAAACAGAAGGAATTAATTGTAACATCCATGCATAAATCATTAAATGATGCAAGAAAGACTAAAGTTCAGGAGAGAGATCATTTACTCTTCCTGACAAGCTCCAACTCTAAAGATGAACACCCCAAAAATAAATAAAAACAACAAAACTTGACATAATACTGTCAATATATGCCTTCATTTGGTTTGTAAAATATCAGCTATTAGACTAGCAGTGAATATCTCAAAATGAAAACAATAAAAAGCACAATTAATTTGAAAAAATATGAACAATTAGACTGGTAGTTAATGTCAAAATATGAAAAATTTCAAACAGAAGGAATTAATTGTAACACATCCATGCATAAATCATTAAATGATGCAAGAAAGACTAATGTTCAGGAGAGAGATCATTTACTCTTCCTGACAACGCTCTCCAACTCTAAAGATGAACACACAAAAAAGAAATTAAAATAAACAATTAGACTGGTAGTTAATATGTCAAAATGAAAATCAAAAGCATAACTAAGAACCGCCTGTGAAAAGGCCTATCTACCTTCTTATTCTCAAAAACGTCAAAATGATGTTTTACATCCTCTCGGTCATAGACACATATGGGACATTTGTAAATACAAAGATGGTGGGAACAATACTGGCTGCAATGCCCGGAGGCACTGCAACCCCAGTAAAGTCCCGAGTTTTGAACAATATAGATAGGTGTAGCGGTAACCACGCCTCGGTTAAACCTCATCGGCTATGGTACCGCCACATTTCGATTCTTATTCTCAAGAATGAAAAATGTTTTTTTACGTCCTCTCGGTCTGGAACAGACACGTATGGGACATTTGTAAATACAAAGATGGTGGGAACAATACTGGAGGCAATGCAACACCAGTAAAGTCCTGAGTTTTGAACAATATAGATAGGTGTAGCGGTAACCACACCTCGGTTAAACCTCATCGGCTATGGTACCGCCACATTGTAAGAGTATTCTCACATTTTGACAAAAACCTAAATTTAGCAGGCAATCTGTAGCATTGGGGCTTGCAAGGACAAATACCAAAAAAAACCTCTTTAAATTTTGGAGACTGCTTGACTGTGAAGAGGGGAAGTATTGTGTTGTCTATGTTGTTTGAAAAAGACATTTTTTTGTTGAAATATTACACGTTCACTTTTGTCTCGTCAATAAACTAAAGTTACTCTGCACCACTTGTGTATTCGTTTGTGTGGAACTTTTGGTCAGTGATGTTGCAGTCTGTTTCAGGTTTTTTCTTGAATTTATCGATAACAAAACAAAACCTGAAATTTTCATAAGGTTCTAGCAAACACTGTCCATCTTTTTCTTTATTTTTATATTTGTAGTACCTCCAGGATCGACCCACTATTTATATATCTACAAAGGTTTCATATGTACCTGTTCCGGGTCGGAGGATATTATACTGATTTTCAGTCATGTTTGCATTTGTTCATGAATTTTAATGTTAGAACAAGGTAGTACTTAAAACACACAAGACCAGTTGAGAGTTGAAACAAAAAAGTTAAAACTCACCTTCTCTTTAGATAATACTTGTACTAATAAGTAATATTAATAATACTGCTATCAGTGATACATTATTAAGTTTGAGAAACTGATGAATTTTTATTTTTTTTCATTATATGATGCAGCACAGGAAAACCAGGCTAATGTCGTAAATGATCACTTTTGACGTATTCATATTTTCAGAAAGGCCAGAGACAACAGATTAACAGGCAAAAAACAGAATTCATCTATCTCTAATAGTTTATTTTGAACAATTTTTCAATCAATCAAATCTCTCTCTCTTTCTTTCTCTCTCTTGTGGCTGGCCGACTTTAGCTGGGTATTCGCGTACTGCATCACATATTACCTATGATGAGCTTTTTTGTGTATTTGTCCCATTTTGATTTTGTGCTGATTTCATTTACACATACATTGAAAGATGGGATGAAAGAGTGAGTGAAAGCAGGAATTGTGGAATGAATGAAGAAAAGGAATAAAAATTGTTGAACACGCACAAAAAAAGTTAAAACTATGATCTCATTGCTCAAGTTAGATTTTTGTTCCATCCCTTTCATACCTGAAAAATAACACTTTAACACTTACAGAAGTCAGTAAAATTGCTGAAAATTGGGAGCTTGGGAAACAAAGAATCTGGACACAGCTTTCAGAAATACTGTTTATGCAAAGCAGAAAACATTGCAATACTGCATAGGTAAGGCACACATTCACAGGGTTTTTTTCAGTAAAAAGTTCATTCAAATATAGTCTGATAGACGTGCACCAATCAAGTCATATTCTTAATAGCCCCTCGGCTGCTATTAAATTAGCACCATGGGCAAATACATTTGCCTAAGACATCACTCTACACTCCCACCAAATGCAAAGACATTCACTGCCAACTACCCTGCCATGTGCTGGTCTATTTTTATAGCTTATGTCACTGTTTCTTCCGTTGAAGGTAATACATAAAACACACAAGACTCGGTTGAGAGTTGAAAAAAAAAGTTAAAACTATGATCTCATTGTTCAAGATAGATTTTTATTCCATCCCTTTTATACCTAAAAAAATGACACTTTCCCTTGAAACGTTTTTAATACTATTCACTGAAGTCAGTAAAATTGCTGAAAATTGGGAGCTTGGAGAAAAAAATATCTGGACACGGCGTTCAGAAATAATGTTTATATTTATGCAAAGCAGGAAACACTGCAATATTGCATAGGTAAGGCACATTCACAGGGTTTTTTTCAGTAAAAAGTTCATTCAAAATATAGTTTGATAGACATGCACTAATGATGTCATGTTCTTATATAATAGCCCCTCGGATGCTATTAACTTCTAACACCATGGGCAAATACATTCGTCGAAGACATCACTACAGTACACACTCCCACCAAATGCAATGACTTCACTGCCAAGTACCCTGCCATGTGTTTGTCTATTATTATAGCTTATGTCACTCTTTCTTCCGTTGAAGCAATGCATGTGCACTCAACTTTACTCCACTCTTGTCGGTTGAGATGCAACGGACAACCAAGAACGTCAAAACATACATGGCACTAGAAGAGTTAAACTGGCAAGCTTCAACTTCATCAGTAAAAAGCTTACATTTGTTGCGCATCAATACAGTGGAACATTGCATTGCCCTTCTTTGTAAGTATTAAAATTACCTCCCTTATAAGACCTCATTTTGGATGATTTTTGAAGGTCTTATAAGGGAGGTTCCACTGTACCACATTACCAGTCTGTCGTTTCCGACTATGACTTCCAAACAGCAGAGAAGGCACGTGCTATTGTATTTGGTACTTTATAGCCATGAAGTTCGGGTTGCTCCCACCTGGAGAGCGTGGAGGATGGGTATTGTATTTGGTACTTTATAGTCACAGAGGCGTGAAATTCGGGTTGCTCCCACCTGGAGCGTGGAGGATGGGTATTGTATTTGGTACTTTATAGTCACAGAGGCATGAAATTCGGGTTGCTCCCACCTGGAGAGCGTGGAGGATGGGTATTGTATTTGGTACTTTATAGTCACAGAGGCGTGAAATTCGGGTTGCTCCCACCTGGAGAGCGTGGAGGATGGGTATTGTATTTGGTACTTTATTGTCACAGAGGCGTGAAATTCGGGTTGCTCCCACCTGGAGAGCATGGAGGATGGGCTGAATTTGTTTACATTGGATATGTCTTGCCCAGGATACACCGTCACTCTCTCGGTTAAAAGGACGATGACACACTGACGACAGCTAGCTTTTGGGAAAGTCCCTAATACCAACTAATTCTTCTTCTGCGTTCCCAGGCCATATGGCCATAATGGGTAAGGTACGTATATGTCAGGATTTCAGTTTTCACTACTCTCCCCGCTGTGTACAGCTGACACATTCCGATTTCGGAGGAGCTCAAAGGGGAAAATTTATTTGGAAGATTGTTTTGAAAAAAGGCAGGAGAATGGGCCAATAAGTCAGAAAGATAGTATATGATAGAAAGCAAAGGGAAAAGGCAGAGTCAAAGAGAGTGGCAGATTAGAGGAAGTTACAAGCACAGAACTTCCAAAAGATGGAGGAACTATTTTTATGAAAGACCCCCCGGTATCCCCACAGGAACAACTAATTTTGTTGTTTGTAGCAATAAGAGCCGGTGCAAATGCCCTCTGCTTTGAGAGTCATATAATCTTCCACAAAAGACTAAGCTGTAACCATGGTTATCCAAATTCCACTACTATAATATAGAAAATCATTTCTTGTACAGCTTTCACTTAACCCTTTCACCACCAGCCATATTTCAGCCCAAAATGTCCTCAATTTACCTGTGTAGAGAACAAAATCCATCTGCAGTAATGGGGGTTCTTCTGTGACATACATAAAACAAGGTCTATCCTTACTTCCCAAAACTAAGACAAATAAAAGGTCCTTGAATAATAGACCCCAATTTGATGCCTTTTAGTGATAGGGGAAGACGGGGTAAAAAGCGCATGGGCGGGTAAGAAGCCCACCCCAATTCTCATGAAATAAAGAAAATTTCAGTCAAATTTACCCATGAGACGAATGCTAGATATTAACGCTCGTCTCATGGGCAAAATGAGACTGAAATTTGCTTCATTTCATGAGATAATTGGGGTGGGCTTCTTACCCGCCCATGCGCTTTTTACCCCGTCTTCCCCTATGGGTGTTAAATCACTGTGGTGCTAAAATGCGACTTTGGCGGTGAAAGGGTTGATATTATTATGACATAAATTTTAACATGCTTCTTCGCTGTCAATGGGAAATGTATTAAACCAAAACATATTGCGTTATGTTACACCAAAAAAACAGAGACACTGCTGACTTGAAGTGACAGATTGCAGATAATAAGAGAAAAAACAACTAACAAAAGATGCAACAAAAGCCAGTTCCTCTTCCCGTTGCCATGGGTGAGAGGCTAAACAAAACCCCAAACAAACAAAAATAAACCAAATACAAAGAACAGCCAAAAAGTTTTGTTTCACACATCAGGCTGGACTAGCATCCCAGTGAAAAAGGTCATCCATTCTGCGCTGAAGGTGTAAACATCATCGTCAAAAGTTCTCAGCCACACTCGCTCACCAACATTCATTCTCACAGCAATGTGGCCTGTAGACACTGAAGTCCCTGAAGCTTCTACAAAACCTATGTCTATGTCCTCTAAGACAATATCCATTTTGGCCTTTTTGAATTTGTCATCTATATCAGGACTGGTGCTGACCATGAAGCAGTAGACTCCTGACACAGGAGCAGTGAACACACCTGTGTTTTCATCGTACCCGTCTCCCACTCTGTTGATGACATGCTGGCAGATAAGCGTCTTCTCCTTGTGATTGATGGTCACTTTGTCATCCAAAATGGCACAAAATGCTTCTTGGTGATTGGCTTTGGCTGACAGAAGAAAAAACAAAAGACACACATTAGCCATCACACATGATATCACACAATAGCCTGAATAGATCTACTTACAATTTGATGCATGCATGCAGGGCACTACAGTATGATGGAATCGATTTCATAAGCTTAATTTTCTTAAAAATATAGTTTAACTGAAAACACTGCACACTTTAATTTCCTTTTAACACAAACTTTAAAATACACTTGTGGATAGAAACAAAACCATGTGTTTGTACACTTATCACAGAGCTTCAGATTGTTTTCAGACATCATGGGTCATATGACCCTTGACAACAGAAAATGAGGAGGCATTTTTAACATTTTCACGCCGCACTAGTTACTTGCGGCTGGTAGCGAATTTGGCAGTTAACTTCGCACCAGCCTCAAGTACCGGGTGCCTCAGCTCTTATCTGTTGACGCACCAGCCGCAAGTAACTGGTGCTATTTAAACAAATTCTATCTTTCTCCCTATTGCGGTATAGTGGAAAAACCTGCACTACTAGCAACTAGGGAGCCTTATCTGAGATAGGAGGCTATTTGGTTCATCTTGACCTGACCTTCACCCTCTAATTTTAGCGTGAAACAAGGAATCCCTTCTCTTCCCCACCAATGCCAGAGTAGAAAATCCTAGCCGTTCTTTGTTGCCAACATGTCAGCCAGAAACCGACGTATTCCGTTACACGAAGTTATAGAATTAGTTCGGCAAAGTGGGTCAGATGATAAGGAGAGTGATAGGGTCACAATTCATAATCAAGAAAGTGAACATGAACTTTTTGAAGATTTTTTAGCTTCCAGTTCATCTGAAGAAGAAGTAGAAGATGAAGAAGGAGAAGACGAGGAAGAACAAGCGTCGTCTGCTTCAGCAGCTTGCCACACAGCTGGTCGAAAATGCACTGTCTCTCTATGACACAGACAGTGACACTGATGAGCCTACCCCCATGGCTGCGCACGCACGCACACACACACACACACGCACACACTTTAGTGAGCTCAGATGTTTTTTCGTGTGTCATAAGCTTACTTTTCCCCACAGTGTTTCTCATTATCTTATGGGTTGGTTTTTTCCTGTAGTTTTTATTAGAATAAAATGCTCTTTGCTGATTCAGAATATTCACTTTGAATAAAATCCATGCTAATGATTGAGACCACCTACCTGGAATGAAATAAAAGCTATGGACTGAGTGCTGCCTACTAGAATAATTTCATACACAGAGAAATGAAGTGTCTTCCCGAATCAACTGTGTTTGCATAATTTGTGCCTACAGAGAAAAAAATGTGCTCATGTATTCGGTTGGATTATGTGCTGATTTCTATTTTTCACCTTTTCATGGTAAGAATGAATGTATTTTACACTTTTCATTTTATTTTGTTGTTGTTATTCTTACTAAATAAACGTATACAAAGCTATTCTTTGCGTGTTTCGGTATAAATGTCATTTCAACTAGAATTGTGGCGAAGTAGTAATCATATCTTTGAAAATTATACGAGACTAAAGTTCTTTCCAATGATGCACAGCGAAAGTACCGTAAAAAAATTCCACAAAAGTGCTAAAATCGTGCCGTCGCCAACGGTTGTGAGGTTGAACGAACCAGCCGGCACTCGGCGCAGCCACTGCCGAGCGGCAGCCGGCTGGGAAGAGTTAAAAATCATGGGCCAGTAATGTGTTACTAAAACTTTAAACCTAAATTTCAGTACAATGCCGCAATACAGTAATAATAATATGCCTTGTGTGTGTGCGTGGACGCGCGCATGGGAGTAAGTATATGAACAGAACAGAATATTGCCATAGAAATTAAAAAGTCACGGTAGTATTTGGCATATATATATTAATGAGACAGACACAGACAAAAAGAATTTTATATGTATAGCCCATAAGTTTAGTCTAGATCCAGAAAAGATAAAGGTCATGCATGTTTTTGTGCTTACAAAACAAACTTAGACTGAATTACTGGTAAAGGTAAAGATGTGCCACCCCCCCTGCATTTCTCGGTTAATTCTATTTTTCCGTTTTTGCCTTTCTTACCATACATAAAGCTGTATTTTAGGAACATTTTTAGCTAATAACCTTTTTGGAATACTAACCCTAGCCCTAAACCTAACCCTACCCCCCACTATGTACTGCAGTACACCGCGATTTGTCACAGTTGTGGTTCGTTGCGTTTTTCCGTCTTATAGGGTGGGGGGTAGGGTTAGGGCTAGGGTTAGTATTCCAAAAAGGTTATTAGCTAAAAAATGTTCCTAAAATACAGCTTTATGTATGGTAAGAAAGGCAATAACGGAAAAATAGAATTAACCGAGATAGGTAGGGGGGATGGCACATCTTGACCTTTACCGAATTACCTAATGCTATGACATTTTTGTGACCCGGAAAAAGAATCTGAATAAAATGACTCTCTCTCTCTCTCTCTCTCTCTCCACTCATGCTTAATAATGGGCACGCACCAGACAAGCGCATTACAGTGTAAACATGCGTCATTTTGAAAAATCATGCGTGAATGGCACTGCTGCACCGGCAACAATCTGAAGCTGTTACCACAGTAATTTATGCACAATTATTTTATGGCACAGTGCACTTTTACAGTATAATTATTAAGCTGTGTGCAACAAGAAAAAAATGACTGCACCAGCCGCCGTGGCGTAGTGGACTACTGGCTGGGAGGTCTTGGGTTTGAATCTCATCAGAGGTGGGGGGTTTTCGGTCCTGGACCGACTCCTACCAAGAATAAGAGGCTAATTGGGCTCAATGGGAAGACTGAAACCACACAGTCGAGCTTCATCCGCTTAACGGATGCGATTCTGAGAGTGTTGCTCTAATTTCAAGACCAACACCTGTAGTTCTCGGGCCTGGTTAACACTGGGATATCATTATGAAAGGAAGTGTAGAATACAGCCCTGTCATGCAGTCTCAGACTGATACGGAGCTCCACAGCATCATCATTATTGTCATCAGCTTCATTTTCATCTATCATTAAAAAAGTCTTAAATTCTGTGGCTTTGCATGCCCTGTTCTCATGGTGACCTCAGTTTCGGTTTCCAATCCAGTATGCCTTGGTGCGTTCGGGTCAAAGTCATGGGGATCAGTGTGTTCTGGGGAGCTGTCAGTGGACGGTCGTGGTGGCGCCCTCGGAGGAGGACCTCACTGACGCTGGCTCTGTGACTAAGAGAATAGTGTCGTCAGTAGGGGGCTTAGTAGGTGGTGTCCTGAACAGGATCCACTGAACTCCACCGAAGTGACTCAGCAGCAGTGCAGTGTCTCCTCGGTTGGTTTCCTCCTGATGGCCTAACATAGATTCACTCCCCTTGGTCTAGGATTCTGGGACCTGAACAAGCCAGGGTGTGGCTATGAATTGGGATTTGGAATGAACGGTGTGAGAGCAACGCCACTGTACGGCCCAGAAGATGGGACAGAGAAAAAAAGAAATTTAAAAAAAGACTGCTGAGTTTAGATTAAGAAAGTAGAAAGTGATAGGGAGAGACTCATGCAGACCAACAAAAATAGTGAGGCCAAGGGCAGAGGAGGATAGCATTTCAGGAATATAAATTAGAGCGATGAAATTCAATTAAGATGGCTTAAAATTAAATCACACACATACTGCGAGAGAGAGTAACCACACACAAAAGAGAGAGACAAAGGGAGAAAATCCTGAGGAGAGAGAATTACTCACCAAATCGTGATTCTAGAGCAGCGATTCTCTGTGACCCATCCTGCAATGAGCTCTGGGCTGACTTCAACTCCTGTTCAAGGGAAGTAACCTGGTCAGACTGCTGGGCAGAGTGGTCTCTTGTCAAGTCTGCGATGCTACTTTGGACTCCAGAAAAATCCAACTTCAGTTGGTCAATGTCATTTTTTATATCAGATTTCATGGTAGAGCACTCAGTCTGCAAAGTGTCCATCTGTGCCCTCATGTTGTCCCTGTCAGTGTTCTGCACAGCCAGGTCCTGGTGAAGCTTGTCCAGCTGTGCCCTCATGTTGTCCCTGTCAGCGTTCTGCACAGCCAGGTCCTGGTGCACGATGTTGTTCTTGTCTTTCAGCGCCATCACCTCTCTGTGCAGAGCAGCCTGGTCAGATGTCAGCCTGGAGCTCTTGTCCTTCACTGCACTCAGCTCTCTCTGGATGTGGCTTTGCTCTGAGGACACAGTGCTCTGGGCATTGCTCAGCACTGTAACATGCTGTGTGAGCTGTGTGTTGGAAGCCTGGAGCGAAGACACTTGACTTGTCAAAGCATCCACCTTTCTACACAGGGCTTCCCAGGCTGAGCTGGATGACACATGCAGAGATGATGTGGGTGCATTCCCAAAACCTTGTTCAGAGTCAAGGGATGTAGCAGCTTCCTTGATCTGGGTGGTGTCAGGATCCTGACTGCTCTTCACCACTTTCCCCATGAACGACTGCAGACAGTGGTCCAGCTGTGCTGTGTTGTCTTCAGTCTCAAGTCTCAGCAGGGAAGCAGTGGAGTTGTTACTGCTGTTGTGGAAAATGGTCTGCAGGTCTCCCTGGACAAACAGGGCAGCTCTCCACAGTGCATGTGAGGACACAGGAGGACCCTGACTCCCCAACACCTGCTGCTGAAGTGTGTCCAGTGTCTGCTGGGCTTCGGTCAAGCGGGTGTCCATTTGCTGAGCCAGGTGGTCACACACCTGCTTCAGGTTGCTCACAGAAGAGTTCTGGGCATCAAACACATGACGCATCAGAGCGACATAACGAAGATGGACTCCGTTCTCCAGGACTTCTTTCTCCTGGAGCAGTTTCTCCTTGTCCTCTCTCAGTTTCTTCATGCAGTCTGCCACCATCTGCACCTGCTGCTGTAGTTGATCCTGACTGCTGGATGTGTTGCCTGAAGTGCTCCTAAGTGCTGAGGCCTGGCCTGAGTTACCTGAAGTGCTCTGTATAGCCATGCTATGCCCCAAGTTGCCAGAAGTGCTGTGCAGTGCTGTGACCTGGCCTGAAGTGTTGTGCAGTGCTGTGACCTGGTCCCCCTGACAGGTGGAGCTGTGGTATGGGCGGCAGTGAAGGCAGAACTGACTCTGGCACTGGCTGCAGTGGAGCTGGGCTTCCTCCTCTCCGTTGCACAGGTCACAGAGAGCAGTGCAGGTCAGGTCGGCCTGGTCACTGTCCTCCAGGTAAAAATTGGTCTGCAAAACACAACAGGCACATTTAATTTACACATCCCTGAGTTGTTTTTCTGTCTAAGAAATTTGCAGTCAACATCAATTCCTTCATTTTTATATACTGGATGAACAGACAGACTTGTCATAAATGGTAAACAGAGATTATTGCCCCTCCCTCAAGAAAGTGTCACAGAGGATTTACAATGATGATCATCAGATGACAATGATGATGATATTAATTAATGAAGATCAATATCTGAACAAATCAACAATACAAGACCTTACTTAAGTTAATAAGACATTACCTGGAAGTTGCGTACACCCCCAGGTGGCACTGGAATAACCTGACGACAGGAGGGGCAAGCAATGCTGACTGCTGATTCATCTCCACTGACACTGAGCTGTAACACACACACACATATATCTAGAGTCAGATCTAAATCTATAAACAAACACACACACACGCACACACACACACACACACACACGTGTGTGTGCACACGCACAGACACAGACACTCTGTCTTTCGCACAAGTTTCTCTTAGTGAAAATATTAAATAAGAAATTTGGGAGGAAGAAGGGTGATGGGTCGGTTCATATTAAACTTATGATTATTTCACAGTGGCTACAGTGAAACCGTTGTTGCAACACTCGACCATGTTCAGGGATAGAAACTCTTCCTAACTAGTCAAATTGTTCGTCAACAAATGCATTTTCTTATTTCGTATACTATATTTAACATATTTAACACATCAAAGTTTGGTTAAACTATAGAATCGGCCAGATTCATCAACAACTGCTATGACACCACCAGTAGTGTCACAGGATGCTCTCTAAGCTTCAATGGGAATCACTTGAGGCAAGAAGATCAAAACATCAGGTCACCATGATGTACAAAGTCGTCAAAAATCTCATAGACATCAAAGTGGAACAGTTTCTCCTCCCTGGCAATACCCATATCAAATCATTTACTGAAATACAAACAAATCACAACAAGAACAAACACTTTCAAATACAGCTTTCCCCCAGAACTATCCCAGTTTGGAACTCTCTTCCAGCTGCAGCAGCTGAGGCTCTCTCCTTGGTATCTTTCAAAAGGGAGCTCAACAACTTGTCTTTCTAATCTCTGACTAGGGGGCCATAGATCAAAGTAGCGGTAAATGAAGGGCAGCTGTGCTGATCGGGGTTTGGTCCTGGGGAGAGCTGGGGATCTACTTGATGGTAGAGTAGCTTCCCTTGTTTGACCGATTGAATTAGGCAAGACCACTCCCACACACCATGAAATTACTCCCCTTAATAGTGTCCAAATAATTGCGAAACCTCTGACTTAAGTCACTGTAATCAATGTAATGTCTATTGAGACAGCGGTAAGACTTGAATCGAGTTAGGGATAGGGTTAGGAACATGATAGACATAGAGTCAATGTTTTTCAAGACACTTGTGCACATGTTTCGCGTCCCGTGATTGAGACCCGTAACCGTAGCCTGGAGAATGTGGGTTACGGACCTGTAACTCTAGCCTCTACCTTCTTCTTCTTAGCTATATATGGCCACAATCAACACTTTGATTATTTTGCCACGGAACCGGGGAGGTTCTATACCACTTTTGCCGGAAGAAAGGCTCAAGGCCTGAGAAGAAATAGTGTGACAGAAGAGGGGATAGATAAAAGAGAACCATAAGCCTAGCCAACTGTTGATCTGCTGTGTTGGAAGAAGGGGTAGTGGGGATGGGGCGGAGGGGAGGAGGAGAAGAAAAACGGAGGGGGGAGGGGAGGGGGGAGAGTAGTCCAATGACCCCAGAGTGGGGCCATCAGACGTGGCGTCTGCAGCAGGAGGTTGTCCACTGAGGTGTTGCCAAACTCTGGTCACAAAGCTCTCTGGGGTTGTGGCCTCAACTGCTGCTGGTGGCAGGACGTTCCACTCCCTGATGGTGTGTGGGAAAAAGGAACTTTGTCTGTACTGTGTGCGACACTGGGGAACAAGGAATTGTTGTGAGTGTCTTCTTTGTCGCTCTGGCTGTGGTTCAAGCTTGCTTTTGCTGATGCTCACCATGTCATTCTGTATTTTATACATCATGGTGAGCCTTGCAACCTGCCGGCGTTGCTGCAGGGGATTCCAGCCAAGCCTATGTACCATATCCGTGACGCTGGCTGTCCTCCGATATTGATTTGAGATGAGCCTCGCAGCTCTTCGTTGAATCTGCTCCACTCTGTCGATGTTTTTGTGAGTGGAGGGATCCCACACTGAGCAGGCGTAATCAAGAAGCAGCCTTACAAAGGCCATATAGGCTTTTGCTCTCAGCTCAGTGGAGGTTATCTAGAGGTTTCGCCTGAGAAATCCGAGTGTCTGGCTGGCCTTTGCTGTGATGGCACTCAGATGGGTGTCCCAGCTCCTGTTTGCCTGTAGAGTGACACCCAGGTACTTCACCGACTGCACAGTGTCCTGGGTATGACCATGAAGCTGGTAGGGGTAGTGCGAGGGCTTCCTGCTTCGTGTGACAGGCAACATTTGACACTTCCTCGGGTGAAAATTCATGTCCCATTTCTTCTCCCATTCCTCAAGGCGCTGGAGGTCTTCTTGTAAATGGAGATGGTCATCTCCCAAGAAAATGAGTCTGCAAACTGCGATGTCGTCAGCGAACAGTCTTGCGTTCGATGAAAGCCTTTCTGGCAAGTCATTAATATATTATACCAGAAATAAGCAGGGGCCGAGCACTGATCCTTGCGGTACTCCCGACTGGACACTCACATAGTCTGACTGGGTGCCCTCAAGGACGACCGACTGGCGCCGGCCGCAGAGAAAGTCTGCCACCCATCTGTTCACTTCGCTTCGTACGCCGTACGTGTGTAGCTTATAGCATAGTATAGTATAGTATAGTATACAGGGGTCGCGCTAGTGTTTTTGAAAACGCGTTTTGCTTACGCGACGTCGACAAAAAAATGCGTAAGGGAAGCAAAAAATCGCGTCAAAGAACAAAATGATAAATCTAAGCTAAAAACAATGAAAACAAGACCAGCAACAAAAGCATGCATTTTTATTCACCATTAAACCACTCATTTCCGGCGATCACACCGATAGTGATTTTCCCGCCACAGTGATACAGTGATTTTCCTCTGAAAGCAGTGGCGCTTTTCTATAGTCTGTTCCAATGTTTGGTGTAGCAGAACCACTATATGTGTAGGGACCGTAGGACTTCTAAAGTCTGATTCACCATCTAGACTCAGATGCGATTTTGAGCGGACGTCATTTTGCGTACGGGTTACGCGTAAACGCCGTAAAAATGCGTCAGCGATTTTTTTAAACGCGTCAAATACGCAAGAAACATGCGTTAGCGCGACCCCTGAGTATAGTGTGGAACTGGCTCAAGCCTAAGCCTTGCGGCTTCTAAACGTCCCTTCATTAACACTGTTTTGTTTGCTTAAAGCATGCCTTTTAAAATCAATTTAAAAAAATAGTTGACTAAAATTTTCATCTTTGTCAAGGAGATTTTTGAAGGTATTTAATGTTGGTGCTCTTTTTAGGTTAGGTGTTACTGTTAGTAAATTCCAGAGGTTAGCAACTCGATTACTAAAACAATGTTTACGCCCGTTACTCTTTAGTGTTAGTATTACAACGCTGTATATGTAATTTTCCCTCTTGATTTCTAGTGCTGTTATAAATGGATAGTGTAAAAAGAGAATCAATGCTAATGTCGTCTAAGTTGTTAAACATTTTGTACATGTATAACTATAAGGTCTCCCCTAACACATCTTCCTTTTAATGAATGAAGGTTTAAAAATTTTAATCTATCTTGGTAATTGAAATCTTTACAACTTTTAACCATTTTGGTTGCTCTCCTCTGTACCCTTTCAATAGAAGCTGACTGACGTTTTAAATACGGGTACCAGATGATATTACCATACTCTAAATGTGAACGTACCAATGATTTGCATAATAACATTAACAAAAATGTTTCCTTATCTAAACGAATGAATGTTCTTTTTTATTCCCAACATCTGATTTGCCTTATTTATCCCTTTATGGATATGTGTATCAAAAGTAAGATTTTTGTCAAATACGACTCCAACACAAGTCCAAGGTCTTTTTCCTCAGTACAGTATGCATTTATCTTTTGCTCCTCTTGATCGATTTTCATAACATAATCATATTCTAACAGATGTAGAAGATTATTAACCTTTACCGGATCACGCTTTTGACTACACAGACACGATCGTGCGGGTCTTCCATGACCCATACTCAGTATAAAAAAGGGACATGCATTTTAACAGTGTTTATCCCTATCCAGATGATGTGGGTCCCCCAGGACCCATACTCGTCAAAGAGTCACCATGTGTTTATCCCTATCCAGATGGCGCGGGTCTCCCAGGACCCATACTCGTCAAAGAGTCACCATGTGTTTATCCCTATCCAGATGGCGCGGGTCCCCCACGACCCATACTCGTCAAAGAGTCACCATGTGTTTATCCTTATCCAGATGGCGCGGGTCCCCCACGACCCACACTCAATGCACTGCAGTGGCACATTTCTGCTCTTTAAAGTATGGGTCATAGGAGACCCGCGCCATCAGGACAAGCATGTTAAAATGACGCATCATATTACGTCATTTGTATTTTATACACATTAATGAAATTTAAGACAAGTAAAGCCATTAACGTTTTTGATAAAGTCATGAAATTTCATGACGATTTTTTAGATATAACAATTTTTGTGTGTCTATGGTTCGTGGGTGACCCAGGAAGTCTGGTAAAGGTTAACCAGAAGTGTTCGTCATTGCCAGGCATTGTGAATTTTGCACATTAATACTAATATATGATAACATGACTGCCAAATGTTTAGCTTTAGCCTACCTGCATCGACTGATGCTGTTGTCTTTTCTGACTTTCTTTCTCCTTGTCGGCCAGTCTGGTCAAACATGGCAGACAGAAGGTGTGGAAGCAAGGCAGCAGTTTGGGCTGACGACCTCGGAAAGGTTCCAGGCACACGCTGCAGTTCTCTCGGCTGTTTACCCCCACTTTGTCGCCGCTGTTCGTCGCCATTGTCGCGAGAAATCTGTGGCATGAAGCACGACTTTTTCGAACACGAACTCAGAGAAGCCTACTTTCGCTGCTCAAACTGTCAGTTGGCAGTTCCTGTCACGTGATAGGCCTTTCAGGAGGCCGTTTCACATGGGCTAACGTTGGGGTGGGGGGTGGGAGTAGGGTTAGGGTTAGTATTCCCAAAAGATAATTAACTGAAAAGGTTAATAAAATACAGCTTATTATGTTTGGTAAGAAAGGCAAAAACGGAAAAATGGAATTAACCGAGAAATGCAGGGGGGTGGTACATCTTTACCTTTACCTCAAACGTTTTCTAAAGTGTTTCTTAGGCCCCGTTCGGCGTAAGCGTTATTCGCGCGGCGACCGTTATCTAGAGAAACTAAACCCACTTTCACTTTTACGAACACCAACTGATCAAATCACGTGACAGGAAGTAGGGTAGACTGTTACTTTTTCGTCTAGTTTAGACAGATCGTATTTTTCGACATCATTTTTATTTTGGCTTGTAGATGCAGCATCTGAGTTATAATTTCAATCCAAAATTGTGACTATTTCGTCCAAGCATGACAAACAAGGACAAACAGCAAAGCACATGTACAGTGACTTGTAGTTTCAAATAAATGAATATATAGCTGAATATCTGTTTATTTTCTTCTCTTTTTTTTAGTAAGATAATGTGTGTGATCGGAAAACAAAAGAAAAGGCCTCCAGTGCATTTTATCAAGAGGGTCAAACCACCACTGTGGCACCTGTAAGCCCCTCGATCAGTAGTGAGACATAATACAAATTCACTTAACGTCCTCCAGCCTGGAATAGGCACATAGGTGAAGCATTATTAAGTATAAAGATGGTTGGACGATCCTGGAGGTACTGCAATAACAGGAAATTTCCTTTTTTTAAACGATAGAGTAGTCAGAAACTGCATTGGATGAAATTGCATTGATACTTGGATTTTTACCATACAAATTCGTCCAGTTGATTTGTCATACATACATTAATCTAAATTAAAAATAATAAAATTGCCTATTAAAAATTGATCATTATAAAATAAAATAATGAATAGTACTGTTTTAATCATTGGGATTCCTTTTAGGGCTTACAACAGCTATGTGTGTTTATTATCCTTTAGAATAGATACAACACAGTTCCAAAGTGAGTAACCATACAAACTGGACGCATGGCGGACGAATTTGTAACACTCTACTATAGGCCTAGCTGAAACCAAAAGTGTCAGAATCCATTTTGTGCAGTAAACTGGTAAAGCCGTGTTTGGCATTTTAACCATTTAGCGGGGACGTTTTTCGTTAAAGAACAAGCTAAGCGACAATGGCGACTTGCATCAAAGAGGGAGTGAACAGCCGAGAGAACTGCAGCGTGTGCCTGGAACCTTTCCGAGGTCGTCAGCCCAAACTGCTGCCTTGCTTCCACACCTTCTGTCTGCCATGTTTGACCAGACTGGCCGACAAGGAGAAGAGGCAACTGTCGCAATATCACTTAATGGAGGTGAGCATGTGGTAATCGTTATCTTATTTTTTGGTCAAGTTCACTGTTCCATGAAATAATCAACTGATTGAATGATTCTGGCAATGCAAATCAAAGCATAATCATAAAATCAAACTGATGATTGTGCATTTTAGCATAGCATAGCAATTTGGCCTAGTATAGGCTAATTTTTGTTAAGCCTTTTGCCCTCTGGATATCGTTTCAAGTTATATCAATACTAGCGCAACGCCCCGTACCGGTAACGCCTGTGGCGTGCAAATCTGTCGCTCGTGCAAATCTGTAGCTCGCTACCTATGAGAGTCTGTATTTGCGGCATTTTGCGACATTGAGCATGAACCACAAATTTCACTTTTTCCGTGGGATAGGGTTAGGGTTATTGTTAGGTAAATGGTTCAAGTACGGAAAAAGTGAAATTTGTGAATGTCGCAAATACACACTCTCATAGTAGCAAGCGACAGATTTGCACGAGTGACAGATGTGCACATGACAACGCCTAGTACCTGTAACGCCTAGTACAGGTAACGCCAAGTACCGGTAACGCTGAGTACCGGTTTTGCCGGGTCCGCAAAATATTATATTTTTACTTTTGTGGCTGAAAACCCAATTTTTAGACCCCTACCACTTTCAAGGCCTACCGATCTCCTTGACCTTGACCTTGATCAGTATGCAATCAGAACAACCATAAGCCAAAGTACCTACATGCCAAGTTTGAAGTCCCTAAGACCAACGGTGTTATAGCCCCTTAAAGATTTTCGGTTGTCAAGGTCATACGCCAAGGTGACGGTCACGACGGCGATAATTTATGCCTTCCTCTCATGGTGACACACCACCACACAAAATTGGAAACGATTCGGTGAAGCGGTTCGGAAGATATGCGTGGGGCAGAAAAACTAATTATTAGACCCCTACCACTTTCAAGGCGTACCGATCTCCCTGACCTTGACCTTGACCTTCATCGGTATGCCATCATCAGAACGGCCATAAGCGAAAGTACTTCCATGCCAAGTTTCAAGACTCCAGGACCTGCGGTGTGGAAGTTATGGCCCCTTAATGATTTTTGGTTTTCAAGGTCATACATCAAGGTCACGGTCAGAGCGGCGAAAAGTTTTATGCGGATGCCTTCTTCTCATGGGGACACACCACCACACAAAATTTGAAGTGATTCGGTCAAGCGGTTCTGGAGATCCTTAGGACAGACAGAAAAGAGGAGGGTGAAAGGTGGGGGTAAAATAGGGGTGACTGTCTGGGAGGGGGAGGGGGTAGTTCACCCTTACCCTAAAACTAAATAGAAAATAAGACACGTTGCTTCGGGCTTCGACTCCTTAGCGGAGGTTTCCGAAAAGTAAGGACGGCATGACCTTCCGAGGGTGCCAAGGATGCTTGATATCAAATTTGGTGTCGATCTGTTGAGAACTGTGGCCGTAAGGGACACACGCGTTGTTTCGCGCTTCGGGCTTCAACCCCTTGGCAGAGGTTGAGATCGGTTGAGAACTGTGGCCGTGTATAAGGGAACAGACACACAGACACACATACAGATTTCGAAAATATATATAGGATACTTTTATACCCGTGAAATATTAGGCTTTTGTGTATTGATTTTGAATCCTAATAAAGTTCCTCCAAATTTGAGGAGTACATTACGCTTTTATATCTTCTTCTTCTTCGCTTTAACATCCTCCGTCAGCTTGTTGACGACTATGAGTATGATGTATACATTTAGGGGTTTCCTGTATTATTCTAGAAATACAAGTACTGTAGGAAGGAACAGCTGCCCAGATGATCAGCTCAGGGGGGGGGGGGGGGGGGGGAGGTAGGGTAGAGGAAGTAGAGAGATATCCAGGGGGTCAGTGGGGGTCCGGGGGGGGGGGGGGGGGTCGGCTGGAGCTCAGGGAACAGGGTATGGGGGGAGTTCAGATCTGGGTTTTGAAGACCTCCACCGAGGCTGATGAAATTGCCTCAGGTGGAAGACTGTTCCATTCGCACACGGCTCTTGGGAAGAAGGAGAACTTCCTGTAGTTTGTCTTGGTAGCAGGAAGCAGGTACACTGCCGTGTGCGACTGTCTCATCTGTCTGGGTGGTGGGTGAGGGACTGGCCTATGCTGAGTATTGATGGCCACCTCTCCATGGTGGTATTTGAAGAAGGTGGCCAGCCTTGTCTTTCTTCGTCTGTCCTTTAGCAGAGGCCAGTGCAGATCCGTCAACATGTCCACACTATATTTTTTGTCAATATGATTTTTGATCAGTGACGATGCATTAACAGTACCATTTGAAAGGTTATTCCATGCAGTTGTATTCTCTTGTAATTCTATTCGTGAAGAATTATTTAGTGGAACGAGTATTATTTATTTTCTTCGTAAGTTTGAAATTATGTCCTCGAGTTCTATCTTCTTCTGAAAGTGTTAATAAGGTTTTAGTGGTGCTAGCATAATAAAGGTTGTATAAAAATTTATAAACCTCGATTAGGTCACCTCTTAAACGTCTATTCTCTAAACTTTGCAATTTCAAATATTTCAGTCACTCTTCGTAGTCCATATTACTCGTACCAACCATTTTCTTTGTAAATCTCCTTTGGACACCCTCAATATGTTCAATATCTTTTCTAAGATATGGGCACCAAACAGGGTTACCGTACTCTAAAATAGGGCGAACTAACGCTTTAAACAAAGGCACCATAATCAGTTTCGATTTATTAGTTATTGTCCTAATCAGGAGACCTGCAATACGATTAGCTTTCTTGACAACTCACATTTATGTGAGGTTCAAAAGACAGGGATGGATCTACAGTTACACCAAGGTCTTTTTCTGCATACATGTTTTCAAGTACTCTTTTGACATCACCATCTTTCATGTAGTAACTTATGCATAGGATTTTTTTTAACCCGAATGTAAAACCTTACACTTTTGACTGTTAAAACTCATTAACCAAGTGTCAGACCAAGTGACTAAAGAATCAATACACCTCTGAATCTTCTCTTTAGATAACAGGTTATCATCGACAGTGGAATAGGCTTTTGTGTCATCAGCAAAAATTTTAACATCACATTCCATATTGTCAGGCAAATCGTTAATGAAGCAAATGAAAAGGGTAGGGCCCAAGACACTCCCCTGTGGAACACCGCCAGTAACCTGTATGTTGTCTGAGCAAGAGCCATTTACATTTACATACTGGATACGCCCACTTAAAAAGTCCTCAATCCAAGACAACATATTACCAGCAACACCATATCCTCTTAGTTTATAAATTAGTCTTGCATGTGAAACAGTGTCAAAGGCCTTGCGAAAGTCTAAATAAACAGCATCGACTGGTGCACTGGTGTGAGGACATCCAATCATTTATTGTTACAAGTAGTTGTGTGACACATGAACGACCTTCAGTAAATCCAAACTGATCATTAGAAAGAGTCATTTTCTATTAAATGTTTACACAATGAGTCCCAAATAAAGCCTTCAAATATTTTGCATACAACTGATGTCAAGCTGACTGGGCAACATTTTCACGCAATACTCTTGTCACCTTTCTTAAAAATGGGTTTGACCTCCGCCTCTTTCCATTCAGTTGGTAGTTTACCCTCCATAAGGGATCTATTAAACAAGTAGGTTAATGGTAAAGATATTTCAGATGCAAGCTCTTTAAGAACTCTGGGATGAATTTCATCAGGGCCAGGGGACTTGTCAATCTTTAAGGCCTTAAGCGCTTTATGCATCTCATCTTGACTTACAGTAACTGTATTTATCTCTGTAGTATAATTAGCCTCAACGTTGGGCATAGGATTGTTAGATTCATGAGTAAAAACACTGCTAAAGAAGGCATTCAAGACTTGGGCCTTGTCCTTATCACAATCAGTGTAAGTACTGTCTTCTTTAACAAGCTTAGATATTTTTTCTCTAGGCTTAGTTTTTGCTGAAACGTAACTATAGAATGCTTTAGGATTATTCCATTTTGTGGATACTCAACGGGAGAAGAAGAAAGAAGCAAATGATTTGCTTTTAGGAGTGCTTTCTTCCGGCGTTTTCCGGTTTTTGGAATACCCCAAAATGTGGTTTCTGGGGTCCGTTTCACAAGAGCGAACACTCTTAGCAGTTAGCACAATTCGGCACAAACGGTCCTAAAGAAACACCTTCATTTGCCGAGCTCTCTGAGGTTCTCCCCAAGCAGTCTCTCGGCTAACTATCACGCGACTTGCATGGGGTGAATACATGTCTTGTTGTTGATTGGCCCATTAACTCATTCGCATCGCAACGATTTTGAATTATTAAAAAAACTCTATCACCCCAGCCATACACGCAAACAAAACATACATAAACAAAAGGAGAAATGAAAGAAGATTACGGGTTTTTATTTCATGTGTAGACGTAGGGAAGTGGTAGATCTGATTTTATATAGATTTTATGCAGAAAAACTACACCGATTGGTTTCCCTACAAGAAACCACTACAAAAGCAAAATCAGAGGCAAAATTGTGGCCTAAGGGAGCGAAGCGAGTTTAAAAGTAACCAAAGTATGGTGTGCACACATATTTACTTGAAGAAAATGCATCAAACTGACAGCTATCTATTAATTCCGGACATATATGGCCGGAACGACTAGAATGAGTTAAAGTTTGGTTAAAATAATCCTTTTTGTTTTTGCCAATCAGAAAAGAGCTTGCAATATTATTCAACAAACATTTTCTAAAGTGTTTCTTAGACCCCTTTTGGCGTAACAGTTATTCGCATGAATAGCGTCCCCTAGTGAAACTAGTCCCTGGTTTTTAGAATGCCCCATAATGTTGAAGGTGAGAAACATTCTGCAATGAAATACTTGGACAAAATGCCGATTGTAGAGCATGCAAGTTTGGAAAGTAATGATGCAATTTTGTTGCAAAGTCAGGCAGGTTGTGACATGTTTTTGAAATGTGTTCTAAACCTCCACCCCAACTCTGGCTGAACAAAAGTGTTACTATGTGAAGATTTTCGATTTTCTGGATTAGAAATGATGCATGTGTGTGTCTGTCTATAGATCTGACTAGATAATTATGTGTGTGTATGTTACAGTCCAGTGCCAGTGGAGATGAAACAGCAGTCAGCATTGCTTGCCCCTCCTGTCGTCAGGTTATTCCAGTGCCACCTGGGGGTGTCAGCAACTTCCAGGTAATGTCTTGTGAAGATATGAATTGCTGATGTTCACATTTCACCATCATCATCATCATAATTGTCATAACTTCTTACTGCCACAGTCCATTCAGTATTGAGTATCTGTTGCCATTTTCTACAAGCCCGGTCTTACAGTGTCTGTCATCCCATTATCAAAATAAGCAAGTCATACATTTTTGGCTCACTCATGTTAACACGAAATGAGTCTATAGTATGATAGTTGTTCGGTTGTGTCTGCGTGTATGTGCAGGGTAGGACAGTAACTTGTTTTGCAACCTGCCCTGGGGGCAGGTAGACACATTTTTTACCTGCTCCCCAGTTTTAGCCACCTGCCCGATATGTGCCATGAGTGAAAAAGCTAGTAGAAAGAGTCTTCATGATTGGCCATCCTGTCACACAGCTCCTCGGGAATGACTTTTTTTTTCTTTCAAAGCAAAAACAAAGCAAAAAAGAAAAAAGCACCCTAACAAACAAAAACCAATTCGTCGTGCACACCATCATCTACTTCTCTTCATCAAACTACACCCACACAAACTCTTTCTTCCATTCAGATAGAAAATTCCTGGAAGTTCAGTTTAACGTCGCGTATCGGCTTTCGCCATGTACGACGGGCTGAACAAACCAACCAGGGTATAAACAAAAATTTATGTTCCTGAATCACTGTCTTAGCCAAAAGGCCGAGAAGCGATCAGGAAGTTTTCTTTAAAAATAAGAAAATTCCTCTTCTGTGTGCTCTTCTTATACTCCTTCTCTGCCTTCCATTTTTCACCCACACTCTTGTTGTTTTTGTTTCATGGATGACCCCACAAAACCCAACAGTGTGGTTTGTTTTGATTTCTTCTTGTCGGAACCCGAAGCACATGTCATAATATCATCGTCTGCCATTTTGCCAAAAGCTGTCTGCAATTGACTGGCTAAATATGCTTCATTCTGATTGGATAATTAATTTTCTTTAGCCAATCATCTTGCTCGATACAAATGGCTATCCGATTTTGCGAAATGATGCTACTCGTGAGCGTGGTGATAGTAGGGCCTATCATTGTTGATGTAGCCTGCGTTGTAGGCCTAGAACATGACTTGCGGTTTTTACAACAGACTGAAATAAGCTGGGTGAGATTTTTTTTAAGCACTTGCACTTGCCCAGCGGGCAAGTCGTTGAGTTTGCCACCTGCCAGACACTTACGACTACTTGCCCCAGGCAGTCGGGCAGCCATTACTGTCCGACCCTGATGTGTGTGTGTGTTGCGTCCCTGGTCTAATCTCCAAACGTTAACATTGCCATTTTCTCGGGAAATAGAAGGCATACATTGTTCAAACTTTGCATACACATAGATGTTTATGCAAGCTTTCAAGCAATAATGACTTGAATTATTGAACACTTAAAACAACACTGTAAACAGATAATAAACAGATAGCATTTTAGATTAGTGGGTTAGAGAGTATTCAATAGGCAACATAAGTTAAGAAACTCATCAACAGTGAAAGCCTCGATAGCTCATTGGTAGAGTGTCTGTCATGCCAATGGTTCCCGGTTTGATTCTCGGCAAAGGCACTTTTTAAAATAATTTTGTTAGTTGTATCCATTAACCCCTTCAGTGCCGACGACGTATGCATCCTCTCTAGCGCTTCAGTACTTGCCACCAACATATATATATATAAGTCGCCGCATTCAAAAATTGCATGGCAAACCGGCGCCTGCGCAAGTAGTAGGCAGCAGTGAAGGGGTTAACGATAGTTTCATTTGTACTTTAAACATCCCCCTCATGTTTACGCCCCTCCATCTCAAAGTCACTATTTTTTGCAGCCCACCCCCCCACCCCCCACCCAAGTGAGCCTTGAAGGCTTTGCCTCTTGTTACTGCAAATTTAATTGACAGGAAAGTGACAAGCAGGCTTTCTTAAAATGTGCCTGTTGTGTTTTGCAGAGCAATTTCTACCTGGAGGACAGTGACCAGGCCGACCTGACCTGCACTGCTCTCTGTGACCTGTGCAACGGAGAGGAGGAAGCCCAGCTCCACTGCAGCCAGTGCCAGAGTCAGTTCTGCCTTCACTGCCGCCCGTACCACAGCACCACCTGTGAACGGGACCAGGTCACAGCACTGCACAGCACTTCAGGGCAGGCTACATCTGTACAGAGCTCTTCATGCAACTCGGGCCAGGTTACAGCACTGCATAGCACTTCAGGCAGAGGCAGCACAGCCAGTCAGGATCAACTACAGCTGCAGGTGCAGATGCAGATGGTGGCAGACTGTGTGAAGAAACTGAGAGAAGACAAGGAGAAACTGCTCCAGGAGAGAGTAACCCTGGAGAACGGCATACACATTCGTTACGCTGCTCTGATGCGTCAAGTTGGTGACGTTACAATCACGGCTTACAACAGCACTGTGAGCAATTTGAGGCAGGTATGTGATGATCTATCTCAGCAATTGGACACCGGCTTAACCAATGCCCAGCAGACATTGGACACGCTTCAACTACAGGCATCAGGGGGATCTTCTGTGTCACCTCAGGCTCATCAACAAGCTACCTTGTTTGTCCAGGGAGACCTGCAGACCATTCTACACAAAACCAGCAGCTCCACTGCTTCCCTGCTGAGACACCACACTGAAGACAACACAGCACAGCTGGACCACTGTGTGCAGTCCTTCATGGGGAAAGTGGTGAAGAGCAGTCAGGATCCTGACACCACCCAGATCAAGGAAGCTGCCACAGTCCTTCACTCTGATGAAGATTTGGGGAAGACAGCTGCATCATCTTCATGTGTTCCAGACCCCACAGCCTGGGGGAATCTTTGTGAGAAGGTGAACACCTTGACAAGTCAGGTGTCTTCACTTCAGGCCTCCAACACACTACTGACCCAGCAGGTGACCGCGACGAACACTGCCCAGAGCACTGTGTCCTCAGAGCAAAGCCACATCCAGAGAGAGCTGAGCGCAGTGAAGGACAAGAGCTCCAGGCTGACGTCTGACCAGGCTGCTCTGCACAGAGAGGTGATGGCGCTGAAAGACAAGAACAACATCGTGCACCAGGACCTGGCTGTGCAGAACGCTGACAGGGACAACATGAGGGCACAGCTGGACAAGCTTCACCAGGACCTGGCTGTGCAGAACGCTGACAGGGACAACATGAGGGCACAGATGACAACGCTGAAGAATGAAGTGGTCACTGTGAAGACTGAGTGTGCTGCTTTGAAATTTGATGTCAAGAAGGATGTTGACTGTTTGAAGACTGAGTGTAACACCTTGAAATCTGACCTCAGGAAAGATGTCAACTGTTTGAAGACTGAATGCTCAACCCTGAAGTCTGAGGGAAAGAAAAATGTCGACAAACTCAAGTCCGACTTGTCTGGAATCAAGAGTAGCATTGCGGCTGTGAAGAGAGACCACTCTGCCCTGCAGTCTGATCAGAAAACTTTGAAGAGCCAGATTGCATCCTTCACACAGGACCTGAAGTCTGCCCAGACTTTATTGCAACGGGTTTCTGCTCTAGAATCACAAATGGGTAATTCTCTATCTCTTTTCTTTTATATATGTGTGGTTTGTATGGGATCTAATTTTAAGCCTTTAAAGTTTGTATTAATTAACCCTTTCACTGCTAATGTCGCATTTTAGCACCACAATGGTTTAACACCCATGTCACTAAAAGGCATCAAATCAGGGCCTGTTATCCAATACCCTATTTTCTTAATTTGGGGAGGTAAGGATAGGCCTAATGTTATACATGTCACAGAGGAATTCGCAATATTGCAGATATTTTATTTTCTCTACCCGGTTAAGTTTAATGGTATTTTGTGGCTGAAAAATGGCTGGCTGCGAAAGGGTTAACATCTCTTATCTCAATTCCTATCTAGGCGTGAGAACTTGCACACTTGAGTGGGCACCTGTTGTCCACTCTGCAGTGCATTTTGCCCATATGGCCTTTTTAATGCATTTTTCATTACTAGTATGTGTTTGTTATCCTTTTTTACTGTTTTTTTTATTACCTGGATCCGATAAGCAGAGCGGAATGGCTCGACGTTTCTAGCACTGTCTAGATTTGTGAGCTATAGGGTACAATGAAGGAGGTGTCATGTAATAAATTGTTTTATATTTTTGTGATTTTTTTTAGGTTGTTTGTTTGTAATGTAAATACATGTAGGATGCTATTAACATGTTTGATGTTTAGTACTTTACTGTGGTGACAGTCCTGAGAAGACCATTGCTGTTGATGGGACTATAAGCAATGTAAAAAAAAAAAATCCTATAATGCAATATGTCTGTGTCCCTGGGACGGTATTCATGTCGAGATAGCATGAGACTTAGCATGATGCTAACTTAGAAGCTCTTCCAATGTCCTATAGGATTTAATAGGACTTTTGGAAGAGCTTCTAAGTTAGCATGATGCTAAGTCTCATGCTATCTCGACATGAATACCGTCCCTGGCCTTTCAGTTTCACCCTTTCTCTTTCTTCTTCTCTCTCCAAGTCTTAGTTTCTTCAGGACTGATTGTTTATCCTTTCTATTCTTTGCATATGAATTGTTATTGGTTTAAAAAAAAATTATAACTCTATAAGTAAACGTTAGACATAACTTCATCAGTTCTACTTGTAAAATGAATGTTAACCGAAAAAGGTAAATGGCTGTACACAATGGCTTTATAAAACATCAAAGTCAAAATTTGATTTAAAAAATTGCATTATTGCTGCTATGCAAGTTCTGCCACCATATATTTAACATTTAAGTTGCAACATAAAAGGGAAAGAATGCTGAATAAGCTTTCCTAAATTAATCCATCTCTTGATTATTTTTGTGCTTCTGTATACATATTTTAACGGAGCAAAAGAAAAGTGTGTGATCAGTTTTCATTGTGGAAAGATGTTAGCTGATAAACATTAATGCCATACTGTGTCGTGTGATATTCACATGTGAAATTGTACAAAGAAGCAAACTTATATGCTTTTCGGGGGAGAAAAAGCAAATCAGCACATCTTATTAATTTCTTCTTTTGAGAACACAGAAAAATTCATAAAGTTAATGCTGAGTTTGTTCCTGAGGTTCACAAGTACAGACCTTGGATACAGAAAAGTTTAAATCAAAGCAAATAATATATTTTTTATTTTATTATTTTATATATACATGTACTAATATAGGTTCATTTTTTTCTCCTACAGCCAAAGCCAACACCCAAGAAGCATTTTGTGCTATACTGGATAAAGATGTAACCATTAGCTACAAGGAGAAGACTCTGATCTGTCGGACAGTCATCAACAGAGTGGGAGATGGCTATGACGAAGAGACAGGCGTGTTCACCGCTCCTGTGTCTGGTACCTACTGCTTCATGGTGAACGTCTGTCCTAGTGGTACTAAAGATCCCAAACATGCCCTGATAGATATTGTCATTGAGGACAGGGATGTAGCGTTTGCATGTGCTACTGATGGTAATGTGTGCACAGGCCACTGTGCTGTGAGAATTAATGCAGGTGAGCGTGTGTGGTTGAGGACCTTCAGCGATGATGTGTACTCCTTTGACGGTGGATGGCTGACCTCTTTCACTGGGATGCTGGTCCAGCCTGACGTGTAAAACAAAACCTTTGGACTGTTGATGTTCTTTAAATGTGTATTTGTACTCCTTGTAGTGCCTTGCACTTTTATTGCAGATGTACAAAGACCAGTGCATGTTTATGTTTGTGTGTGAAGCAGAAAAAAATATATGAAAAGGGTATATGGTTGGGTTGCTTACATTTTCAACAAAATTTTATCAATGTGGCAAGATTCGAGTGTCTGGAGCAGCCATAGGTCTGGCTGTATTCATGAAGCAATTGATATACAGTGTATTATACAGTCCATAAAATTAAAATGCAACTGCAAAACTGGTCATGTTATTCAGCAGTTTTATTTGATAATAATACATGTTTGTAAGATACAGACCCAGTCCCCATCCTCCTCCCTGTTTTTGGAGTATTTGCTTGTTTCTTTAATTTAATAGTTGTTACCTTGTTTATTTTTCCTTTTCTTGTTTGCTACTTTGGAATGTTTAGTTCTTTATCTTTCTTTACATCATTTTTTATGGATGATTTGTTGAAAAAAAAGCATGTCATTTGCTTATACAATGTTCCCATCTGGAAATAAAAATTTTGACTTTTGACAGTTTACTAGAAAAAAAGGTGAAGTATATCAAAGTTTCTGTCACAAAATTAGCTTGCTGTTGATCTCTACTGTGTACTCGTATATGATGTTGATTAAATGCATTCTGAGAACCACTTGCAGAACATTTTAATTACCAGTTGGTCTGAACTTAAGGTCTGTGCACATCTACAAAATTTTCCTTTCAGAAACCCATATGCAACCCGCAAAATAAAGTACAAGAAAGTAAGAAATAAGCAGATGGGATTGTGGATGGGTTTCCATGTGTAATCACTCATGGTCATCTTCAGAGAATTCTCTGAATTCAGAGAAAAGTGAATGTAGAAAAGCGAATGTCAGACAGGTGTTTTAGCTTGAGAGATGCCTTTTCCCCAATGTTTAACAGTTTTATACATTTGTCCTCAAAAGGAATTTCCCCCTGATCACCATAATGGGTTCTTTGCCCATTGAAACCACCATGAAACAATGTCCCCTGAACCCCCTGATCACCATAAAGAGCTCTTTACCCATTGAAACCACCATGAAACAATGTCCCCTGATCACCATAAAGAGCTCTTTACCCATTGAAACCACCATGAAACAATGTCTCCTGAACCCCCTGATCACCATAAAGGGCTCTTTACCCATTGAAACCACCATGAAACAATGTCCCCTGATCACCATAAAGGGCTGTTTACCCATTGAAACCACCATGAAACAATGTCCCCTGAACCCCCCTGATCACCATGAAGGGCTCTTTACCCATTGAAACCACCATGAAACAATGTCCCCTGAAACCCCTGATCACCATAAAGGGCTGTTTGCCCATTGACACCACCATGAAACAATGTCCCCTGATCACCATAAAGAGCTCTTTACCCATTGAAACCACCATGAAACAATGTCTCCTGAACCCCCTGATCACCATAAAGGGCTCTTTACCCATTGAAACCACCATGAAACAATGTCCCCTGAAACCCCTGATCACCATAAAGGGCTGTTTACCCATTGAAACCACCATGAAACAATGTCCCCTGAAACCCCTGATCACCATAAAGAGCTCTTTACCCATTGAAACCACCATGAAACAATGTCTCCTGAACCCCCTGATCACCATAAAGGGCTCTTTACCCATTGAGACCACCATGAAACAATGTCCCCTGAAACCCCCTGATCACCATAAAGGGCTCTTTACCCATTGAAACCACCATGAAACAATGTCCCCTGAACCCCCTGATCACCATGCTCTTTACCCATTGAAACCACCATGAAACCATGTCCCCTGAACCCCCTGATCACCATAAAGGGCTGTTTACCCATTGAAACCACAATGAAACAATGTCCCCTGATCACCATAAAGGGCTCTTTACCCATTGAAACCACCATGAAACAATGTCTCCTGAACCCCCTGATCACCATAAAGGGCTCTTTACCCATTGAGACCACCATTAAACAATGTCTCCTGAACCCCCTGATCCTGGAGACATAACTTGCACACTTCTTTATATTTCTTGCTTCCAGAATTTTGTTTGTGGATGGGCCGAGTACCATAGAGATGTTTTTTTGTAAATATGCTCACACCCTTAGTGATAACACATTTCTGACCTCATCCCACCATGCAATGTCTCCTTGATCACCATAAAGAGCTCTTTACCCATTGAAACCACCATTAAACAATGTCCCCTGAAACCCCCTGATCACCATAAAGGGCTCTTTGCCCATTGAAGAAACAATGTCTCCTGACTACAGTGGAAACCTCCCTGAAACCCCCTGATCACCATAAAGGGCTCTTTGCCCATTGAAACCACCATGAAATAAGACCCCCATTATAAGACTGTCCCCTGAACCCCCTGATCCCATATAAGACCTACTTGAAACAATGTCTCTGATCACCATTGCCCTTCTGATCACCATAAGTACCCATTGAAACCACCAAAATTGTCTCCTGAAACCCCCTGATCACCATAAAGGGCTCTTTGCCCATTGAGACCACCATGAAACATGTCTCCTGAACCCCCTGATCACCATAAAGAGCTCTTTACCCATTGAAACCACCATGAAACAATGTCCCCTGATTTCCAAATATTTTCAGAGAATAATGGAGGTTCCACTGTACTTGACTGTGTCAGTGTTGTGCTACATCTGAACTGATACCAGTGTAAAAAAAGTAAACTGGCAAAGAATGTTGTTAGTTTTGCAGTAATTCTTGGCTCACTCTTGATACAGAACTGCTGGCACTTATTCTGGTGGAAGTGTGGTGCTTTTTTTTCATTTTCATGTTCTTTTAAAGGTGGACCGTGACGGATGAGTTTTTGCAAGAAACACGTCGAGATCACCAGAAAGATAGCCGTTTCAAGGTTCGGAACACTCACTTTGCTCTAGTTTCTTAGAAATTAAGCCGTCAAAACGACAATTCCTCCTTGGCGGATATGCCGGAGAGAGTAGTCATTTTGGATGGGGTGGGTGGAGGTCACTCATTGTGGTTGAAGCGTTTTCTTTTTTTTTGTAGTGCAGTAAAAAACAAAAAAACAATGGAGATATTTCCTTTGTTGTGAGCGAAACTCCTTTAGATAAACTGTATAAAATTTAAAAAATAAAAAAAAAAAGGCTTGTATTGTGAAAAGTTTGTGCAAACGATTTGGTCTAAACACAGGCGGCCATTAAAAAAGAGACGGCACACGCCTTCTCTTTGGGTCAAAGAATTTTACTTCCAGCACCTCCGCCAAGGAGGAATCGCCGATTTGATGGCTTGATTTCTGGGAAACCATAGCAAAGTGAGTGTTGCAATCTCTGTAAAGGGTGTTTTCCTGGTGATCTGGATGTGTTTCTTACAAAAGCTCATCCGTCAGGGTGCCCCTTTAACATTCCTATCACAATTAAATAGAAATTTTACTCCGATGCTCATGGGTGAAAGTAGTTCAGAAATGCTCCTCAAATAAGGAACCTGAAATAAGGAATGAAAAAGCTGGTCATCCGGAACAACTGTCTTTAGTGTTAGAAAAGAAATGATTATTTAAACACTTTCAAAATATTATTATTATTACATTTAGTGGACATGCATGGACATTATTTTTTTTTTTGTCATTTAAAAAATATTCTGACTAATTCTCTTAAATGCATCATTCCAATTTAGAGGTGATTTTTGTAAAGTTTCGTCTCAATTCGTTCTTTTGATTAAATGTGAGAAAGCAAAGGCCTGAGATGCTTCCATTTTAATTGCTTTCAAATCTACTTGAGTTTGTGGCCTCTAGATGAATTAAAATGATGTCTTTTATCAGAAATCTGCACTGAACTAGTGCTTTCTAGGTGTATGTGTGTTTGTTATATTAGAGTTTGTTGGGTTTTTTAAAAAGTTTACATGCATGCTGTTATGCTTTTTTGTGTGTATGTTGTTGAACACTTTTTTCTTCTTTTTTTTACAAATAGCACACAAATACATTGAGTGTCAACTTCTTATCACAATAGTGACAGTAATGGATAATAGTATGTAATAGTAGTACCAGAATAAAATGTATCAATAGGATAACACCATCCGCTGTTATGCTTTTTGAAATGAAAGCTTAAAATGACTAACAGTGACTGCCAGAATTTGTTTTTATCTTGCCATAGCTTCTTCTTTTGCGTTCCCAGGTCATATGGCCATAATGAGTAAGGTACATATGTGTCCGTTTTTCAGTTTTCACTGGTCTCCCCGCTGCGTACAGCCGACACATTCTGATTTGGGAGGAGCTCAAAGGAGAAAAAAAATTTGAAACATTTATTTTTAAAAAAGGCAGGAGAATGGGCGAATAAGTCAGAAAGATAGTAGATGACAGAAAGCAAAGGAAAAAGACAGTCGAAGAGAGTGGCAGATTGGAGAAAGTTACTAGCACAGAACTTCCAGAAGGGTGGAGGAATTATTTTTATGAAAGATCCTCTGGTATCCCCACAGGGAGAGACTTGTGGAGGGGATGGGGTTGTACAGCTCCCTGTATGGAGGCACGAGGCATCCACTCACTGCCCCAATCTTGTCATAGCAAAAATAATTACTTTTAGGCTTGATGAGTTGGTCCTCTTTAATATGTAATTTTAAAAAAAATTATGTTTAGGATTTACAGCTTTTTAAATTGAGATTTTTCTACATGTAGAAGTTATGAGAAGTTTGCACTGAACTTGTGCTTTCCATGTGTGTGTGTGTGTTGCATCAGAGGTGTTTTTTTTTGGGGGGGGTAAAAGTTTGCATGCATTCTGTTATGCTTTTTTCAATCAAAGTTTAGTGTCTGCCAGAATTTGTTTTTATCTTGTCATAGCAAAATTAATTACTTAATTATTACAGGTATGTCTTTTGGACTTGGCGAGTTGGTCCTTTTTTATATGTTTAGGATTTACAGCTTTGTAACTTGGCATTTTTCCACCACTTGAATTCAAGTTCTATAATGTTGATGGATGTTTTGTTTCAAGGTACTGTGCATGTCTCATGTACATATAATGTGCCTACAAAATGATTATAACAATTTACAGAATGTGCACTCACTGATGATTGTTTTGAATGAACATATCATACTGGTTTTTTTAAAACTTTAAGTTTAACTTTGCATTGCAATGCTTCATGCTTACTAGTATGATGTGTGTGTGTGTGTGTGTGTGTGTGTGTGTGTGTGTGTGTGTGTGTGTGTGTGTGTGTGTGTATGTGTGTAAGCAATTTTAGAAGAAACTGGTTTTAAATCTTGCCAGGGCTCATACAAAATTCTTACTTCTGAATTCTCAAAGGAATGACAACTCCTAGTCGACTTCCGGCACAAAAAGTGAAAGCAGACAAACGGTGAAAATCACAGTCAGACCCTTTTGTTGGTTTGTTTTGTTATCCATAAAAGTTTTAAAGGTAGAACCAATTTAAAAGACCTGTCTACACATACTGGCCACTAATAATATATATATTTTTTGCTGACTTGTCAAAATTCCCAAACTTTCACAAACCTCTGGGTTAGTTAGTTATTATAGTCCCGTCAACAGCTATGGTTATCTCAGGACTGTCACCGCGTAAAGTTCGACCTCGTATAGCAAAACACAAATCCATGAATCTTAACAACATACAAAACCTGAAAACATTAAAAAAAATAACAACCTCTGGGAAAATTCCCAAACTTTCCAGGATTTGAAAAATGGTTCCTCATTTTCCCCCAGACTGTATGAACCCTGCTTGCTGAAGATGAACTATTTTGTTTGTTTAAATATAATGATACAAGTCTCAAAGTCTCTCATCAGCACAGGGATAGCAAAAACCTTTTGAAAGAAGTGATAACAGTTTACTTTATAAATAAGTTGAAATTTTAAAAAAAGTACAGTAACACACACTGACACAGTTATTACTATCACTACAATTTCGCACTAAGTTTCATTTGTTGTAAACCTAAAATAGAAAAAAAGGATGCCGTCATAAATAAAAAAAAGAAAAGAATATGTATAGAGGTTATAGTATGACTGAAGACATTTTTGTTCAGATTGTTCAATTCACTTGAATTACCTAAAATTCACCCAAAGTTTTCTGTATTGTATCTTGAAAGACATGCGAGTGTTTCAAAGTTTACATTGTTATGTAAGTTGGCTTTCAAGAAAACTATTTATTTTATTCAAATGCATTCATTTTGGTAAAATAGTATAGCTTTTTTAAGCTAATACTAATCATACAAGAGTCTTGCAAGTTCTCTCAGTTTGTGGATACTGGACGCCCCTCATTTTTCTGGAAAAAAAATGTTTGCAAGTCGCTGATTCCATCCTGCAGTTTCAAGCTTTGACGCCATTGTTGCTATGGAATTTGACTGAGTAATGGAGGTAAACAATTCTAATTTTCACGAAGTGCTCTCCCATAGTTTTTTTCTGAAAATTGTCTTAATAATCACATTCACAAGAAAATGATTTTACTTGTAATGATCAAATCAAATCAAATCAAATCATCTTTATTATCTCATAACTGAGAAATTGCAGCCAGGTGCACATAAGAAAAACAACAACAATAAACACATTTATCACAAAAAAAAACAACAACAACAAAAACAACAACAACAACAATAAACACATTTATCAACAATTAAAGAATGTAAACTAATAACTAATAACACTGCAATATTGTAGTTAACAAACTGGACGAATGCGAATACAAATTCAATCCCAAGGAGATGGACAGGCTGCTCAGCAAAACAATCACTTGATGCAGTGCATTAAGAGTTCAACAGATGAATTGATCTTGGTAAGAAAGTTTTCTGTGCTCTTATTTTCAGTTTTAGAGTTCTGTATCGACGGCCCGATGGTAATACTTCATAGTATTTTGCCAGAACATGACTTATCATTAAGAATTTTGCTGGCTTTCTTGACTACTTGTCTGTCATACAACTCTTGCATACCACTCTGCCTTGCACCCACAACTTTACTGCACACATTCACCATATTACTCAACACACGCTTACTTTTTACACTCAAGCTTCCATACCAACAGATAAATGACACAGTAAGAACAGATTCAATGCAACATCGGTAGTAGGTTTGAAGAATATCTGAACAGACACCAATATTCCTTAGCCTCTGTAAACAAAAGATCCTGGACTGACTCTTCTTATGTATATGCTCAATGTGTTTATCAAAAGTAAGTTTCTTGTCTAAAACTGTGCCTAGGTATTTGTACTCATCAATTCTTTATATGATGTAAGATTGAAGTTGTGTAGCAATCATTAGATTATGACATTGACAGAGTGTTTAATTCAATGCATAAAAATAGACTATATTTTTCGGACTATAAGGTGATACTTTTTTCTCAGACTGAGACCCCTGCGCCTTATAATGTGACTACTAAAATAGTAAGAAAATATAACAGAATCTGAATTTTGTGTAAAATTTGGGGGGTGCGCCTTATAATCAGGTACGCCTTATAGTCCGAAAAGTACGGTATTTGGTAAATAATGAATTAGCATTAATAACATAATTGCTACAACTTAATACTTGAGATTTTACAGAAACATATTGGTACATTTTACATAATGCATTTTTTGGCGTAACAGTGATTACTTGGCGTATCATTAGATTATGACACTGACAGAGTGTTTAATTCAATGCATAAAAATACTTATTTGGTACAAAATTAATTAGTTTAATAACATAATTGCAACAACTTAATACTTAAGATTTTACAGAAACACATTGGTACATTTTACATAATGCAAAATATGTGCCATATTTTTGCGATACAATCATTAGATTATGACAATAGGTTGTGGACAGCACCTAATGTTTTGTCTATAAATGCATAATCATTAATATTCTACTACTAGTACTAATTGGGGTTTTTTTTCAGCTGAGTAACCCTATAGATGTACCCCACCTAAGGATAGGGTTTGGGATGGATGGATAGCTTAGAAGATAATGTAGTATTCATGAGTGTATATGCATGGTACTGTGTGTGTGTGTGTGTGTGTGTGTGTGTGTGTGTGTGGGGGGGGGGGGGACTATACTTTTTGCTCTTTTTTTTTGGGGGGGAGCCTAAACTTAGAATTTTTGATGATTTATAACTCTATGTACCATTGCCCACTTATACTTTTGCCCCCTGTGCTCACCCCTGATTTATGGTTGGTGTCATCAATTATATTGGTGACAGTTATGATAGAGATGGAATTACTATTGTACTAATTTGTAGTCATAACTATTATGTCACTGTGTGTGTGTGTCTTTGTTTTGTCTTCATCATAAAATTTGTAAAATGGAAAAAATGCCCCCCCCCCCCCCCCCCAAAAAAAAAAAGTTTTATTAAAAAAAAAGTCTTATTTTGGAGGGTTGCATTTTAAAGGTAAAAAGATGCCCCCCCCCCCCCCCTTCCATTTCTCGGTTCTTTCAATTTTTTTCAGTCTTGCCTTTGTTACTGCAGATTGAGTACTTCGTCCTCTATCGTTTGCTATATTTAACACTAATTTTCATCCATTTACATAATTAAACACATGCATTCAATAATAGTAGAAGATAAAGGCAGGACGGAAAACACGCATTGAACCAGGACTGTGACAAATGCTCTGCGGTTGTTGTGTGTACTGCACTACATAGGGTGGTCCTATTAGATAATGGCCTTTATCATGACTGCAATTAATTATTCAACAAAGATAATTAGCTCAAAAAGTTGATAAGATACAGCTTAATGTTTGGTAAGAAAGGCAGATGTGAAAATGAGTGGAGAGCTGAGAAATGTAAGGGGGGGGGGGGGGCACATCTTGGCCTTTAACCTTTACCGGATTTTCTTTTGAGTGAACAGAAAAAATAAAAAATCCAAAGTTGAACAGCATCATTAGCTTTTTAGTTGTTTTTGCGATTCCTTAAAGTAGAAAAGAAAAAAAACACCCCAAAAACCATCTTGTTGTTTGAAATGTGTTTTTTCAAGAAGGACAACGGAAAAACATAAAAAAAAGTCCTCCTCCCTACAAGGGATTGAAGACCAAGAATAAAGCATATTTTGTTGTTTGAAATTTGTTGTATGAAGACCAAGGGGGAACAAAATGGAACCCAAAACTGTGTTCACACATCAGGCTGCAGCAGCATGCCGGTGAAAAGGGTCATCCATCCCTTGCTGAAGGTCGAGACATCGTCGTTGTAGGTTCTCAACCACAGACGATCACCCTCATCCATTCTCACCGCCGTGTGGCCTGTGCACATTTCAGAGCCCGAGGCATTCACAAAGCCCACCTCCTGGTCCTCCAAAACCACATCTAGCACGGCGTCTATGGGATTATTGCCTTCACGAGGACTGACGTTGACCAGGAAAAGGTAGATCCCTGACACAGGGGCGGTGAACATGCCTGTGTTTTTGTCATAGCCGTCCCCCACTTGGCTGATGACCTCTCCACAGACCAGCGCCTTCTCTTTGTGATCGATGGTCACGTCTTTGGACAGCAGGGCACAGAATGTTACTTGTTTGTTGGCTTTAGCTGGTGGAGGACGGAAAAAAAGCAATACATTAGCTTCTAAATACAGTAGAACCTCTCTTGTAAGACCTTGAACAATCATCCCAAATAAAGTTTTATGTGGGAATTGAACTATAAGGGAGGTAAGTTTACCCCCTTGACTGCCACCAACGTATTACGTACTGACCTGATCACATCACTGATGACATCATCAGATGAAGAGGAATAACTCTGATATGCTGGTTTTTGCTCTAACATAATCAAGAGAGTAATATCCCCAGACCATTTTCTCAGATTGGTTCTCTCAGTTGTCTTTTTCATGTCATGATTTGCCCAGTGCTTTTTTCTTTAATTTTCTCTGGCAGTCAAGGGGTTAATGCTTACCAAGACAGGCAATGTCCCAGAGAAGTTGGTCTTTAAGTGGGAGGGAGTCTTATAAGAAAGGGGTCTGATAAGGGAGGTTCCTCTGTATGCTTACATACAAATACAGCACCATATTGAATCAATTTCATCAGCTCAAATGTTTTCAGTAAATTTCAGTTAGAAACTAAACATTATGACTTTTGTTTTTCTCCTTTAAACAAACATACAGACACATAAAAAGGTTGCAGATTATTTAAACCACTATATGAATTTTTAAAAATATTTCATGGATTAAGCGAAAAGAAAAGTCAATCAGCATTCTTTCTGACACTAAGTGACAGTAGTTACAACATTTTATTCAAAATTTGACAAAAACAAGATCACACGCACACCTGCAACAAACAGTTTTATGTTTGTAATGTAAAGTTATTTTACATAAACTACCGGTTGTCATTTGTCTTAAAAAATGATTTTAGGTAAAAATAGCTGTTCAAGAGAAGCTCTGGGTGCCTATAACAAAAACAAAAAGTGTATGCAACGAATGAAATCCACAAAGAGAGAAGGAAAACTCAAAGACAGACAGACAGACTTATCACGAATAAGTTTACAGAATTAGACTTTCAGAGATAAAGTAACAGTTTGAAGGTTTAATAGAAAAAACCCACCTCAGACCACATAGAGAGAATTACTCACCAAATTGTGATTCTAGATCTTTGATCCGTTGCAATGGAATGCGAGCAGACTTCAGCTGACGTTTGAAAGATGCCATCAAGTTATTTGAATTTTCCTGTGCACACAGCAGGCCATGGTAGTCTCCCTTCATGTCTATGATGTTACTCCACATTCCAGACATACATGACTTGCGTTTGTCAGTATCTTTTTTTGCATCAGCCTTCAGGGTTTAGCATTTAGTATGCAGGCAATCAACATCCTTTTTGAAGTCACATTCCACGGCAACACTGTTGATCTTCAAGTAATCAATATATTTTTTATTGTCAGATATCAGGGTAGCACACTCAGTCTTCAAATGGTTGACATCTTTCTTGAGCTCAGATTTCATATCAGAGCACCGAGTCTTCATGCTGACCACCTCATTGCTTAGCGTGTCCGTCTGTGCCCTTATGTTGTCCATGTCAGCGTTCTGCACAGCCAGGTCCTGGTTTAGCTTGTTCGTCTGTGCCTTCATGTTGTCCCTGTCATTGTCCTGCTTTTTATCCTGCTTTTTATTGTAATCCCAAAGTCTGTCCTGCCCTGACCACAAGTCGTTCCTGTTACAGTTCTGCACATCCTGGTCATAATGTAGCTTGTCCAGCTGTGCCTTCATGTCGTCCCTGTCATTGTCCTGCTTTTCATTGTAATCCCAAAGTCTGTCCTGCCCTGACCACAAGTCGTTCCTGTTACTGGTCTGCACATCCTGGTCATGGTGTAGCTTGTCCAGCTGTGCCTTCATGTCGTCCCTATACGCAGCCAGGTCCTGATGCATTGTGATGTTCTTGTTCTCCAGCGCCATCACCTTTCCGTGCAGAGCAGCCTGGTCAGACGTCAGGCTGGAGCTCTTGTCCTTCACTGCACTCAGCTCTCTCTGGATGTGGCTCTGCTCTGAGGACACAGTGCTCAGCTCTCTCTGGATGTGGCTCTGCTCTGAGGACACAGTGCTCAGCTCTCTCTGGATGTGGCTCTGCTCTGAGGACACAGTGCTCAGCTCTCTCTGGGTGTGGCTTTGCTCTGAGGATGCAGTGCTCTGGGCATTGCTCAGCATTGTAACACGCTGTGTAAGCTGTGTGTTGGCTGCCTGGAGCAAGGACACCTTTTTATACAGGTCTTTGATGGCTGAGCTGGCTGGAACATGCAGAGATGGTGCCATCACCTTCCCCAAACCTTGGTCAGAAGCTAGGTGATGGGATGTAGCAGCTTCCTCTATGTGAGTGGTGTCAGGATCCTGACTGCTCTTCACCATTTTCCCCATGAAGGACTGCAGACAGTGGTCCAGCTGTGCTGTGTTGTCTTCAGTCTCAAGTCTCAGCAGGGAAGCAGTAGAGCTGTTACCTCTGTCGTGGAGAATGGTCTGCAGGTCTCCCTGGCCAAACCTGGATGCTCTCCACAGTGCATGTGAGGACACGGGAGGACCCTGACTCCCCAACACCTGCAATGAAAAAAAAAAAGGAATGGCCAATATTTTATTTTTTGGGGCTGTCCTGTCTATATTATTTTGATCCATGAAATATTCTTGTTTGGGGTTGTTCTTACATGGGGTTGTTCTTGCATGACTTTACACTTCTGGATCTAGATTCCTTGTCTATGACCATTGTTGTAGTGAGTATAAATATGACTGTAATGTAGAACTATATTTTGAGTCATTATATAACTTGGTGTCATCTGCAGAAAATGTACATGTACTACTTACTGCTTCAGAAAGGTCATTTATAAAAATTGTAAATAAAACTGGTCCTAAGATGCTGCCTTGGGGTATACCACTTAATACTTCTGTTTCTTCTGATAAGGTTGACCCTACTCTTACTTTATGTGTTCTGGATGATAGAAAAGTTTTAATCCATTGTAAAAGCTTACCCTTGATGCCATAGGCTTCTAATTTAATTAATAACCTTTGATGGGGCACAGAATCAAATGCCTTTCTAAAGTCAAGGTAGATAACATCAGTAGATTCTCCATTATCAACCAACTGGGTAACATTTTCAATGACTTGTAAAAGCTGGGCTACACCAGACCTTTTACTTCTGAACCCGTGCTGACAGTCAGTATAGCTTATTTTCAGTGAAGTAGGTAACAATGTTACCTCGTATAATAGATTCCAAAACTTTACATGTCACACTAGTTAAACTTACCGGTCTGTAATTTCCAGGGTCAGATTTATTTCCTTTAAAAAAAAAATATTGCAACTACTTCCGCTTTCTTCCAATCATTTGGGATTTTACCATTTTCCATTGTTTTCTTAAATAACATAGATAATGATATGCTTATCTCATTCGCTAGTTCTTTTATTACCCAGGGCCTGTATTCACGTTGAGATAGCATGAGACTTAGCATCATGCTAACTTAGAAGCTTTTCCAAAAGTCCTATTAAATCCTATAGGACATTGGAAGAGCTTCTAAGTTAGCATGATGCTAAGTCTCATGTTATCTCAACGTGAATACAGGCCCTGGAGGGTATTTTATCAGGCGCTTGAGCTTTGGAAGGATCTAGATTTTTTAGTTCCTTTTTCACAATCTCTATATCTATATTAATATAATTTAGTGAATTTCCTTTCAATTTGGATTTATTTTCAATATTAGGGAGTGTTGTGGTATCTTCTCTTGTAAATACACTGGAGAAAAGGTTATTAAGAGTGCTACGTTTTTCCTCCCTCTGTACTGGCCATATCACCATTTTCATTTATTAGTGCTCCTATTCCTGTTGATATTTAGTTACAGCATACTCAGTTATCTTTTTTAAGAGCACCAACTCCGATATTGGTTTTTGACTTTTCATTAACATATCTTTAAAATGCCTTTGGATTTGTTGTACAATTATTTGCGACATAGGTTTTCCTTGATTTTGTAATTGATTTATTCATTTTCTATATTTTTTATAGGCTAGCCCCTTTTAAATTTTTTAATTTAGTTTGGATAGTTTGCAGAAATTTTGAATATTACTTATGTTTCTTTTTAACCTTTTTTAACACTTTTTTTTATTTACCCTAGATGACTTTGAATTCCCAGTATTGGTTGGCACTGTAGGTATATGATTCTCCATATTAAATTTAACAAGGGCGTCGCCGAGCGGCAGACATGTCCGTCACCAGCAATGCCACGCACTTGCGACACCCCGTAGAGTGTCACATCCTGACACAAAATTGGAAGGGATTCTGTCTTCTAGTTCACGAGATACAGCTTGAAGAAGAAACATATAGCGCAAAGAAGGAAATTTCGGTTTTCAAGGTCACACTTCAAGGTCAAGTTCAGCATGGTGATAATTTATGCTCGGATGTTTTCTTCTCTAGGGTATACAGTACCACACACAATCTGAAGCGCTTCTGTCAAGTACCAATGTGGAAAATATGGCTTAAAACCCAATGTGTAGACCCCTACCACTTTCAAGGCCTATTGATCGCCCGGACCGTGACCTTGACCTTGATCGGTATGCCACCATCAGAACGGGCATAAGCCAAAGTACCTTCATGCCAAATTTGAAGACACTAACACTAACGGTGTGGGAGTTATGGCCCCTGAAAGATTGTCGGTTTTCAAGGTCGTACGCCAAGGTCAAGGTCACGACGGCAAAATGGTTTGCGTGGATGCCTTCCTCTCATGGTGACACACCAGCACACAAAATTTGACGCGATTCGGTCAAGCGGTTCCGGAGATATCCTTGGGACAGACAGAAAACCGAACAAACAAAAAAACAAAAAAATACTAACCAGCCCATGTAAAATCCGATCACCTATGGTGACGGACAAATACAAACCAGACGACCACAGAGTTCGGTCACCGTAGAGGTGACGGACAAAAACAAAAATACAAACCAGACGATGGCAAAGTCCGATCACCTACGGTGAATGACAATTATACTACGGGGTGTCGCAAGTGCCTGGCATTGCTGGTGACGGAAATGTCTGCCCTCGGCGACGCCCTTGTTTGTTTGTTTGTTTGTTGTTCTTTTCTGTCTGTCCCAAGGATGTTAATAAAAAGAGTTGTTTTGTTGTTTTACCTACTACAAAGATTAATACAAGAGAGAGAGAGAGAGAGAGCGCTAAAACGGGGAACGGGACGTTCTGTGTGTGGTTGCCCGGCTTTCCTCGGCTTTCCTCTGGGGTGTGTGTGTGTGGGGGGGGGGGGGGGGGGGGGGGGGGGGGGGGGGGGGGGGGGGGGGGGGGGGGGGGGGGGGGGGGGGGGCGCGCGCTAAAACGGGGAACGGGACGTTCTGTGTGTGGTTGCCCGGCTTTCCTCTCTGGTGTGTGTGGGGGGGTGGGGGGGGGGGGGGGGGGGGGGTGGTGCGCGCGCTAAAACGGGGAACGGGACGTTCTGTGTGTGACCTTACGGTTTGCCCGGCTTTCCTCTGGGTGTGTGTGGGGGGGGGGGGGGGGGGGGGGGGGGGGGGGGGGGGGGGGGTGTGTGTGTGCGCGCGCTCTCTGTGTATGTTTGTCTGTCTGTGTCTCTCTCGTGCTTTCTGTCTCTGTCCCCCCCCCCCTCTCTATCTCTGTCTTTGTAGAGCCTATGTCTCTCTGTCTGTCTGTCTCTGTCTCTCTCTGTCTGTCTCTCTCTCTCTCTGTCTGTCTGTCTCTCCCTCTGTCTTTGTCTATCTATCTGTATGTGTCTCATGTCTCTGTATGTCTATGTGTCTCTCTCTCTGTCTGTCTGTCTGTCTGTCTCTCTCTCTCTCTCTCTCTCTCTCTCTCTCTCTCTCTCTCTCTCTCTCTCTCTCTCTCTCTCTCTCTCATTTTCATTCATCCACATCCTGACACAACATTTGAAGAGCTTATGTCTTGTAGTTCACGAGATACAGCTTGGACAATAATATATAGCGCAAAGAAGGAAATTTCGGTTTTCAAGGTCACACTCTCTCTCTCTCTCTCTCTCTCTCTCTCTCTCTCTCTCTCTCTCTCTCTCTCTCTCTCTCTCTCTCTCTCTCTCTCTCTCTCTCTCTCTCTCTCTGTCTGTCTGTCTGTCTGCCTCTGTGCCTGCTCCAGGGCGGAGGACGTTAAACAAATTTTAATTCATCCAACTGGAACAGCAGTTGTCCTCTTTGCTCTCTGTCTGTCTGTCTCTCTTTGTGTGTGTCTTTGTCTGTCTGTTTGTCTGTCTGTGTCTGTCTCTCTCTCTCCCCCCCCCCCCCCTCTTTCTCTCTCTCTGGAGGACGTTAAACAAATTTTCATTCATCCACATCCTGACACAACATTTGAAGAGCTTATGTCTTGTAGTTCACGAGATACAGCTTGAACAATAATATATAGCGCAAAGAAGGAAATTTCGGTTTTCAAGGTCACACGTCAAGGTCAAGGTCAGCATGGCGATAATGTATGCTCGGGTGTTTTCTACTCTAGGGTATACAGTGCCAGACACAATATGAAGCGCTTCTGTTAAGTACACATGTGGAAAATATGGCTGAAAACCCAATTTATAGACCCCTACCACTTTCAAGGCCTACGATCTCCCGGACCGTGACCTTGACCTTGATCGGTATGCCACCATCAGAACGGGCATACGCCAAAGTACCTGCATGCCAAATTTGGAGACTCTAACACCAACGGTGTGGGAGTAATGGCCCCTTAAAGATTTTCGGTTTTCAAGGTCGTACGCCAAGGTCAAGGTGACGACGGCAAAATGGTTTGCGCGGATGCCTTCCTCTCATGGTGACACACCAGCACACAAAATTTGACGTGATTCGGTCAACCCGTTCGAAAGATATCCTTGGGACAGACAGAAAAAGAAAAAAATGACCCTCCAATTTTCAGGCTCCAGCGATCTTTTTGACCTTGACCTTGACCTTGATCGGTATGCCATCATCAGAACGGGCATAAGCCAAACCACCTTCATACCAAGTTTCAACATCCTATGTCGATCTGTGCCCGAGATATGGCTAAAAATAGATTTTCGTTTTTCAAGGTCGTGCGTCAAGGTCAAGGTCACGACGGCAAAATGGTTTGCGCCGATCTCTTCCTATTAAGGAGGCACACCTTCACACAAAATTTGACGCGATTCGGTCAAGCGGTTCGGGAGATATCCTTGGGACAGACAGAAACCCCCCCCAAAAACCCAACAACAAACAAACAAACAAAAATACAAACCAGCCCATCGCAAAGTCCGTTACCTTCGGTGACGGACAATAAGATCACGGATGACAACCCAACTATCATCAACATTCAGTTAATCACAAATTGAATGATCAAACTTACTTATATGTTCTCTCATTGCTGAATATTTACCCTTGTTTAATTCATACTTATACTTTCTTTTTGTTGCTATTTTAACTCCATGCATATACAGGTCAAATAATAGAACTTCAAGGTCACTTTTACCTAATGGGTCCCTGTGTGTTATAAGACTATCTTCATTAACAAATACTAAATCGTCAATTGTCGGTCTTTCATTTACCTTATGTCTTGTTGCGTGTGTTACTTTCTGAATTAACAATGCATCTCTAGTGCATTCTACAAACTCATGAGATATGTTACCCTCAACATTCCAAACCTCATTCCATCTTGCAAGTGCCTAAACTCACCTTCATCAAGTGCTCTCAGTGTGGCGACCTGTGTGGCCGCTGTTTGCAGGGAGAAAGTACATTTCAGTGACACAGGTCGCCGTTGGCATGCTAAAGGTTAATAACCTTGCTTATATGTTCATGAAAACTGAGCGCAGCATCAAAACTTACACCCAAATCTTCTCACTTTGTGCAATTTTATGAACACCGTTACTTCTAATTTGTCATGAAATATCCATGTTTTGGGTTACATTTCCCGTACTTGTCATACTTGTTTATAATTATCATAATTTGTACTCTTTTTTTCCCCTTCTTCTGTATCTATTTGTTTGATTGGTTGTTCATGAATATGTCTATGAATTTGTTTATTCTCCTTTACTTAGTATTCCCACGTTGTTACGCTTCTGTTTCTGTTCCCTTTCTTTCATCATTTACCCAGTGTACTGATTTCACTAGTTGCAGCCAATACTGTGTACTTCAAATAATTTGAGCACCTAGTATAAGCTTTAAGCTTGTTGGGCTCTGTGATCCTTATTCTGATTCTGCTTTGTCATGTGATTGTTTATGAATAAATTTGTTTAAACCAAACAATCAAGAAGAAAAAAAAACAGAAAAAAAAACATTATTAAAAAAATTAAAAAAAGCCACCCCTTTCACATGCATATTATTGACACCGTTTAAAAAAAATAATCAAGGCATGGACAAACAGACCCCCACCCCCATCCACCTCACCTTTTCAACACGCACGCCATTTGTGCACTCACAAATTCTCAGGGAGGGAGGGGGTGGGGTGATACGAGCTCACAAATTCCCAAACAATATGTGAATGTAAAACGATATGAGAAAGGCAGAGAGAGTGAAGGAGAGAAGGGGGGAAGGAGGGACAGAGGGGGTGGGGAGGAAAGGGCATAGGGGGGTGGGGGGTGGGGGGGTGGTAAAGGGGAGAGACAGAGAGAAAGAAAAACACACACATACATATATATATACGCACACGCACACACTCGCACACACACACAGAGGCACACTTTAGACAGGGTTTGTGTGGGAGATTGAAATTGAAATTATGAAGGGGAAAGAAACTTTTTTAACAGATGAGTTTTAAGACCAGACTTGAATGCAGACAGGGACAAAGCGGACCGGATGTAGAAGGGGAGCGAGTTCCAGATGGTGGGCACTTGATAGCTGAAAGAGCGGTGACCAAAGGACTTAAGTTTCATGCGGGGGACTTTGAGGAGTTTCTCGCTGCTAGAACAGAGAGTGCGGGATGGTTGATAGGTGATGAGATGATTGGACAGGTATGTTGGCAAAGTGTTTTGAATAGCTGTATATTTTAGTGTCATTGGCGAAGATCAGATCTTATAATCGCTAATATCGGGTAGAGCATTTATAAATGTAACTAGAAGCGTTTGTCATTGCCAAACATTCTGAATTTTGCACATTTATACATGATAACATGATGATGATAGCCTATATTGCCTAGCTTACCTGCATCGACTGATGCTGTTGTGTCTTCTGACTTTCTCCCTCCTTGTCGGCCAGTCTGATAAAACGTGGCGGACAGGTGTGGTAGCAAGGCACCAGATTGGTTTGAAGATGTTCCAGGCACACACTGCATCCCTCTTGGTGGTTCACTCCACTTTGTTGTCATTGCCAGTCGCCATTGTTGGTATTTCCTTTGCTTCTTCCCAACTGCCTCTAGAAGCCAAGAACCGATGGAAGGCTGGTCGTTTCTCTTCTGACATTTCCAGTATCAGCCTCGGCCACATGATTTGAGCATGCACTGTTCCTACTTTCGATTTTAGGTCCAACACCCTCACACAGTGTGATCTGTCTGCCTGAATCTCAATCTGTCTCCGTGTCACTGCCGCACTATAATTCGTGAAGTATAACAAATTTAAAAAAAGCAGATTTTTGTTGTGGTTTGGGCTTTGTTGTCCGTAGGTATCTGTCAAACTGAAAAATGATAGCAAAATATTTTACAAACATCAAAACCAAAACTACTGAAAAGAGCACACAAAAAAGTAGTGATCTAATGCAACATGCACGTACACACACTCTTGATAATTACTCTCTCTCAGACTCGGACGCTCAAGTGTCATGCACTGCCAGAGGCAGCTATGGATATTATCAGCAGTCAGTCTGATGGCATCGTTCTAGCTCCTGTTTGTCAGCTGAAGGTCTCGCTCCACTGTCTGAATCCAGTTGGTCTTCTTTTTTATTAACATTATGGCAGATCATTTGAAACAATTACGGTTAAGTTGCGAGACCCTCTCAGTTCAATGATTGAGGGTTTACACATCATAATTGCAGCATGTTTTGACTGCCAATGTACAGTAGCAACAGGTGAGGCCTGATTTACTACCAAAAGTACAATAGTGTATGACTCTTGAAATGAACTACATTTGGTAGCTGAACACAAAACCAAATATTAGATTATAAATTGAACAAACTGATGAAGATGAATGCAATCAATAACTGCACATGCAGTTTAGAATGAACACATGGTTATGCTAGACATTGAGAGTCAATGATGACAAGTCAACTCTATCTGACAAACTTATAGTCACAGAGACGTCCGTGAAATTCAGGTTGCTCCCACCTGGAGAGCGTGTCGCAGCCAGAGGCGCGCCATCCTTTTTTGTTTTGCATGCAGATTTTTGTGTGACTGATGAAGGAAAGGGGGGCAGGGGGCTGAAATTTTGACCAAATGACAACTTTTTCATTGCCACTGGGTTTAACGTGTGCTAAGTGCATGGGCACACAGGACCTTGGTTTATTATCTCATCCGAAGGACTAAATTGAATATGTTCAACAAAAAATAGCTCACAAATTATGGATACGCATTATACAATGTAGTCCCATTTCTCAACTTTGTAGAAGAGAGGGCACTAGCCTCCATTTATCAACCATTACAATGAAAACCAAACTTAGACAAATTAACATTTTCATTCTTATATTTTTTTTCTGAAGGTTATTTTCTTCCATAGACATCTTTTTTTTCTTTCTTTTTTTTAAAAATAAAAGTTTTACTTATATCTAGAGGCATTAAGTTGTAGATTTATTGATGAATTAATTATATTAATTATTTTAATTATTCATTTACCATTCTACTAATTTTTGCATATTCTTTCATGCTTTGTTATTGTTTGGTTAAAAAGAAATGTGGTTGACCTCCAGCAACAGCAGCGAGGTGTGTTTTGTATTAGTAAAGAGAGATAGAGCGGTGTTATCATGTGTTTTGTATTAGTAAAGAGAGATAGAGCGGTGTTATCATGTGTTTTGTATTAGTAAAGAGAGATAGAGCGGTGCTATCATGTGTTTTGTATTAGTAAAGAGAGATAGAGCGGTGTTATCATGTGTTTTGTATTAGTAAAGAGATAGAGCGGTGCTATCATGTGTTTTGCATTAGTAAAGAGAGATAGAGCGGTGTTATCATGTGTTTTGTATTAGTAAAGAGATAGAGCGGTGTTATCATGTGTTTTGTATTAGTAAAGAGATAGAGCGGTGTTATCATGTGTTTTGTATTAGTAAAGAGATAGAACGGTGTTATCATGTGTTTTGTATTAGTAAAGAGATAGAACGGTGTTATCATGTGTTTTGTATTAGTAAAGAGATAGAGCGGTGTTATCATGTGTTTTGTATTAGTAAAGGGAGATAGAGCGGTGTTATCATGTGTTTTGTATTAGTAAGAGAGATAGAGCGGTGTTATCATGTGTTTTGTATTAGTAAAGAGATAGAACGGTGTTATCATGTGTTTTGTATTAGTAAAGAGATAGAGCGGTGTTATCATGTGTTTTGTATTAGTAAAGGGAGATAGAACGGTGTTATCATGTGTTTTGTATTAGTAAGAGAGATAGAGCGGTGTTATCATGTGTTTTGTATTAGTAAAGAGATAGAACGGTGTTATCATGTGTTTTGTATTAGTAAAGAGATAGAGCGGTGTTATCATGTGTTTTGTATTAGTAAAGGGAGATAGAGCGGTGTTATCATGTGTTTTGTATTAGTAAAGAGATAGAGCGGTGTTATCATGTGTTTTGTATTAGTAAAGAGAGATAGAGCGGTGTTATCATGTGTTTTGTATTAGTAAAGAGAGATAGAGCGGTGTTATCATGTGTTTTGTATTAGTAAAGAGATAGAGCGGTGTTATCATGTGTTTTGTATTAGTAAAGGGAGATAGAGCGGTGTTATCATGTGTTTTGTATTAGTAAAGAGAGATAGAGCGGTGTTATCATGTGTTTTGTATTAGTAAAGAGATAGAGCGGTGTTATCATGTGTTTTGTATTAGTAAAGAGAGATAGAGCGGTGTTATCATGTGTTTTGTATTAGTAAAGAGATAGAGCGGTGTTATCATGTGTTTTGTATTAGTAAAGAGAGATAGAGCGGTGTTATCATGTGTTTTGTATTAGTAAAGAGAGATAGAGCGGTGTTATCATGTGTTTTGTATTAGTAAAGAGAGATAGAGCGGTGTTATCATGTGTTTTGTATTAGTAAAGAGAGATAGAGCGGTGTTATCATGTGTTTTGTATTAATAAAGAGATAGAGCGGTGTAAAAAAAACCCACAAAAAACAAACAACCAAACTTAGACAAATTAACATAAAAAGGCATGTAGCACTACTTAACAATGAAAAGAAGGTATTATAACTATTATACACACATAATAAACAAGTAGGTCAGCCATGCCCTACTGATTCACAAACTATGAAAATATGGCATCAACTGCGAGATAAACATGTGGATTCCGAGTTTCCTGTACAACAGGCTGCAGTCAGTCGCTGTGGGAGGAATGAGGTCAGAATTTGCCCCAGTGGAATCTGGAGTCCCACAAGGTTCCGTCCTCGGCCCCAGTCTCTTCCTCCTATACATAAATGACCTGCCCCATAACCTGGACTCCACAGCACAACTCTTTGCAGATGACAAAGCCTGCCACAAAGAGATTGAGAGTAGGGACGACCAGAGCATTGTTCAGCAGGATCTAGAGAAACTTGAACACTGGGAAGAACGATGGACAATGTCGTTTTATACAGAGAAATGCTCAACTCCCCTCCACCTGTGTGTGTGTGTGTCTGTTGTGTGTGTTAGTGTTAAAATCAAATATTTTCCTGAATAAAATTAAAAATGCAAAGATTAAAAGTGGGTGAGTAACATTTAAAACTGAACTAGGTCTAGATTATTTACCTTTTTGGACACTTAGAAGGCATGCAGTGATCGTTTAGATTTGAACTTTTGAGAGGGAACTGTGGTCTCTAAGAAGGAGCTGTGGAGTGTGACTGAAACCAGATGAGACTAAGAGATTAAATGGAATGTAGTGAAAATATGTTTAACGTCCTCTGGTCTGTTAGTTAGTTAGTCTATTAGGATAGTCCTGTCAACAGCTATGGTTATCTCAGGACTGTGCCTCTGGTCTAGAACAAACATGGAACATTAGTAGATATAAAGATGATGGGAACGACCCTGGAGGCAATGCCTGGAGGCAGTGCAACACCAGAAATGTCCCGAATTTTTAACAACACAGTTGTATAAATCGAAGGAATGGAGAAAGAAACAAGGGCATCGCCGGGCGGCAGATATGTCCTTTGCCGGTTATGCCCTGTGCATGCCACGCCCTGTGCCTCATTTCCCCTTCACATCTTCGGTCCCCGTCCTCCTTGTGACCTTTGGGTGATGCACCTACACACCCTTGACTGGGTGCAAATCGTTTTCCGGGATGCACACCCTTAACACTGAGACATGTCTGCCACTCGGCGATATTTAAGCCCCATGTGGCACATTTTGTGCTAGGATGTCTTTTACGTTTAGTATTAGACCCCCTCCTTTACCGGGATGTACACCCTTAATGGGGTGTACACCCTTAACTCAGAGACATGTCTGCCGCTCGGCGACATGAAAATAACATGTGGCATAATTTGTACTGCAATGTCTTCTAGAAGAAAAAGAGGAAAGGGAGAAG
>CM065708.1:23935124-23962624 GCA_017654935.2 Phymorhynchus buccinoides | reverse complement strand
AAAGATAGCAGATGACAGTAAGCAAAGGGGAAAGGCAGAGTCAAAGAGAATGACAGAATTAGAGGAAGTTACAAGCACAGAACTTCCAGAAGGTGGGGGAACTTTAGTGATCCTGATGACATGTTCAAGATTCAAGATTCAAGATTATTTAATCGGTCAATGCACCGTAATACGACAAAGGAAATCGTTTTGGTTTTGCACAAGACACAATCCAACAACAACGAAAGCATGCACATCGAATGGACAAATTTTTGTCAGAGTGAGGATAGTTGGTGATTTAAAACGGCAGCGATTTAATGCTCCAAAAAAATAGATGATTTTGACAAAAAAACAGATGCTTGTGGCAAACGAAAAGACAATCTAACCCTAACCCTATCCCTAACCACGGAAAGAACCAAGAAATAGAGCAGGAGGGCGTAAATCTACATATTTCATTTGCCGAGAAATCGATGTACAAAGCCATGCACTTATACTGTTTTTTTGCTGGAACCATTCCTTTTTTTGGTTGATAAATTTTAAGTCATGTAAAACACATAGCGTAACAAGTTGCCTTTTGAAGTTCCCCCATTTAACTGGACTGCCATTAAAATCGAAAATAAATAAATGCCCCCACCCCCACCCCACCTCTCGTTATAAAATCCGATTTGGTGATCCCATTCAAGGCCAGACCTGGGAGACATTAGAGGGGATGTTACAAATAAGGGCGGGGGTCTGGGGCTCGGCGTTCCTGGTGGGGGTCAAGGGGCAAGGCCCCCCTGAAGCTGATTTTTTTTAAAGACCCCCCCCCCCCCACGTCACGTGTTACATTCCCCCTTATGCTAGGAAGATTTCTTAAGATTTCTTAGCAGCTACAAGAGGGAAAACACGTGAAAACCGTGATTTTGACACGTGACGTGGTGGGTCTTTAACAACATAACGTGCTAAAACTCCCTTTAAATTATACCTTAGAACAACAAAATAGTCTTCTTCTTTTTTTTTTGGGGGGGGAGGAAGGGGGAGGGGTATGGAACCCAGGTAACCCCCTCTGGATCCGGCCCTGAGACTATTGATACGTATCTGTGAGAGCGAGAATAACGGCTGAATTGACAAACACACATAACATAACGTAACTTGACTTATGACTTATGACTTAGCATAACAACTATTCACTGGGCTGGTGTTAATTAAATTTTAAAAAAATTGAAAACATTTCTAATCCAATTAATTAAGGTGCCAAGTCAGAAATGAAGCATTAAAACTGAATTGGGGGGGGGGGAGGGGGGGGGGGGGGTAATCAACAATTTTGCTTGCCTGTAAGATATTATTTTGTTGTAACTTCAGTTTATTGCAAGATCTTATTTGTGGTGACTTTTTTTTCTTCTCTTACGCAAATCCAAGACTGGCTTTAAATTACGCGCCATGGATCCTATCAAATAGGGGAAGACGGGGTAAAAAGCGCATGGGCGGGTAAGAAGCCCACCCCAATTATCTCATGAAATGAAGCAAATTTCAGTCTCATTTTGCCCATGAGACGAGCGTTAATGTCTAGCATTCGTCTCATGGGCAAATTTGACTGAAATTTTATTTATTTCATGAAATAATTGGGGTGGGCTTCTTACCCGCCCATGCGCTTTTTACTCCGTCTTCCCCTACTTGTATTTTTCATCATGCCTTTTTCCATTTACCAGCCGAACGAACGAAAGTTAATGTTTTACGTCCTCCCGGTTCACAAGAACCTATTATGGGACATTTCTATGTATTCAGTTGGAAAATTACCAGCCGCCATGGCTTACCTTCAGAAGAAAGCGCAATAAACGTATCTCTGAAATAGTTATAATAAGTACACATACGCGCACATACGCACGCACACGCGCGCACACGCACACGCACACACACACACACACACACACACACACACACACACACACACACACACACACACGCATACACACACGCACACACACATAGAGTATGAATGATCAGTACACCAAACTCTAAGTCATACAGAAACCCAGACACTTGTGTATCAGACCAAAACACTAAACTATACCGAAGAAAAATGTCCATCTTAGCTAATCACACAGACAAATGTATGAGAGAGTGAGGGGGGAAAAGGGGAAAGAAAAAAAAAGAGACCAAAAAAAGAAATGTAAAGAAAGGCGGGGACAGTGGAGGGTAAAAAAAAAAGAGAAAAAAAGTATTGATAAAAAGTTCCTATCATGCACAACCGCAACTTCAGCATACATTGTAACCCTTTCACCGCCAATGTCGCATTTTAGCACCACAATGGTTTAACACCCATGTCACTTAAAGGCATCAAATCAGGGCCTGTTATCCAAAGACCCTTTTGTCTTAATTTTGGGAGGTAAGGATATGCCTAATGTTATGTATGTCACAGAGGAATTCGCAATATTGCAGACATATTTTGTCTCTACCTAGTTAAGTTTAATGGCATTTTGTGGCTAAAAAATGGCTGGCGGCGAAAGGGTTAATTTCACCAATCTCAACCCTCTCTCCCGCAACCCCCACCCAAACTTAAAGCAGCAGGCAATGTCTAAGCTAGAAGGAATGGGATGGAACGCACACTCCAGACCAATACACGATTTTCGAAAGAAAAAAAACTAGGGGAGAGCACTTCGTGAAAATTGGAGTTGCTTACCTCCATTACTCGGTTAAATACCATAGCAACAATGCAACAATGGCGTCGAAGCTTGAAACCGCAGGATGGAATCAACGACTTGCAAACATTTAAAAAAAAAAAAAATTAGGGGTGGCCAGTTGCCACAAACTGATGAAACGTGCAAAATGTGACATAAAAATAGAAATGACAAATTTTTGAATGACGCACGGTGTTCTAAGTGCTGTAGGTCTGCTCAAACACACGAGGCGAGAGCTGTGGATCTACCTGATGGTAGAGTAACTTCCTCTGTTTGACCGATTGAATTAGGCAAGATCACTCCCACACACCATGAAATTACCCCCCTTAATTATTTCCTAACAATTCCTATTGTTCTTTGCGTTTTCCCAGAATTATTGTTCTTTGAATTTTTTTTTAAATTGCCGGGGTACAAACAGAAGGGGGGTGGACTCCTTCCTCACCCCGGCAGCATTGACCCACCCACCAAATTGTCCAACTGGTCGATCTTACAGCCCATGCATGGGAACCCAGCGATTACGTAACAACGCTCATCTATGATTAACGACCGTCAGTTGTGTCATCTACTGTTTCAATTACTGCACCGGAAATGCAACGCGATAACTTCTGTCATCGTCTGTTCATTTTTGTGTGGTGTTCATTTTTTTTCGTCTCACGTGACAAATCGAGAAAAAAGTGCCTACTTAGCAGTTTTTAGTGGTTGCAATAGACGGCGATGCAAAAAGAATGTCTACTGTGCATTAATTATTCTGAAACTGGAAAAAGTTGAATGGTTACAATTCTATGAAACCGGCAGACGATCAAATGACAAAAATGGCAGACGAGAGAACGACATTCTATAAACTGATCATGACTTGGTAGTGGGGGAAAAAGAAAGAACAAAAGGAAAGGCAACGAAGAGCATGGCAGCAGACGATAAGCAGACGACACATAACGGCTTCATGTGACAGACAGTGTTTTGTTGTTGTTGTTTTTTCTTCTGGACCGGTTCGGTGCCTTCAATGTCTGCTGCACTGGATAGGAAGTGAACACATTCGACATGTTCATATTGATGGAAGGTAAGGGCATTTTTGTTATAACTGCTTTAGATAGACTGGCGTCTGGTGTCGATTTTATGTGGGGGGGTTTTAAAAACAGAAATGTAGCATACAACAGCCAATCATTAGATTAGATTAGATTAGAAATAGGGACGAAAAAATATAGCCGTTAGGCTTTCAGAGTCCCATCTTTGTGTTTTTATTTTTATTTTTACATACTCAAGGTATATCGTGCACTCAGGTTTTTGCGTTGAATTAATCATCGTATTATGTCTTTATAAAATTTTAACTGGTCGAGCTCATTTTTAAAGCTGTTAGTATTAGGTGCTCTCATTGATTATGATGGAGGATTTTGTATCCAAAGCCTCACTACTCTCCTCTTTTCCTGTGCCAGTTTTATCTGTTGTTTGTTTGTTGTTTTATGTGTCGTTTGGTTGTTGTCCTCTAGGCCTATGTGATGTCTTATGCAATGTGTAAAAACAAAAGTAGTGAAGACTTTTCCTAGATACCATTCACGGCATTTCTTTGTTATTTGTGTTAGTGCTTGTAAGTGAAACATGATGAGGATTGTTGCAGCAAAAGTAGTGAAGACTTTTCCTAGATACCATTCACGGCATTTCTTTGTTATTTGTGTTAGTGCTTGTAAGTGAAACATGATGAGGATTGTTGCAGCAAAAGTAGTGAAGACTTTTCCTAGATACCATTCACGGCATTTCTTTGTTATTTGTGTTAGTGCTTGTAAGTGAAACATGATGAGGATTGTTGCAGCAAAAGTAGTGAAGACTTTTCCTAGATACCATTCACGGCATTTCTTTGTTATTTGTGTTAGTGCTTGTAAGTGAAACATGATGAGGATTGTTGCAGCAAAAGTAGTGAAGACTTTTCCTAGATACCATTCACGGCATTTCTTTGTTATTTGTGTTAGTGCTTGTAAGTGAAACATGATGAGGATTGTTGCAGCAAAAGTAGTGAAGACTTTTCCTAGATACCATTCACGGCATTTCTTTGTTATTTGTGTTAGTGCTTGTAAGTGAAACATGATGAGGATTGTTGCAGCAAAAGTAGTGAAGACTTTTCCTAGATACCATTCACGGCATTTCTTTGTTATTTGTGTTAGTGCTTGTAAGTGAAACATGATGAGGATTGTTGCAGCAAAAGTAGTGAAGACTTTTCCTAGATACCATTCACGGCATTTCTTTGTTATTTGTGTTAGTGCTTGTAAGTGAAACATGATGAGGATTGTTGCAGCAAAAGAAGTGAAGACTTTTCCTAGATACCATTCACGGCATTTCTTTGTTATTTGTGTTAGTGCTTGTAAGTGAAACATGATGAGGATTGTTGCAGCAAAAGTAGTGAAGACTTTTCCTAGATACCATTCACGGCATTTCTTTGTTATTTGTGTTAGTGCTTGTAAGTGAAACATGATGAGGATTGTTGCAGCAAAAGAAGTGAAGACTTTTCCTAGATACCATTCACGGCATTTCTTTGTTATTTGTGTTAGTGCTTGTAAGTGAAACATGATGAGGATTGTTGCAGCAAAACGGAATAACAACAGTACCCCATGATGCTGAAAAGGAATGAAAAAGTGGGAGGAAAAGTAAGAGGGGAAAGATTATATTGACGAGGATAGGCCTACACATGGAATCAATGTCAGAGAATAATACCTCATTCCTATTCATCACACCCCATCTCCCCGTTCCACCCCCACCCCCACACCAAATGCTGTCCCCTTGATATTTTACACCCACCTTCCCTCAGTCTCCTGCCATTTACCCCCCCCCCCCCAACAGCCCCCTACACACCCCCCCCCCACCCCCAACAGCCCCCCTACACCCACCTCTCCCCTGTCTCCTGTCATTAAACACCACCACCCCAACAGCCCCCCTACACCCACCTCTCCCCCTGTCTCCTGTCATTAAACACCACCACCCCAACAGCCCCCCTACACCCACCTCTCCCCTGTCTCCTGTCATTAAACACCACCACTCCAACAGCCCCCCTACACCCACCTCTCCCCTGTCTCCTGTCATTAAACACCACCACCCCAACAGCCCCCCTACACCCACCTCTCCCCTGTCTCCTGTCATTAAACACCACCACCCCAACAGCCCCCCTACACCCACCTCTCCCCCTGTCTCCTGTCATTAAACACCACCACCCCAACAGCCCCCCTACACCCACCTCTCCCCCTGTCTCCTGCCATTAAACACCACCACCCCAACAGCCCCCCTACACCCACCTCTCCCCCTGTCTCCTGCCATTAAACACCACCACCCCAACAGCCCCCCTACACCCACCTCCCCCCTGTCTCCTGTCATTAAACACCACCACCCCAACAGCCCCCCTACACCCACCTCTCCCCCTGTCTCCTGTCATTAAACACCACCACCCCAACAGCCCCCCTACACCCACCTCTCCCCCTGTCTCCTGTCATTAAACACCACCACCCCAACAGCCCCCCTACACCCACCTCTCCCCCTGTCTCCTGTCATTAAACACCACCACCCCAACAGCCCCCCTACACCCACCTCTCCCCTGTCTCCTGTCATTAAACACCACCACCCCAACAGCCCCCCTACACCCACCTCTCCCCCTGTCTCCCATTAAACACCACCACCCCAACAGTCTCCCCTGCCATTAAACACCACCACCCCAACAGCCCCCCTACACCCACCTCTCCCCCTGTCTCCTGTCATTAAACACCACCACCCCAACAGCCCCCCTACACCCACCTCTCCCCCTGTCTCCTGTCATTAAACACCACCACCCCAACAGCCCCCCTACACCCACCTCTCCCCCTGTCTCCTGTCATTAAACACCACCACCCCAACAGCCCCCCTACACCCACCTCTCCCCCTGTCTCCTGTCATTAAACACCACCACCCCAACAGCCCCCCTACACCCACCTCTCCCCTGTCTCCTGTCATTAAACACCACCACCCCAACAGCCCCCCTACACCCACCTCTCCCCCTGTCTCCTGTCATTAAACACCACCACCCCAACAGCCCCCCTACACCCACCTCTCCCCCTGTCTCCTGTCATTAAACACCACCACCCCAACAGCCCCCCTACACCCACCTCTCCCCCTGTCTCCTGTCATTAAACACCACCACCCCAACAGCCCCCCTACACCCACCTCTCCCCCTGTCTCCTGTCATTAAACACCACCACCCCAACAGCCCCCCTACACCCACCTCTCCCCCTGTCTCCTGTCATTAAACACCACCACCCCAACAGCCCCCCTACACCCACCTCCCCCCTGTCTCCTGTCATTAAACACCACCACCCCAACAGCCCCCCTACACCCACCTCTCCCCCTGTCTCCTGTCATTAAACACCACCACCCCAACAGCCCCCCTACACCCACCTCTCCCCCTGTCTCCTGCCATTAAACACCACCACCCCAACAGCCCCCCTACACCCACCTCTCCCCCTGTCTCCTGCCATTAAACACCACCACCCCAACAGCCCCCCTACACCCACCTCTCCCCCTGTCTCCTGCCATTAAACACCACCACCCCAACAGCCCCCCTACACCCACCTCTCCCCCTGTCTCCTGTCATTAAACACCACCACCCCAACAGCCCCCCTACACCCACCTCCCCCCTGTCTCCTGCCATTAAACACCACCACCCCAACAGCCCCCCTACACCCACCTCTCCCCCTGTCTCCTGTCATTAAACACCACCACCCCAACAGCCCCCCTACACCCACCTCCCCCCTGTCTCCTGTCATTAAACACCACCACCCCAACAGCCCCCCTACACCCACCTCCCCCCTGTCTCCTGTCATTAAACACCACCACCCCAACAGCCCCCCTACACCCACCTCCCCCCTGTCTCCTGCCATTAAACACCACCACCCCAACAGCCCCCCTACACCCACCTCTCCCCTGTCTCCTGTCATTAAACACCACCACCCCAACAGCCCCCCTACACCCACCTCCCCCCTGTCTCCTGTCATTAAACACCACCACCCCAACAGCCCCCCTACACCCACCTCCCCCCTGTCTCCTGCCATTAAACACCACCACCCCAACAGCCCCCCTACACCCACCTCTCCCCCTGTCTCCTGTCATTAAACACCACCACCCCAACAGCCCCCCTACACCCACCTCTCCCCCTGTCTCCTGTCATTAAACACCACCACCCCAACAGCCCCCCTACACCCACCTCTCCCCCTGTCTCCTGTCATTAAACACCACCACCCCAACAGCCCCCCTACACCCACCTCTCCCCTGTCTCCCCCATTAAACACCACCACTCCAACAGCCCCCCTACACCCACCTCTCCCCCTGTCTCCTGTCATTAAACACCACCACCCCAACAGCCCCCCTACACCCACCTCTCCCCCTGTCTCCTGTCATTAAACACCACCACCCCAACAGCCCCCCTACACCCACCTCTCCCCCTGTCTCCTGCCATTAAACACCACCACCCCAACAGCCCCCCTACACCCACCTCTCCCCTGTCTCCTGTCATTAAACACCACCACCCCAACAGCCCCCCTACACCCACCTCTCCCCCTGTCTCCTGTCATTAAACACCACCACCCCAACAGCCCCCCTACACCCACCTCTCCCCCTGTCTCCTGTCATTAAACACCACCACCCCAACAGCCCCCCTACACCCACCTCTCCCCCTGTCTCCTGCCATTAAACACCACCACCCCAACAGCCCCCCTACACCCACCTCTCCCCCTGTCTCCTGTCATTAAACACCACCACCCCAACAGCCCCCCTACACCCACCTCTCCCCTCATTAAACACCACCACCCCAACAGCCCCCCTACACCCACCTCTCCCCCTGTCTCCTGTCATTAAACACCACCACCCCAACAGCCCCCCTACACCCACCTCTCCCCCTGTCTCCTGCCATTAAACACCACCACCCCAACAGCCCCCCTACACCCACCTCTCCCCCTGTCTCCTGCCATTAAACACCACCACCCCAACAGCCCCCCTACACCCACCTCTCCCCCTGTCTCCTGTCATTAAACACCACCACCCCAACAGCCCCCCTACACCCACCTCTCCCCCTGTCTCCTGCCATTAAACACCACCACCCCAACAGCCCCCCTACACCCACCTCCCCCCTGTCTCCTGCCATTAAACACCACCACCCCAACAGCCCCCCTACACCCACCTCTCCCCCTGTCTCCTGCCATTAAACACCACCACCCCAACAGCCCCCCTACACCCACCTCCCCCCTGTCTCCTGCCATTAAACACCACCACCCCAACAGCCCCCCTACACCCACCTCTCCCCCTGTCTCCTGTCATTAAACACCACCACCCCAACAGCCCCCCTACACCCACCTCTCCCCCTGTCTCCTGCCATTAAACACCACCACCCCAACAGCCCCCCTACACCCACCTCTCCCCCTGTCTCCTGTCATTAAACACCACCACCCCAACAGCCCCCCTACACCCACCTCCCCCCTGTCTCCTGCCATTAAACACCACCACCCCAACAGCCCCCCTACACCCACCTCTCCCCCTGTCTCCTGCCATTAAACACCACCACCCCAACAGCCCCCCTACACCCACCTCCCCCCTGTCTCCTGTCATTAAACACCACCACCCCAACAGCCCCCCTACACCCACCTCCCCCCTGTCTCCTGCCATTAAACACCACCACCCCAACAGCCCCCCTACACCCACCTCTCCCCCTGTCTCCTGCCATTAAACACCACCACCCCAACAGCCCCCCTACACCCACCTCCCCCCTGTCTCCTGTCATTAAACACCACCACCCCAACAGCCCCCCTACACCCACCTCTCCCCCTGTCTCCTGTCATTAAACACCACCACCCCAACAGCCCCCCTACACCCACCTCTCCCCTGTCTCCTGTCATTAAACACCACCACCCCAACAGCCCCCCTACACCCACCTCTCCCCCTGTCTCCTGTCATTAAACACCACCACCCCAACAGCCCCCCTACACCCACCTCTCCCCCTGTCTCCTGTCATTAAACACCACCACCCCAACAGCCCCCCTACACCCACCTCTCCCCTGTCTCCTGTCATTAAACACCACCACCCCAACAGCCCCCCTACACCCACCTCTCCCCTGTCTCCTGTCATTAAACACCACCACCCCAACAGCCCCCCTACACCCACCTCTCCCCCTGTCTCCTGTCATTAAACACCACCACCCCAACAGCCCCCCTACACCCACCTCTCCCCCTGTCTCCTGTCATTAAACACCACCACCCCAACAGCCCCCCTACACCCACCTCTCCCCCTGTCTCCTGTCATTAAACACCACCACCCCAACAGCCCCCCTACACCCACCTCTCCCCCTGTCTCCCATTAAACACCACCACCCCAACAGCCCCCCTACACCCACCTCTCCCCCTGTCTCCTGTCATTAAACACCACCACCCCAACAGCCCCCCTACACCCACCTCTCCCCTGTCTCCTGTCATTAAACACCACCACATTAAACACCACCACCCCAACAGCCCCCCTACACCCACCTCTCCCCCTGTCTCCTGTCATTAAACACCACCACCCCAACAGCCCCCCTACACCCACCTCTCCCCCTGTCTCCTGTCATTAAACACCACCACCCCAACAGCCCCCCTACACCCACCTCTCCCCCTGTCTCCTGTCATTAAACACCACCACCCCAACAGCCCCCCTACACCCACCTCTCCCCCTGTCTCCTGCCATTAAACACCACCACCCCAACAGCCCCCCTACACCCACCTCTCCCCCTGTCTCCTGTCATTAAACACCACCACCCCAACAGCCCCCCTACACCCACCTCCCCCCTGTCTCCTGCCATTAAACACCACCACCCCAACAGCCCCCCTACACCCACCTCTCCCCCTGTCTCCTGTCATTAAACACCACCACCCCAACAGCCCCCCTACACCCACCTCTCCCCCTGTCTCCTGTCATTAAACACCACCACCCCAACAGCCCCCCTACACCCACCTCTCCCCCTGTCTCCTGTCATTAAACACCACCACCCCAACAGCCCCCCTACACCCACCTCTCCCCTGTCTCCTGTCATTAAACACCACCACCCCAACAGCCCCCCTACACCCACCTCTCCCCCTGTCTCCTGTCATTAAACACCACCACCCCAACAGCCCCCCTACACCCACCTCTCCCCCTGTCTCCTGTCATTAAACACCACCACCCCAACAGCCCCCCTACACCCACCTCTCCCCTGTCTCCCATTAAACACCACCACCCCAACAGCCCCCCTACACCCACCTCTCCCCCTGTCTCCTGTCATTAAACACCACCACCCCAACAGCCCCCCTACACCCACCTCTCCCCCTGTCTCCTGTCATTAAACACCACCACCCCAACAGCCCCCCTACACCCACCTCTCCCCTGTCTCCTGCCATTAAACACCACCACCCCAACAGCCCCCCTACACCCACCTCTCCCCTGTCTCCTGTCATTAAACACCACCACCCCAACAGCCCCCCTACACCCACCTCTCCCCTGTCTCCTGTCATTAAACACCACCACCCCAACAGCCCCCCTACACCCACCTCCCCCCTGTCTCCTGTCATTAAACACCACCACCCCAACAGCCCCCCTACACCCACCTCCCCCCTGTCTCCTGCCATTAAACACCACCACCCCAACAGCCCCCCTACACCCACCTCCCCCCTGTCTCCTGCCATTAAACACCACCACCCCAACAGCCCCCCTACACCCACCTCCCCCCTGTCTCCTGCCATTAAACACCACCACCCCAACAGCCCCCCTACACCCACCTCTCCCCCTGTCTCCTGCCATTAAACACCACCACCCCAACAGCCCCCCTACACCCACCTCCCCCCTGTCTCCTGTCATTAAACACCACCACCCCAACAGCCCCCCTACACCCACCTCTCCCCCTGTCTCCTGCCATTAAACACCACCACCCCAACAGCCCCCCTACACCCACCTCTCCCCCTGTCTCCTGCCATTAAACACCACCACCCCAACAGCCCCCCTACACCCACCTCTCCCCCTGTCTCCTGTCATTAAACACCACCACCCCAACAGCCCCCCTACACCCACCTCTCCCCCTGTCTCCTGTCATTAAACACCACCACCCCAACAGCCCCCCTACACCCACCTCTCCCCCTGTCTCCTGTCATTAAACACCACCACCCCAACAGCCCCCCTACACCCACCTCTCCCCTGTCTCCTGTCATTAAACACCACCACCCCAACAGCCCCCCTACACCCACCTCTCCCCCTGTCTCCTGTCATTAAACACCACCACCCCAACAGCCCCCCTACACCCACCTCCCCCCTGTCTCCTGTCATTAAACACCACCACCCCAACAGCCCCCCTACACCCACCTCTCCCCCTGTCTCCTGTCATTAAACACCACCACCCCAACAGCCCCCCTACACCCACCTCTCCCCCTGTCTCCTGTCATTAAACACCACCACCCCAACAGCCCCCCTACACCCACCTCTCCCCCTGTCTCCTGCCATTAAACACCACCACCCCAACAGCCCCCCTACACCCACCTCTCCCCCTGTCTCCTGTCATTAAACACCACCACCCCAACAGCCCCCCTACACCCACCTCTCCCCCTGTCTCCTGTCATTAAACACCACCACCCCAACAGCCCCCCTACACCCACCTCTCCCCCTGTCTCCTGTCATTAAACACCACCACCCCAACAGCCCCCCTACACCCACCTCTCCCCCTGTCTCCTGCCATTAAACACCACCACCCCAACAGCCCCCCTACACCCACCTCTCCCCCTGTCTCCTGTCATTAAACACCACCACCCCAACAGCCCCCCTACACCCACCTCTCCCCTGTCTCCTGTCATTAAACACCACCACCCCAACAGCCCCCCTACACCCACCTCTCCCCCTGTCTCCTGTCATTAAACACCACCACCCCAACAGCCCCCCTACACCCACCTCTCCCCCTGTCTCCTGTCATTAAACACCACCACCCCAACAGCCCCCCTACACCCACCTCTCCCCCTGTCTCCTGTCATTAAACACCACCACCCCAACAGCCCCCCTACACCCACCTCTCCCCCTGTCTCCTGCCATTAAACACCACCACCCCAACAGCCCCCCTACACCCACCTCTCCCCCTGTCTCCTGTCATTAAACACCACCACCCCAACAGCCCCCCTACACCCACCTCTCCCCCTGTCTCCTGTCATTAAACACCACCACCCCAACAGCCCCCCTACACCCACCTCCCCCCTGTCTCCTGTCATTAAACACCACCACCCCAACAGCCCCCCTACACCCACCTCTCCCCCTGTCTCCTGTCATTAAACACCACCACCCCAACAGCCCCCCTACACCCACCTCTCCCCCTGTCTCCTGCCATTAAACACCACCACCCCAACAGCCCCCCTACACCCACCTCTCCCCTGTCTCCTGTCATTAAACACCACCACCCCAACAGCCCCCCTACACCCACCTCTCCCCCTGTCTCCTGTCATTAAACACCACCACCCCAACAGCCCCCCTACACCCACCTCTCCCCCTGTCTCCTGTCATTAAACACCACCACCCCAACAGCCCCCCTACACCCACCTCTCCCCTGTCTCCTGTCATTAAACACCACCACCCCAACAGCCCCCCTACACCCACCTCTCCCCCTGTCTCCTGTCATTAAACACCACCACCCCAACAGCCCCCCTACACCCACCTCTCCCCCTGTCTCCTGTCATTAAACACCACCACCCCAACAGCCCCCCTACACCCACCTCCCCCCTGTCTCCTGTCATTAAACACCACCACCCCAACAGCCCCCCTACACCCACCTCTCCCCCTGTCTCCTGCCATTAAACACCACCACCCCAACAGCCCCCCTACACCCACCTCTCCCCCTGTCTCCTGTCATTAAACACCACCACCCCAACAGCCCCCCTACACCCACCTCTCCCCCTGTCTCCTGTCATTAAACACCACCACCCCAACAGCCCCCCTACACCCACCTCCCCCCTGTCTCCTGTCATTAAACACCACCACCCCAACAGCCCCCCTACACCCACCTCTCCCCTGTCTCCTGTCATTAAACACCACCACCCCAACAGCCCCCCTACACCCACCTCTCCCCCTGTCTCCTGTCATTAAACACCACCACCCCAACAGCCCCCCTACACCCACCTCCCCCCTGTCTCCTGCCATTAAACACCACCACCCCAACAGCCCCCCTACACCCACCTCCCCCCTGTCTCCTGCCATTAAACACCACCACCCCAACAGCCCCCCTACACCCACCTCTCCCCCTGTCTCCTGCCATTAAACACCACCACCCCAACAGCCCCCCTACACCCACCTCTCCCCCTGTCTCCTGTCATTAAACACCACCACCCCAACAGCCCCCCTACACCCACCTCTCCCCCTGTCTCCTGTCATTAAACACCACCACCCCAACAGCCCCCCTACACCCACCTCTCCCCCTGTCTCCTGTCATTAAACACCACCACCCCAACAGCCCCCCTACACCCACCTCTCCCCCTGTCTCCTGTCATTAAACACCACCACCCCAACAGCCCCCCTACACCCACCTCCCCCCTGTCTCCCATTAAACACCACCACCCCAACAGCCCCCCTACACCCACCTCCCCCCTGTCTCCTGTCATTAAACACCACCACCCCAACAGCCCCCCTACACCCACCTCTCCCCCTGTCTCCTGCCATTAAACACCACCACCCCAACAGCCCCCCTACACCCACCTCCCCCCTGTCTCCTGTCATTAAACACCACCACCCCAACAGCCCCCCTACACCCACCTCCCCCCTGTCTCCTGTCATTAAACACCACCACCCCAACAGCCCCCCTACACCCACCTCCCCCCTGTCTCCTGCCATTAAACACCACCACCCCAACAGCCCCCCTACACCCACCTCCCCCCTGTCTCCTGCCATTAAACACCACCACCCCAACAGCCCCCCTACACCCACCTCCCCCCTGTCTCCTGCCATTAAACACCACCACCCCAACAGCCCCCCTACACCCACCTCCCCCCTGTCTCCTGCCATTAAACACCACCACCCCAACAGCCCCCCTACACCCACCTCTCCCCTGTCTCCTGTCATTAAACACCACCACCCCAACAGCCCCCCTACACCCACCTCTCCCCCTGTCTCCTGTCATTAAACACCACCACCCCAACAGCCCCCCTACACCCACCTCTCCCCCTGTCTCCTGTCATTAAACACCACCACCCCAACAGCCCCCCTACACCCACCTCCCCCCTGTCTCCTGCCATTAAACACCACCACCCCAACAGCCCCCCTACACCCACCTCCCCCCTGTCTCCTGCCATTAAACACCACCACCCCAACAGCCCCCCTACACCCACCTCCCCCCTGTCTCCTGCCATTAAACACCACCACCCCAACAGCCCCCCTACACCCACCTCTCCCCCTGTCTCCTGCCATTAAACACCACCACCCCAACAGCCCCCCTACACCCACCTCTCCCCTGTCTCCTGTCATTAAACACCACCACCCCAACAGCCCCCCTACACCCACCTCCCCCCTGTCTCCTGTCATTAAACACCACCACCCCAACAGCCCCCCTACACCCACCTCTCCCCCTGTCTCCTGTCATTAAACACCACCACCCCAACAGCCCCCCTACACCCACCTCTCCCCCTGTCTCCTGCCATTAAACACCACCACCCCAACAGCCCCCCTACACCCACCTCTCCCCCTGTCTCCTGTCATTAAACACCACCACCCCAACAGCCCCCCTACACCCACCTCTCCCCCTGTCTCCTGTCATTAAACACCACCACCCCAACAGCCCCCCTACACCCACCTCTCCCCCTGTCTCCTGTCATTAAACACCACCACCCCAACAGCCCCCCTACACCCACCTCTCCCCCTGTCTCCTGCCATTAAACACCACCACCCCAACAGCCCCCCTACACCCACCTCTCCCCCTGTCTCCTGCCATTAAACACCACCACCCCAACAGCCCCCCTACACCCACCTCTCCCCTGTCTCCTGTCATTAAACACCACCACCCCAACAGCCCCCCTACACCCACCTCCCCCCTGTCTCCTGCCATTAAACACCACCACCCCAACAGCCCCCCTACACCCACCTCCCCCCTGTCTCCTGCCATTAAACACCACCACCCCAACAGCCCCCCTACACCCACCTCTCCCCCTGTCTCCTGCCATTAAACACCACCACCCCAACAGCCCCCCTACACCCACCTCCCCCCTGTCTCCTGCCATTAAACACCACCACCCCAACAGCCCCCCTACACCCACCTCTCCCCCTGTCTCCTGCCATTAAACACCACCACCCCAACAGCCCCCCTACACCCACCTCTCCCCCTGTCTCCTGTCATTAAACACCACCACCCCAACAGCCCCCCTACACCCACCTCTCCCCTGTCTCCTGTCATTAAACACCACCACCCCAACAGCCCCCCTACACCCACCTCTCCCCTGTCTCCTGTCATTAAACACCACCACCCCAACAGCCCCCCTACACCCACCTCTCCCCCTGTCTCCTGCCATTAAACACCACCACCCCAACAGCCCCCCTACACCCACCTCTCCCCCTGTCTCCTGTCATTAAACACCACCACCCCAACAGCCCCCCTACACCCACCTCTCCCCCTGTCTCCTGTCATTAAACACCACCACCCCAACAGCCCCCCTACACCCACCTCTCCCCCTGTCTCCTGTCATTAAACACCACCACCCCAACAGCCCCCCTACACCCACCTCTCCCCCTGTCTCCTGCCATTAAACACCACCACCCCAACAGCCCCCCTACACCCACCTCTCCCCCTGTCTCCTGTCATTAAACACCACCACCCCAACAGCCCCCCTACACCCACCTCTCCCCCTGTCTCCTGTCATTAAACACCACCACCCCAACAGCCCCCCTACACCCACCTCTCCCCCTGTCTCCTGTCATTAAACACCACCACCCCAACAGCCCCCCTACACCCACCTCTCCCCTGTCTCCTGTCATTAAACACCACCACCCCAACAGCCCCCCTACACCCACCTCTCCCCCTGTCTCCTGTCATTAAACACCACCACCCCAACAGCCCCCCTACACCCACCTCTCCCCTGTCTCCTGTCATTAAACACCACCACCCCAACAGCCCCCCTACACCCACCTCTCCCCCTGTCTCCTGTCATTAAACACCACCACCCCAACAGCCCCCCTACACCCACCTCCCCCCTGTCTCCTGCCATTAAACACCACCACCCCAACAGCCCCCCTACACCCACCTCTCCCCCTGTCTCCTGCCATTAAACACCACCACCCCAACAGCCCCCCTACACCCACCTCTCCCCTGTCTCCTGCCATTAAACACCACCACCCCAACAGCCCCCCTACACCCACCTCTCCCCCTGTCTCCTGCCATTAAACACCACCACCCCAACAGCCCCCCTACACCCACCTCTCCCCCTGTCTCCTGTCATTAAACACCACCACCCCAACAGCCCCCCTACACCCACCTCTCCCCCTGTCTCCTGCCATTAAACACCACCACCCCAACAGCCCCCCTACACCCACCTCTCCCCCTGTCTCCTGCCATTAAACACCACCACCCCAACAGCCCCCCTACACCCACCTCTCAACAGCCCCCCTGTCTCCTGTCATTAAACACCACCACCCCAACAGCCCCCCTACACCCACCTCTCCCCCTGTCTCCTGCCATTAAACACCACCACCCCAACAGCCCCCCTACACCCACCTCTCCCCCTGTCTCCTGTCATTAAACACCACCACCCCAACAGCCCCCCTACACCCACCTCTCCCCCTGTCTCCTGCCATTAAACACCACCACCCCAACAGCCCCCCTACACCCACCTCTCCCCCTGTCTCCTGCCATTAAACACCACCACCCCAACAGCCCCCCTACACCCACCTCTCCCCCTGTCTCCTGTCATTAAACACCACCACCCCAACAGCCCCCCTACACCCACCTCTCCCCCTGTCTCCTGTCATTAAACACCACCACCCCAACAGCCCCCCTACACCCACCTCTCCCCCTGTCTCCTGTCATTAAACACCACCACCCCAACAGCCCCCCTACACCCACCTCTCCCCCTGTCTCCTGCCATTAAACACCACCACCCCAACAGCCCCCCTACACCCACCTCTCCCCCTGTCTCCTGCCATTAAACACCACCACCCCAACAGCCCCCCTACACCCACCTCTCCCCTGTCTCCTGCCATTAAACACCACCACCCCAACAGCCCCCCTACACCCACCTCTCCCCTGTCTCCTGCCATTAAACACCACCACCCCAACAGCCCCCCTACACCCACCTCCCCCCTGTCTCCTGCCATTAAACACCACCACCCCAACAGCCCCCCTACACCCACCTCTCCCCCTGTCTCCTGCCATTAAACACCACCACCCCAACAGCCCCCCTACACCCACCTCCCCCCTGTCTCCTGTCATTAAACACCACCACCCCAACAGCCCCCCTACACCCACCTCCCCCCTGTCTCCTGTCATTAAACACCACCACCCCAACAGCCCCCCTACACCCACCTCCCCCCTGTCTCCTGTCATTAAACACCACCACCCCAACAGCCCCCCTACACCCACCTCTCCCCCTGTCTCCTGCCCCCCTACACCCCATTAAACACCACCACCCCAACAGCCCCCCTACACCCACCTCTCCCCCTGTCTCCTGTCATTAAACACCACCACCCCAACAGCCCCCCTACACCCACCTCTCCCCCTGTCTCCTGCCATTAAACACCACCACCCCAACAGCCCCCCTACACCCACCTCCCCCCTGTCTCCTGTCATTAAACACCACCACCCCAACAGCCCCCCTACACCCACCTCTCCCCCTGTCTCCTGTCATTAAACACCACCACCCCAACAGCCCCCCTACACCCACCTCTCCCCCTGTCTCCTGTCATTAAACACCACCACCCCAACAGCCCCCCTACACCCACCTCTCCCCCTGTCTCCTGCCATTAAACACCACCACCCCAACAGCCCCCCTACACCCACCTCTCCCCTGTCTCCTGTCATTAAACACCACCACCCCAACAGCCCCCCTACACCCACCTCCCCCCTGTCTCCTGCCATTAAACACCACCACCCCAACAGCCCCCCTACACCCACCTCCCCCCTGTCTCCTGTCATTAAACACCACCACCCCAACAGCCCCCCTACACCCACCTCCCCCCTGTCTCCTGCCATTAAACACCACCACCCCAACAGCCCCCCTACACCCACCTCCCCCCTGTCTCCTGCCATTAAACACCACCACCCCAACAGCCCCCCTACACCCACCTCTCCCCTGTCTCCTGCCATTAAACACCACCACCCCAACAGCCCCCCTACACCCACCTCCCCCCTGTCTCCTGCCACCCCAACAGCCCCCCTACACCCACCCCCCCCTGTCCCCCATTAAACACCACCACAGCCCCCCTACACCCACCTCCCCCCTGTCTCCTGCCATTAAACACCACCACCCCAACAGCCCCCCTACACCCACCTCCCCCCTGTCTCCTGTCAACAGCCCCCCTACACCCACATTAAACACCACCACCCCCAGCCCCCCTACACTCCCCTGTCTCCTGCCATTACCCCCCAAACACCCCCCACCTTGCCAACAGCCCCCTACACCCCCCTGTTCCTCAACACACTCCCCAACTGCCACTTCCAACTCCCCCTGTCTCTCCTGCCACTACCCTCCCCCCCCCAACAGCCCCCTTCTACCAGTACCCCTCCCCCCACCTTTCCCCCTGTCTCCTGCCACCCACCTTTTCCCCTGTCCCTGCCCCCCTCCCCCCAACAGCCCCCTACACCCCCTGTCTCCTGCCATTACCCCCCCCCCCCAACAGCCCCCCTAGACCCATCTTCCCCCTATCCCCCTGCCTCACAAGTCGCAACCCATTTCATGAACTGAAGTCATTTTTTTTCTACAAATTCCACTTCTTCCCATTATGCTCCTCTTCCACTTTCCCTTTGGACTGAACTATGTTCACATTAAGAGCTAGACTTTCAACTGTCAACTTTTTTTCTGCTGTCCTTTCATGACTTAGAGTCTAAGGCCGTCTAATCTATTCCGAATCTGGGGGGTTTAATGGTCTTAGCCCAGTGCAAGCGTTACGTCTTTTCTTTCTATGTTTTCTTTCTATAGGTACATGCGCCCTCCTAGTTCCGTCGCGACTATTGCCAGTATTAGCACCTGCGACGTATTGATCCTGATTCTAATCCTGGTCCTGATCCCAGGTAGGCCTACCCGTTTATTTATTGTTTACATCATCGGCAGGTTATCAGTCGAGGAGACAGTGTTTGTTTGCTTTTATATTGTTATCATGGTCGTGTTCGACTGTTACTTCAGAGAAGAGGATGCGACTGCTGCTGTAGAAAGCTGGGCAAGATTATTAGGCTTGCTTTTATTACAGACCCTCCCCCCCCCCCCCTCGTGTTTACGACCATCAATCTCAAAAGTTTGCATCTTTCGGCTACATCTTACATTTTCGCCCGTAAAGGGAGATCATTTGATGACAGAAAAGAGCGAAGCTGGTTGCTCTTTCCGTTAAGAGATCATCTTTTAGATGATACAAGTGTTGAGTCTATTGTCAGTGTGTCTACATGCAGTAAAACTAGAACTCAAGAAGGTGAGGTACAGATTCAACGCTATAATACAAAGGAAAACATTGTTTTAGTAACCGTGGCTGCTTGCCTCTGGAACTCACTGCCACCTAACTTTAAAAGAGCACGATCTGGTAACCAATTCGAAAATCTCCTGGACAGTAATGACATTTCATTGTACTCATACATCTGTATCGTTAAAGAATCGGGACGTTCCTGGTGTTGCACTGCCTCCGGGCATTGCCTCCAGGATCGTTCCCACCATTTTTATATCTACTAATGTCCCATATATGTGTCTGTTTCAGACCGGAGGACGTTAAAGGGATTTTCATCATGGACAGTAATGACATTTTTAGTCAAATATTTTTTAAATTTTGACGATTGATTTTAAATCGTATTTCTTTTTTTTTTACCGCATGCAATAAGCAAGCCTATAAAAAAATGAATTTCAAATGGATGGGACGTTTTATAAGCCGCGAGGCTTGAGGTCACGACGGCGAAATGGCTTGCGCGGATCTCTTCCTATTAAGGTGGCACGCCTCCACACAAAATTTGAAGCGATTCTGCCAACCCGTTCGGAAGATATCCTTGGGACAGACAGGAAATTGTTAAAAATAATAATACAAACCAGCCCATCGCAAAGTCCGATCACCTATGGTGACGGACAACAACAACAACAAACAGTATTTATACGGCGCTGAATCTTGATAGAAATCAAATCAAAGCGCACACACACGTTAGCATTCAAAACGCATTCTAACAAAAATGCAATACAAAGCGAATACACACGTATGACATAAATGGTATACAGCAGAAACAGACCTAAAGGCAAGAGAGAAGAGAAAAAGAGTGGAGCCTCAATGACGGGGGAACAGGTGGGTTTTGAGGTTAGTTTTGAAAGCAGAGAGGATCGGTCGCTGACCGTGGAGGGAAAGAGGACGTTTGTTCCAAAATGTTGGTCCTGAAGTTCAACGTAAAGTGCACGTACGCACGCACGCACGCGCGCACGCACGCACACGCACGCACACGCACGCACACGCACACACACACACACACACACACACACACACACACACACACACACACACACACACACACACACACACACACACACACACACACACACACACATACACACACACACACACACACACACACACACACACACACACACACACACACACACACACACACACACACACACGCGCGCGCGCACACACACACAACACACACACGCACACACACACACGCTCCCCGAGTGACTAAGCACATGTTTTATTTGGAGTGTCGCAAATTGAAATGACGGACTTGTTCACCCCCTGTAAGCTCCCTGATCTTATCGATTTATCTATCTACCCATAATTATTATTGAACTCGTTCACGCTCTGCGACTGTGGCTGGTTCTGTCTCGTATTATATGCCAGTCAGTGGTTTCCGACCATGACTGCCAGATAGCAAAGAGGGGGCAGCTGCTATTCCGGTAGGCTGGGCTAACATTTGCTCTCTTTTTTTTTTTATAGTAAAGATGCATTGTCCGGGATGTATCCCCACTCTCTCGGCCAAAGGGATTTGAGGGACGGCTGGCGTTTGGGGGAAAATCCCCTGAGCTAGGGATATATACTTCTTGTTCTTCTCTTTGGGGCCCAAGATCATTTAATTGATCATTCTGGCACCCTCTATACCCTCTATATCATATACTGGCAGGTGAATGAATTAATAGCCAGACAGACTGAATGACTGTGGTACACGATCCGTCATTAAAGCTACTGTCTACACGATCCTTCACTATTTTCTACTTTATTTTTCTTACATTAATCATAGAGAGACAGTGAGGTAGGCAGGGTTAAGGGCCCGTTACACGTCAACTAATATCGTACGACTGTAGGCCTACGATACGATTCGATCACGTTGTCTCGAAGAACAAATTTGATTCGCGCTTCGTGATCGAATCGTATCGTACAGTCGTACGATATTGGTTGACGTGTAGCGGGCCCTTTGGACAAACATTGACAGACACAGTTCGGCCCTGGTAAGACTGTTGATTTCTTTGTTTTGTTTACTTTCAGGTTGTGAAACCGGCTGTTTTAGTTTGCATAACCCGTTGCTGTTCTGCTGAGCTCTGTAGCGAATTTAACCATGCATTGTGTTGATTTCCACAGACTCGACAGGAGATGATCCCATGCAGAGAGAGGAGTGGACCCCAACACCGACCGACGCTACTTTTAGACTGTATGGAATACCATTGGCTTCAAAAGACCTGCAAACAATGTGGATAAAATCATCACTGTTAGGAGGGTTCTTCTTTCCTCCTTTTGCGATTCTAATAGTATCACATTTTTCAGGACAAAATGAAATTTATTAGGAAGGAAAACACAAGCAACATAATCACGCAAGTCAACAAGTAATAAGTCTGTCAGCTCTGCCTTAAAAATGCTATAAAATGTTACAATGCCTACAACAAAAATCCGATAATACATACAGCATTCTTTCACTCACCATTGGTGCAATTTGAAGTCATGAAATTCCTGTCAAAGAAAAGAGACATCGCCCGTAGACACGAGAACCTCTCTCGAGGGGAAAAAAATGAAGTCATAATGACACATTACCAAAAACTTACTCAAATAGCAAAACAATGCCTGTGAAAGAACTCTGTCGCGAATACAAACTGTAACCATGAAGAAACATGCACGTGACACACGCTGTAAAGAGGAGCGGGAAAGGGCCAGGAGTGACGACGAAAGGATGCAGGAGGAAGAGAGGTCTGCCAGAACCTCCAGACGACCGACAGCCGGCGACACTGTTAGGAAACGTGAAGGTGGCAGCAACATGCAACCTCATCACCGTTCCTTCAACAAAGCTGAACGTGAGTGTTCTGACACCAAGGCTCAGAGTCAGCAACATAGTGTCAAGGTCAAGCAAAAACCTAAGGCGAGTGGGCAGAATAAAGAAACTGGTGATTCAATGACTACTGTGAAGCCGTGTTGTCACAGTGAAGAAGCAGCGGCACCGGTGACGGTTGATTCACCATGGAGGATGAAAAGAAGCAGTAGCATTCCCACTCTGAAAAGAAATACTGGAAAGATGATGCGTACATCATCTAGGGAGAGTAGTGCCTTGCCCGTGGACCCCACTGGTACCACATCTCCAAGGTCAGAAGTATCACCACCGTCGCCGTCACATGGTAAGAGGAGAACAGATCCAGTCTCCCCTGAACAGTCCACAAACAGCCGGACCATCAAAGACATGTCAGAGAACGTTTGTGAAGATAGAAATTCAAAAAACCAGGAAACTCTTTCTGTGCACATACTGACTGAACAAGAATCTGACCAGTTTGCTGCCGTCGACACTGATGCTAAAAATAAAATCATGCCACAAACATCAACTTGTTCTCTCCAAACAGAAACATCTGTTGGAAATAGGATCGGTTCGGACACGGTCAAGTCCCCAATGACTGGTCAACGTGTGGAGAGTGACACCACGGATATCACCCTTTCCTTGACCACTAGCGACGTTTCTGGTTGTATTGCGAACAGAGATTCTGATACAACCACGCACCGGGCTGATTTCGTCCCAATTCTGGAAATTAGCATCACTCTACAAGATGATCCTTGCCTCAAAGGCAGGGAGATCATACAAACTGGACCAAAGTCTGGCAGAGAAAATGTTAAGATCCACTCCACCAAAAGGCAGTCTTTCTTGCCAAAATTTAAACATGATCATTCGAGAAGGGAGTCGGGTTCTGGTCAAAGCGCACCGAAGAAAAAGATGCACGGTTCAAAAAGATCAGCCATTCCAACGTTAAAGAAACACCAACGCGTTAATGTGATGAAGACTAAACCCACTGACAATCAAAGTAACCGCGACGACGAGAGAACAGACCACACCACAACCAACAAAGATTATGACGAAGAACGTCCCGAAATCCCTGACAAACTGGAAAAGGATTTATCTGAAAAACTGGAGAAAGAAACGGAACAGTCTGAAGAGACGCCAAACGACAAAACGAAAACCGTAGTAACTATTAACAATAAGGACATTTGTTTTGGAAAACAAATGGCTGATACAGAGACGCCCATCATAGAATGTTGCAATGAGGATAAGTCTGATCCCCAAAAGGAATCGTTACACGAGAAACTTTCGTTCACTATCGATGAAACTAAAGATGATTTGGTTGAGAAAAAAGCGCAGTCTGAAGAATGTTCTGATAACTTCAAGACAGAAACTTTGCTACAATCTCTTGATTATTCTCCACATAAGCAATACAGCGGGGCATCAATATTGGCTTATCATTATGATGACGAGGTATCAACGGACGTGCGTTCTGTTATATGTTTGACTCCTGTTACCGATCAAGTTGAACATTCGTCGCCTGATCAGAACTCTGAGTTAGAGCTTGCGAATAAGTCTGTGATTGATGATGAGAAGAATAAGTCTGTGTCTGATAGCGAGAAGATTGAGTCTGTGACTGATAGCGAGAAGATTAAGTCTGTGGCTGATAGCGAGAAGACTGAGTCTGTGGCTGATAGCGAGAAGATTAAGTCTGTGGCTGATAGCGAGAAGACTGAGTCTGTGATTGATAGCGAGAAGATTAAGTCTGTGACTGATAGCGAGAAGATTAAGTCTGTGGCTGATAGCGAGAAGATTAAGTCTGTGGCTGATAGCGAGAAGATTAAGTCTGTGATTGATAGCGAGAAGACTGAGTCCGTGGCTGATAGCGAGAAGACTGAGTCTGTGATTGATAGCGAGAAGACTGAGTCTGTGGCTGATAGCGAGAAGACTGAGTCTGTGGCTGATAGCGAGAAGATTAAGTCGGTGGCTGATAGCGAGAAGATTAAGTCTTTGACTGATAGCGAGAAGATTAAGTCTGTGACTGATGGTGAGAACAACAAGTCTGTAACTAAGGATACAAAATCTTCCATTGACGATGAACAGAACAAGTCTGTAACGAATAGTAAGAAGTCTGTGACTGATGGTGGGAAGTCTGTGACTGATGGTGGGAAGTCTATGAATGGTAGTGCGAATAACGCTGTGACTAATGGAGAGAATAAGTTTGTTGCCGGTGATGAGAAGTCTGTGACTGATGATAGCAATCGGGCTGTGACTCATGGCGAGAAGTCTGTGATAGATAATGAGAAATCTGCGATAGACGGTGAGAAGTCTGTGACTGATGATAGCAATCGGGCTGTGACTCATGGCGAGAAGTCTGTGATAGATCATGAGAAATCTCTGGTAGACGGTGAGAAGTCTGTGACTGATGGTGAGAAGAAAAAGTCTGTTGCTGGAAATGAAAACAAGCATGTAGTGGACAGTAAGAAGTCTGTGACTGATGCTGACAAGTCTGTGACTGACGATGAGAAGTCTGTGACTGATAGTGAGAAGTCAGTGACTGATAATCGGAAGAACAAATGTGCAAATGACAGTGAGACGTCTGTGACCGACGATGAGAAGTCTGCGACCAATGATAATAAAACGTGTGTGATAGATAGTGAGAAGTCTCTGACTGATGCTGAGAAGAACAGATCTGCTTCTGATAGTGAAACCGGGTCTGTGACTGATAGTGGGAAGTCTGTGACTGACGGTGAGAAGTCTGTGGTTGATGGTGAGAAGTCTGTGGTTGATGGTGAGAAGTTTGTGGTTGATGGTGAGAAGTCTGCGACTGATGGTGAGAAGTCTGTGACAGATGGTGAGAAGTCTGTGACTGACGGTGATAAGACTGTGACTGACGGTGAGAAGTCTGTGATTGATGGCGAGAAGTCTGTGACAGATGGTGGGAAGACTGTGACTGACGGTGAGAAGTCTGTGACTGATGGCGAGAATGACAACAAGACTGTGACTGATGGTGAGAAGCCCGGCAGCTGTGAAGGACAGGACTCCAATCGTCTTTCTTCTCGAACGGAGGTGTTGTCGAGATCGATGAAGTCTTCCCAGGATCAGGATAACGCCAATGGGGATGTCCACGGAAAACAAGGTGAGGAAGTTAAGCGTTTTGTACATTGTCTCTCTCTCTCTCTTTTTGTGTCTGATGTCTTGTACTTTGCGCAAGCCCTTTGATTGTGAGGTACTGTTATAGGCCTACCGTTTTGAGGAGGACCTCCCAGGATCAGGATAACGCCAATAAGGATGTCCACGGAAAACAAGGTGAGGAAGTTAAGCGTTTTGTACATTGTCTCTCTCTCTCTCTTTTTGTGTGTGATGTCTTGTACTTTGCGCAAGCCCTTTGAATGTGAGGTACTGTTATAGGCCTACCGTTTTGAGGAGGACTTCCCAGGATCAGGATAACGCCAACGGGGATGTCCACGGAAAACACTGAAGGTGAGGAAGTTAAGTGTTTTGTACTTTTTTTCCCCTTCTAATTTTCTTTCTCTGCCACTGTTTCGGTTTGGCTGCCTTGAGGTCTGCGTCTGCGTTTGCTTTTCTACGTGTATACATGTCTCTCTGTCATCTTTCAATGTAATGCAAAGACGGTTTGTTCAACGTCCTATTAACGAGTAGCTCTTTAGCACACGTTGGCTGAAGACTAAGTTTTCCTGGGATTTTCATCTTGCTTGTAGATGTATTTGTTGTGTTTTTTTGGTATGTCATTCTCTCCCTCTCTCTGACTCTGACTCTCCTTTTCTTTTTCTCTGACTCTCTGTCCTCCCGACCCGACCCCCCCCCCCCCCTCTCTCTCTCTCCTTCTCACTGTCTCTCTCCGTAATCATGCACCACTATTTTTCTTCTGCCTCCCAAACCATCTTTTTTTGTTTTGTTTTCTCTTCCATCCTCCCCCCATGTTCTCTCTGTTCGCTCTCTGTCTCTCTGTCTCTCTGTCTCTCTGTCTCTCTCTCTGTTCCCTCTCTCCCACTATCTCTCCTCTCTCTCTCTCTCTCTCTCTCTCTCTCTCTATCTCTCTTCTCTCTCTCTCTCTCTCTCTCTCTCTCTCTCTCTCTCTCTGCCCTTTGCCATTAAAAAGTTTTGAGTCTTTTGAGTCCTCTCTCTCTCTCTCTCTCTCAATCATCTCGCTCTCTCTCCTTCTCCTCTCTATCGTCTCTCATCTTCTCTCTCCTCTCTCTCTCTCTCTCTCTCGCTCTCTTGATGATTGATTCTCTGATTGATTGATTGTTGATCTACTTGTTTGTTTTCCTTTCGGAGTTTTGTTCATTTTTATTTTAGAGGACCTGATGAAAAGAAATATTTTTACTTATTCAGTTTATCCTCATTAAACATTTCGAGTTCGAGTTCGAGTTTCTCCTCCCCCCCCCCTCCCTTCCTCTCTCTGTGCATA
>CM065708.1:23925766-23934624 GCA_017654935.2 Phymorhynchus buccinoides | reverse complement strand
CAAGCATAAAAGGGTTCAGTCATCAGCATTTGCGTGCCCCTCCTCGTCGTCAGGCGGGTATTCCAGTGCTTATTCCAAGCGCGCCCACGCACTGGGGTGTTGTTACGCCAACTTACAGGGGGTAATGTCTTGTTAACTTAAGTAAGGTTCTTGTATTGTTGATTTGTTCAGATATTAGCGTCAGTAATTAATATCCCTCATGGTATTGATGATCAATCATTTGAAAATCCCCTGTGATGGACATTTCTTGAGGGAGGCTGGCAAAATAATTCTCTGTTTATTCCATTTATTGGACAAGTCTGTCTGTTCATCCAGATATAAAAATGAAGGAATTGAATGTGGACTGCAAATTTCTTAGACAGAAAACACAACTCAGGGATGTGTAAATTTAAATTGTGGCCTGTTGGTTTTGCAGACCAATTGTTTACCTGTAGAGGACAGTGACCAGGACCGACCTGACCTGCATCTCTCTGTGACCGGTGCAACGGAGAGAGGAGGAAGGAAGCCCAGCTCCACTGCAGCCAGGCCTAGAGTAGTTCTGCTTCACTGCCGCCCATACCACGCTCCACCTTGTCCAGGGGGACCAGGCACAGCACTGCACAAAACACTTCAGGCCAGAGGTCCACAGCACTGCACAGCACGTCTGGCAATTGAGTAGGAAATCGTAGCATGGGCTATCACTATAGGCATCTGACATAGTGAAATAACAGTACCATCCAGGGTCCAGGTAGACCTTCAGCCCTTAGGAGCACTTCCGGCAACACATCAGCAGTCAAGGAATCAACTTACAGCAAGAGGTGCACGATGGTGCAAGATGCATGAAAGAAACTGATCGAAGAGAGGGACAACAAGGAGGAAAACTGCCTCCAGGGAGGAGAAGGAGAAAGAAGTCCTGGAGAACGGGAAGTCCATCTTTGTTATGTCGCTCTGAATGAAGTCATGTGTTTGATTGCCCAGAGCTCATTCTCTTGGAGCAACCTGAAGCAGGTGTGTGACACCTGCGTCAGCAAATGGACACCCCGATTGACGAAGCCCCAGCAGACACTGGACACACTTCAGCAGCAGTTGTTGGGGACAGGATAGGGTCCTCCTGTGTCTCACATTGCACTGTGGCGAGCTGCCCTGTTTGTCCAGGGAGACGCAGACCATTTCCACACAGCAGTAACAACTCCACTGCTTCCCTGGCAACTGAGAACTTGAAGACTGAACGACAACACAGCAAAAGCCTGGACACACTGTCTGCAAAGTCGTTCATGGCGGGGATATGTGGTAGCCAAGAGCAGTCAGGAATCCATGACACCACCAGATTAAAGGATAGATGCTACATCCCATTCACTCCTAGAACAAGGTTTTGGGGAAATAGCACAAGGACCAAACATGGCATCTCTGCATGTGTCCAATCCAGCTCAGCCGTGGCGAAACAGACACTGTAAGTAGAAAGGCTGAATAGGATGCTTTGACAAGTCAAGGTCTTCGCTCCAGGCTTCCAACACACAGTCACAACAGCATGTTACAGTGCTGAGCAAGCCAGAGCGACTGTTGTCCTCAGAGCAACAGCCAAATCCAGCGAGGCTGAGGCAGTGCAGGACAAGACTCCAGGCGACATTCCTGACCAGGGCCTGCTCTGCACAGAGAGGTGATGGCATGAAAGGACAAGAAACAAACATCGTGCACCAGGACCTGGCTGTGAAGAACGCGGACAGGGACAAACATGAGGGCACAGTCTGGACAAGCTTTTCACCAAGGACATGAGCTGTGCAGAAAACACTGACAGGACAACATGAGGGCAACAGATGGACACTTGCAGACTGACGGCTCTACCATGAAATCTGATATAAAAATGACCATTGACCAACTTGAAGTTGGATTTTTCTCGGAGTCCAAAGTAGCATCGCAGGACGTGACAAGAGACCACTCTGCCAGCAGTCTGACAGGTTACCTTCCTTGAAAAGGAGTTGAAGTCAGCCAGAGCTAATTGCAGGATGGGTCACAGAGAATCGCTGGCTCTAGAATCGACCGACTTGGTGAGTAATTCCTCTCCTCAGGAGTTGTTCTCCCTTTGTCTCTCTCTTTTCGTGTGTGGTTACTCTCTCTCGCAATATGTGTGGATTAATTTTAAGCCATCTTAATGAATTCATCGCTCTAATTTATATTCCTTTTCATGAAATGCATCATCCTCTTGGCCCTTGGCCCTCACTATTTCTGTTGGATCGAATGAGGTCTCTTCCCTATCACTTTCTACTTTCTTAATCTAAACTCAGCATTCTTTTTTAAAATTTCTTCTTTTTCTCTGTCCCATCTTCTGGGCCGTACAGTGGCGTGCTCTCACACGTTCATCCAAATCCAAGTATAGCCCCACCCCGGCTTGTTCAGATCGCAGAAACCAGCAGTCCAAGGGGAGCGAAACTATGTTAGCCTGTCAGGAGGCAACCAACCGAGGAGACGTTGCACTGCTGCTGAGTCACTTCGGTGCAGTTTAGTGGAGCCTGTTCAGAACACCACCTACTAAGACCCCCTACTGACGACAATATTCTCTTTGACGCGGAGCCAGCGTGAGTGAGGTCCTACCCCGAGGGCGCCACCACGACCGTCCAACAACAGCTCCCCAGAACACACTGATCCCATGACTTTGACCCGAACGCACCAAGGCATAAAACTGGATTGGAAACCGAAACTGAGGTCACCACGAGCGAAACAGGGCATGCAAAGCCACAGAATTTAAGACTTTTTTATCTTTTTTAATGATAGATGAAAATGAAGCTGATGACAATAATGATGATGCTGTGGAGCTCCGTATCAGTCTGAGACTGCATGACAGGGCTGTATTCTACACTTCCTTTCATAATGATATCCCGGCGTTAACCAGGCCCGAGAACTACAGTGTCGTGGTCTTGAAATTAGAGCAACACTCTCAGAATCGCATCCGTTAAGCGGATGAAGCTCGACTGTGGTTTCAGTCTTCCCATTGAGCCCATAGCCACTCACTCTGGGTAGGAGTCGGTCCAGGACCGAAAAAAACCCTCACCTCTGATGGGATTCAAACCCAAGACCTCCCAGCCAGTAGTCCACTACGCCACGGCGGCTGGTGCAGTCATTTTTTTCTTGTTGCACACAGCTTAATAATTATACTGTAAAAGTGCACTGTGCCATAAAATAATTGTGCATAAATTACTGTGGTAACAGCTTCAGATTGTTGCCGGTGCAGCAGTGCCATTCACGCATGATTTTTCAAAATGACGCATGTTTACACTGTAATGCGCTTGTCTGGTGCGTGCCCATTATTAAGCATGAGCGGAGAGAGAGAGAGAGAGAGAGAGAGTCATTTTATTCAGATTCTTTTTCCGGGTCACAAAAATGTCATAAGCATTAGGTAATTCGGTAAAGGTCAAGATGTGCCATCCCCCCTACCTATCTCGGTTAATTCCATTTTTTTCCGTTTTTGCCTTTCTTACCATAAATAAAGCTGTATTTTAGGAACATTTTTTAGATAATAACCTTTTTGGAATACTAACCCTAAACCTAACCCTAGCCCTAACCCTACCCCCCCACCCTATAAGACGGACAAACGCAACGAACCACAACTGTGACAAATCGCGGTGTACTGCAGTACATAGTGGGGGGTAGGGTTAGGTTTAGGGCTAGGGTTAGGGATAGGGTTAGTATTCCAAAAAGGTTATTAGCTAAAAATGTTCCTAAAAAACAGCTTTATGTATGGTAAGAAAGGCAAAAACGGGAAAATAGAATTAACCGAGAAATGCAGGGGGGGTGGTGGCACATCTTTACCTTTACCAGTAATTCAGTCTAAGTTTGTTTTGTAAGCACAAAAACATGCATGGCCTTTATCTTTTCTGGATCTAGACTGTAAACTTATGGGCTATACATATAAAATTCTTTTTGTCTGTGTCTGTCTCATTAATATATATGCCAAATACTACCGTGACTTTTTAATTTCTATGGCAATATTCTGTTCTGTTCATATACTTACTCCCATGCGCGCGTCCATGCACGCACACAAGGCATATTATTATTACTGTATTGCGGCATTGTTCTGAAATTTAGGTTTAAAGTTTTAGTAACACATGACTGGCCCATGATTTTTAACTCTTCCCAGCCGGCTGCCGCTCGGCAGTGGCTGCGCCGAGTGCCGGCTGGTTCGTTCAACCTCACAACCGTTGGCGACGGCACGATTTTAGCACTTTTGTGGAATTTTTTTACGGTACTTTCGCTATGCATCATTGGAAAGAACTTTAGTCTCGTATAATTTTCAAAGATATGATTACTACTTCGCCACAATTCTAGTTGAAATGACATTTATACCGAAACACGCAAAGAATAGCTTTGTATACGTTTATTTAGTAAGAATAACAACAACAAAAATAAAATGAAAAGTGTAAAATGCATTCGTTCTTACCTTGAAAAGGCCAAAAGTAGAAATCAGCACATAATCCAAACGAATACACAAGCAAATTTTTTCCTCCGTAGACACAAATTATGCAAACACAGTAGATTTGGGAAGACACTTCATTTCTCTGTGTATGAAATTATTCTAGTAGGCAGCACTCAGTCCATAGCTTTTATTTCATTCCAGGTAGGTGGTCTCAATCATTAGCATGGATTTTATTCAAAGTGAATATTCTGAATCAGCAAAGAGCATTTTATTCTAATAAAAACTACAGGAAAAAACCAACCCATAAGATAATGAGAAACACTGTGGGGAAAAGTAAGCTTATGACACACGAAAAAACATCTGAGCTCACTAAAGTGTGTGCGTGTGTGTGTGTGTGTGGCGTGCTGTGCGCAGCCATGGGGGTAGGCTCATCAGTGTCACTGTCTGTGTCATAGAGAGACAGTGCATTTTCGACCAGCTGTGTGGCAAGCTGCTGAAGCAGACGACGCTTGTTCTTCCTCGTCTTCTCCTTCTTCATCTTCTACTTCTTCTTCAGATGAACTGGAAGCTAAAAAAATCTTCAAAAAGTTCATGTTCACTTTCTTGATTATGAATTGTGACCCTATCACTCTCCTTATCATCTGACCCACTTTGCCGAACTAATTCTATAACTTCGTGTAACGGAATACGTCGGTTTCTGGCTGACATGTTGGCAACAAAGAACGGCTAGGATTTTCTACTCTGGCATTGGTGGGGAAGAGAGGAGGGATTCCTTGTTTCACGCTAAAATTAGAGGGTGAAGGTCAGGTCAAGATAAACCAAATAGCCTCCTATCTCAGATAAGGCTCCCTAGTTGCTAGTAGTGCAGGTTTTTCCACTATACCGCAATAGGGAGAAAGATAGAATTTGTTTAAATAGCACCAGTTACTTGCGGCTGGTGCGTCAACAGATAAGAGCTGAGGCACCCGGTACTTGAGGCTGGTGCGAAGTTAACTGCCAAATTCGCTACCAGCCGCAAGTAACTAGTGCGGCGTGAAAATGTTAAAAATGACCCCTCATTTTCTGTTGTCAGGGGTCATATGACCCATGATGTCTGAAAACAATCTGAAGCTCTGTGATAAGTGTACAAACACATGGTTTTGTTTCTATCCACAAGTGTATTTTAAAGTTTGTGTTAAAAGGAAATTAAAGTGTGCAGTGTTTTCAGTTAAACTATATTTTTAAGAAAATTAAGCTTATGAAATCGATTCCATCATACTGTAGTGCCCTGCATGCATGCATCAAATTGTAAGTAGATCTATTCAGGCTATTGTGTGATATCATGTGTGATGGCTAATGTGTGTCTTTTGTTTTTTCTTCTGTCAGCCAAAGCCAATCACCAAGAAGCATTTTGTGCCATTTTGGATGACAAAGTGACCATCAATCACAAGGAGAAGACGCTTATCTGCCAGCATGTCATCAACAGAGTGGGAGACGGGTACGATGAAAACACAGGTGTGTTCACTGCTCCTGTGTCAGGAGTCTACTGCTTCATGGTCAGCACCAGTCCTGATATAGATGACAAATTCAAAAAGGCCAAAATGGATATTGTCTTAGAGGACATAGACATAGGTTTTGTAGAAGCTTCAGGGACTTCAGTGTCTACAGGCCACATTGCTGTGAGAATGAATGTTGGTGAGCGAGTGTGGCTGAGAACTTTTGACGATGATGTTTACACCTTCAGCGCAGAATGGATGACCTTTTTCACTGGGATGCTAGTCCAGCCTGATGTGTGAAACAAAACTTTTTGGCTGTTCTTTGTATTTGGTTTATTTTTGTTTGTTTGGGGTTTTGTTTAGCCTCTCACCCATGGCAACGGGAAGAGGAACTGGCTTTTGTTGCATCTTTTGTTAGTTGTTTTTTCTCTTATTATCTGCAATCTGTCACTTCAAGTCAGCAGTGTCTCTGTTTTTTTGGTGTAACATAACGCAATATGTTTTGGTTTAATACATTTCCCATTGACAGCGAAGAAGCATGTTAAAATTTATGTCATAATAATATCAACCCTTTCACCGCCAAAGTCGCATTTTAGCACCACAGTGATTTAACACCATAGGGGAAGACGGGGTAAAAAGCGCATGGGCGGGTAAGAAGCCCACCCCAATTATCTCATGAAATGAAGAAAAATTAAGTCTCATTTTGCCCATGAGACGAGCGTTAATGTCTAGCATTCGTCTCATGGGTAAATTTGACTGAAATTTTCTTTATTTCATGAGATAATTGGGGTGGGCTTCTACCCGCCCATGCGCTTTTTACCCCATCTTCCCCTATCACTAAAAGGCATCAAATTGGGGTCTATTATTCAAGGACCTTTTATTTGTCTTAGTTTTGGGAAGTAAGGATAGACCTTGTTTTATATATGTCACAGAATCCCCATTACTGCAGATGGATTCTGTTCTCTACACAGGTAAATTGAGGACATTTTGGGCTGAAATGTGGCTGGCGGTGAAAGGGTTAAGTGAAAGCTGTACAAGAAATGATTTTCTATATTATAGTAGTGAAATTTGGATAACCATGGTTACAGCTTAGTCTTTTGTGGAAGATTATATGACTCTCAAAGCAGAGGGCATTGCACCGGCTCTTATTGCTACAAACAACAAAATTAGTTGTTCCTGTGGGGGGGATACCCGGGGGTCTTTCATAAAAATAGTTCCCCCGTCTTTTGGAAGTTCTGTGCTTGTAACTTCCTCTAATCTGCCACTCTCTTTGACTCTGCCTTTTCCCTTTGCTTACTGTCATCTACTATCTTTCTGACTTATTGGCCCATTCTCCTGCCTTTTTTCAAAAACAAAATCTTCCAAATAAATTTTCCCCTTTGAGCTCCTCCGAAATCGGAATGTGTCAGCTGTACGCAGCGGGGGAGAGTAGTGAAAACTGAAATCCTGACATATACGTACCTTACCCATATATGGCCATATTAGGCCTGGGAACGCAGAAGAAGAATTAGTATGGTATTAGGGACTTTCCCAAAAGCTAGCTGTCGTCAGTGTGTCATCAAGTCCTTTTAACCGAGAGAGTGACGGTGTATCCTGGGCAAGACATATCCAATGTAAACAAATTCAGCCCATCCTCCATGCTCTCCAGGTGGGAGCAACCCGAATTTCACATAGACGCCTCTGTGACAATAAAGTACCAAATACAAAACATACCCATCCTCCACGCTCTCCAGGTGGGAGCAACCCAAATTCACACAGACGCCTCTGTGACTATAAAGTACCAAAATACCAATACCCATCCTCCACGCTCTCCAGGTGGGAGCAACCCGAATTTCACAGATGCTTCTGTGACTATAAAGTACCAAATACAATACCCATCCTCCACGCTCCAGGTGGGAGCAACCCGAATTCCACAAAAAAAAAGACGCCTCTGTGACTATAAAGTACCAAATACAAATACCCATCCTCCACGCTCCCAGGTGGGAGCAACCCGAATTTCATGCCTACCTGTGACTATAAAGCAAGTACCAAATACAATACCCATCCCTCCACGCTCTCCAGGTGGGAGCAACCCAAATATTCATGGCTATAAAGTACCAAATACAATAGCACGTGCCTTCTCTGCTGTTTGGAAGTCATAGTCGGAAACGACCGAACTGGTAATTTGGTACAGTGGAGCCTCCCTTATAAGTCCTTCAAAAATCATCCAAAATGAGGTCTTATAAAGGAGGTAATTTTAATACTTACAAAGAAGGGCAATGTCTTAGAGAAGTGTGAGGGAGTCTTATAATAGGAGGTGCCACTGTATTGATACGCAACAAATGTAAACTTTTTACTGATGAAGTTGAAGCTTGCCAGTTTAACTCTTCTAGTGTCATGTATGTTTTGACGTTCTTGGTTGTCCGTTGCATCTCAACCGACAAGAGTGGAGTAAAGTTGAGTGCACATGCATTGCTTCAACGGAAGAAAGAGTGACATAAGCTATAAAATAGACAAACACATGGCAGGGTACTTGGCAGTGAATGTCTTTTCATTTGGTGGGAGTGTGTACTGTAGTGATGTTTTCGACGAATGTATTCACCCATGGTGCTAGAAGTTAATAGCAGCCGAGGGGCTATTATATAAGAACATGACGTCATTGGTGCATGTCTATTAAACTATATTTTGAATGAACTTTTTACTGAAAAAAACCCTGTGAATGTGTGCCTTACCTATGCAATATTGCAGTGTTTCCTGCTTTGCATAAATATAAACATTATTTCTGAACGCCGTGTCCAGATATGTTTTCCCAAGCTCCCAGTCTTCAGCAATTTTACTGACCTCTGTAAGTGTTGAAGTGTTATTTTTCAGGTATGAAAGGGATGGAACTAAACTCTAACTTGAGCAATGAGATTTTGTGTGTGTTCAACAATTTCTATTCCTTTTCTTCATTCATTCCACAATTCCTGCTTTCACTCACTCTTTCATCCCATCTTTCAATGTATGTATAAATGAAA
>CM065708.1:23883266-23920766 GCA_017654935.2 Phymorhynchus buccinoides | reverse complement strand
TTTTGGGAAAATGAAATGTTATTTTGCTAATTGCTTACATTAACTCTATCATGAAAAAAATGTCAGAACAATTCCATATTACGATCAAAGGCCAACAGTTGATAATTCAAGTCACAGAAACAGTTCCATATAAGGACTGAGACATTTCAAGTTGAATTGAATCTGCAAACTTTGGCCTACATATATTTTCTTCTTCATTAACATCAGTTCAAACAATGTACTGCTCAGTCTAATATACATGCATCAATCACTTCAACAAAGATGAAAAACAAGGGGTGGCATGGGGTCAGCGATGAGTCAGTTGACTAAGTTCAGTTCAATGGGCAATTTAAACCTCTGCACTTGTCTATTAAAATGCATTTCATCAAATGTACAGATCAACACCAAGCTGATTTATTAAAAATCGCTCTGGATGAATGAGCCGGCTCCGGCTCTTGAGAGTTTGCCGAGTCATCAAGTATCGCAGTGGGACACCCCGGCTTGTTCAAGGTCTCTTTGCAGAATCCCGCATCATCTGGAGGGATCAGCAGTCCAAAGGGGTAGTGGAAAACCCGCCCCATCGTGACTGTGTAGTTGAACAGGGGATCCGGTGTTAGGCCAATCAGGAGGCAACCTGAACTCGCTCTGGAGACCGGCTGCACTTTCTGCTGCAGTGACACCCCGTTTTCAAGTCAAATCGGAGGTTTTGATTTCTTAGGCCATGCAACCAGCTGCACTGCTCAAGAGCCAAGAGGTTTTGATGTCCAGCTAACCTACCTTTTCAGTTTGCTTTCACCTTGCCTCTCTTGAAATCAACCAATCATTGCAGACTTTATTCTCAGGTTTGGCTGTAGGGTGGGGGGATGGGGTTAAAAGATCGGAATGTGAAGTTTTCCTTCTTTCTATGTGTTAGCTGTTTTTGTCAATTGGAGACTTCTTCTTCTGCGTTCCTAGGCCATATGGCCATAATGGGTAAGGTATGCGTCTGGTTTTTAGTTTTCATTGGTCTCCCCACTGTGTACAGCCGACACATTCCGATTTTGGAGGAGCTCAAAAGGAGAAAAAGTCAATAGGAGACAAACGACAAAGGTATGGAATCTGATATTTCACGATCGTTTAGTGCATGGTGTTAGTAATCTTCTCTGAAAATATCAGTCTGTAACTTTTCATAACTTTTTTGTGGTGATGTGTTTTCGAACCTAGTCAAATGGCCTATCTTGAACAGTTGTAAGGGGAAGCATGTGGCCAGTGCCGAGTGAGTTAATGACAGAAACTTTGATAAGTTTCACTAACATTGTAAGTAGAAAGATTAAGCATGGTATTGTGCATCCAATCTAACAGCAGAGCTAAATTAATTGTCTAACTCTGCAGCAGCGTAGCACCTCACCAGGTAGGTAGCATTAAGCTTACTTGTTAAGCGCTACTGATTGCAGTGGGAAAGATGCATTGAGGTTACTTGTCACTACTGATTGCAGTGGGAAAGATATCACCACCCTCCTTCACTACTGATTGCAGTCGGTTACTTTCCTACTGATTTTGCAGTCTTGTCCTTTCTTACTTAGCAGATTGGGCACTTAAAAACCTCTGTTTGTTTTCTATGTTCAACATTAATTTTCATACCTTTTAACAATTATAATTATGCATTCAGTAACTAGTAAAGATTTCTGTATTTTACGGACTTGTCACAAGGCGCACCCCCTCCTGGTTCTTTCCATTATAAGCAGCGCACCCCCCAACATTATATCCTTTTACAATTATAATTATGCATTCAGATTTTGTTATTTTACGGACTACAAGGCGCACTTGATTATAAGGCGCACCCCCCAAATTTACACAAAATTCAGATATATTATTTTCTTACTATATTATTAGTCACATTATAAGGCGCAAGGGTCTCAGTCTAGGAAAAAAAAAATATCGCCTTATAGCAAAGACTCTAAAAGGGTAAGATGGACTACTTAAGAGTTACGGCGAGCCGGGCTGATAGAGTTATCGTTAGTGGGGTAGTTATCCAAAGTATAACTGACTCATGAAAAGATAACTCTCTCAGTTTGAAAAAAAGAGTTAATGTAACCTAAATGTGTCACGTTTAAAAGGGACATAACCAGTGTTTCTGTCCTCACTACTCATATAGGGAAAAGGGACCGGATGTTAGTCTTTTCTTTTCAGTGTCTTTGCTTATAGTCCGTAAAATATGGTATACAGGCAAGATAGGAAAAAACGCAATGAACAAAGACTTTGATGAGGGGTGTTGATCTGCATCTTAACCGACAGCAACTGTAACCAGTAACTGTGGCTGCCCCAAACCTCACAGTGCTTGTGTTAAAGGTGACTGGGGTGAGAGAATGGAGAAGAAAATCCACATTTGTTTTACGCATCAGGCTGAACAAGCACACTGGTGAAAATGGTCACCCATCCATAGTTGAAGGTTTACACATCGTCACCGAAGGTTCTCAGCCACACACAGACCTGTTTACCCCTATTTTGCAAAGTTGTAATTTCTAAAACAAAAAAACGTAATTTTGAAAAGAAAAAAAAATCCAACGTGTGACCTTTGAACGTCGATATCGTACTGACCTGAGTGTGCAATACTAAATGGGATACAGACGTTTCGTACCCTGGACGTTTCGTACCTCATGACATTTTCGTTTCGTTTCGTCTTAGTCACTTTGTACACACTTGGACACTTCATACACAAGCAAAACATCTCTAAAACTTGGTGGGGGGAGCCATATAGCCAGTCTGTGGACGTTTCGTACACCAAAATGTACGAAACGCCCGTGTACGAAATGACAGAAAGCTATAATTATGCAGTCTGGACGCCAATTATTTTTGTTTTAAAGTTTTGAACTCGCTGCTACTCCTACCCCTTTCTGCAGGTCGGGATGGGGTTAGACAGGGATAGGGTTAGGATATAACGCCCGGGAAAGGGTTAGGGTTAGAAATGAAAACTTTCTTGGGTCTTTCCGTGGCTAGGGTTAAGGTTAGATGGTTATAGTTCTCATACCGAGGTAAATATTTCATGGCAGGTAATAACAGGGTTAGGATATAACGCCCGGGAAAGGGATAGGGTTAGGGTTAGAAATGAAAACTTTCTTGGTTCTTTCCGTGGCTAGGGATAGGGTTAGGTTTAGATGGTTATAGTTCTCATGCCGAGGTAGATATTTCATGACAGGTAATAGCAGGATTAGGATATAACGCCCGGGAAAGGGTTAGGGTTAGAAATGAAAACTTTCTTGGTTATGTCCGTGGCTAGGGATAGGGTTAGGGTTAGATGGTTATAGTTCTCATGCCGCGGTAGACATTTCATGGCAGGTACTTATTTATCGTGACACCGTTATCCAATGAAATTGCTTCGGTAGCTGGAGTCCAGACTGCAGATAGGCCTAGCTTACTGTTACGAAATGTCTTGTGTACGAAACGCTAAGTTCATGTATGAAATGTCTTGAAAATAATGTACGAAACGACCAATCCAGGGTACGAAACGTCTTTGTACGAAACGTCCAGGGTACGAAACATCTGTATTCCATACTAAATGTCTGTTGAGCTGAACAACGTATTCCTGGAATTTTTAGGTCACTTTCCCGGAATTTCTGTGCCATTTAAGTGACTTTTGATGTGTTTTCTTTTGATGTTTTCAACCAGAAGATACAGAAGCTTCAGAATGCACTCGCTTGGACGCCATTTTGAAACAGAAACGGCGCAAAATGACTTTTCACCGCATCGTTTCAAAAGCTTCGCTTACCGACGCAACTGTAGTGGGGTTTTTTTTATATTTAGGATTTTATTTTCCCGTTTGTTTTCTTTTCGTAGCCGTAATTTGACTTTTTTCTGTAAAAATTACGGCAAAATCGTAAAGGTAAACAGGTCTGCACACACGTTCACCAACAGTCATTTTCACAGCAGTGTGGCCTGTGCACATGCACAGAAGCACCTGCAAAACCTACATCCACCGCACTGGTCTATGTACATCTGCAATAAAAGTGCAAGGCACTACAGTTCTAAACAGGAGTACAAATGCACATTTAAAGAACATCAACAGTCCAAAGGTTTTGTTTTACACGTCAGGCTGGACCAGCATCCCAGTGAAAAAGGTCAGCCATCCACTGTCAAAGGTGTACACATCATTGCTGAAGGTCCTCAACCACACACGCTCACCTGCATTCATTCTCACAGCACAGTGGCCTGTGCACACGTTATCACCAGTAGCACCTGCAAAAGCTACATCCCTGTCCTCAATGACAATATCTATCCAGGCAAGTTTGGGATCTTTAGTACCACTAGGACAGACGTTCACCATGAAGCAGTAGGTACCAGACACAGGAGCGGTGAACACGCCTGTATTTTCGTCATAGCCATCTCCCACTCTGTTGATGACTGTCCGACAGATCAGAGTCTTCTGCTTGTGGTTGATGGTTACATCTTTATCCAGCTTGGCACAAAATGATACTTGGCTGTTGGCTTTCGCTGTAGGAGAAAAAAAATTCAGAAGTTAGTCTAGTAGCTTCTTTGTACAATGTCATGTGTGAATAGCGCAGTATGGAATTAATGTTATCAGCTACGATCTTTCCACTATGAAAACTGATCAGACACTTTTCTTTTTCTCCATTAAAAAATGTACACAGAAGCACAAAAGTGGGGGAGTTTATATGGGAATTAATTTAATTTTGAATCAACACATGAATTAAATTATAAAAGGAAACCTAATTCAGCTTTCTTTCTGCCTCATGTTGTAACCTAAATGTTCATCATTTGTTGACAAATATATGGTTGCAGAACTTGCACAACTGCAACGCAAATAAGTAATAATCAAATTTTTGAGTTTGATTCTTGTAAAGCAATTGTACACAGCCATTAACCTTTTTTTTGTTAACATTTTTACAAGAAGAACTGATGAAGTTATGCCTAATGTTTACTTATACTTTATACAAAAATGCAAACAATAGAAAGCAAAAACAAACAGTCCTGAAAGAACTAAGACTCAGAGAGAGAGAGAGGGGGGGGGGGGGGGCAGAGAAAGATTGCATTACACTCACTGGGCGGAGAGATTAGAGCTGTTAATATAAAGGCTTTACATGTAAATCCCATACACAGCTGTCACGAGTTTGTGACATTGTTCTTCTGAACAGACCGAGAAAGGCACAGTCTACCACTCGATCGCAAAGGACCCCGAGATCTTTCCTTTTCTTTGAACCTAATCGAGACAACCTACTTGTGAAATCCATGCAACCCGTGTTAGCTCTGACCTCTCGCGAGACTCCACATTCAACTGGCGACTTCGTGAGTTTTAGACCGGTCGAACGTCACTCCATATTTTTCCTTCAGTTAAGCAACATCGCTTCATCGCTTCATCCTTTCTCCTTTTCATCGTTCTGTCCACCTACGGCCGCCCAGTGCTGAGGTGTGGTGAGGGCCACGTCCCTGAAGGATCCTGTTATCAATTGTTTATCCTGCACGAGTCCTAGACGTGGGGATAGCGAAGCTGTAGAGCTTCGGCTGACATCGTTTCTCCTCTTCATCCTCATCGCCATCTTCACCCCTTTTTGTTTGGTTCTCATTGTCCTCCCTTCCCCGTCATCGTCCCTGGCGTTCACTGGAGTCCTGGAAGAAAGCTGTGGCCGGTCCGGAACCCCTTCCACCTGCTCGCGCTTACCCCGAGCCCTTGGCGAGACCAGAGCTGCGACTGTCTTGTGGGGAGGATTCTTCTTCTTCATTCCGCCACTTGGAAGTTTGGTCAGTAGCTACATAAAATTAGTATTAATCCCGTTAAAACTCGTACAACAACGCGCGCGTAACAATGTAGAATAGCTAGTTTTAGGTTTGCTAACATGTATATTTGTGTGCGTTTTCTTTGGTTCATTTTTCTTATTATTTTCTTGATTTTTGCATAAGGGGCTAAGGAACTGACTGGCTGGGTCATGACTTGTCAGTTGGATAGGTTTTTGCCGGTCGTAGAATTTGGTACTTGAACTCGGCACATATTTTTGAATCAATGTTTTGGCTCGCCATTGTGTGTTTAGGCCGTGCAAATCGTTTTTCGGTGCAAAGCGTATTTGAGTTCACAGAGATTCAGAATCCTAAATGCGTGCACGCGCGCGCATTATTCCTTGTTGCGGTATATGTTTAGCCTCGCGGCCTATGTTTAGCCTCGCGGCCTATGTTTAGCCTTGCGGTATATGTTTAGCCTCGCGACCTATGTTTAGCCTCGCGGTCATCGTCCTAGCTTAATTAGGTATTAAGAGACTCTGCGGAGAGCTGGATAACAGAGGGTTATTCCAGTCGCGCTTCTAGCTATGCTGATAGGGGCTTTGTAAAGCGTTCATCCCCGTTTCTGTTTTTATTTTTGAGAGAAAGTGTAATTAGTGTTTTCAAGGCTTTTTGACCTTTTGAAGTACATTGTGAATGCCATTTTGGGGAAATACATTCTTTGCCTGTAGTTCGTCCGCCTTCTGGAAGAAATGATAATGAAGGGACATATTTTTGGTGGTGAAGTTCTATGTGATATTTTCAGAAGAATTTAAGTGTCCATTCTTGTACCTGAAAAGCTGTGAAATTTTCAGAAGAATGTAATTGTTAATTTTTGTATTTGAAAGGCTAGAATTTTCTAAATGTATGAAAGCCTTGTTGTTCCAGAAAAAGTGAAACCTTTTAGTTAATCCTTTTTGATGAAATATTACCCCTAGACTGAGTCGTGTGAAAAGGATTGTAAAGAAAGTGTTTTTCAGCGTTTTGGGGTTCTTGGAGAGAACCAAGTTTAAAGAGGGTGGGTTTTTACATCCCTGAAGAGGACTGTTGGGGAATTAGTTTTTGGGTAAACACAAAACTGTTGTTACTCTGGGAGTTCAAAACTAGGTTTTTGTTTTGGTTTTTCATACAGTCCTGAGCCTGAGCCTGAGCCTGAGCCTGAGCCTGAGCCTGAACCTGACCTGACCTGTTGCTGCCTGGTTGACCGCCCGGTCAACCGCTCTTTTCTCCGTTTCCGGCTGTGGGAGGCCGCCCGCCTTTCTGTCTGGCCCCGTGTTAGGCCCGATCTGTCGGCCTGTCTGTGCGTTCGGGCCAGGCTTCGACGTTCCTGTTGAGGAGTCTGGGGGCGACCTCTGCCGTCTCTCTTCTTTTGTTTCTGCTGCTGTAGCCTGCCCCAGGAGGGGGAGCAGTTTTTCTACTGACTTTTGTTTTCCCCTTTTGTCTTCTTCTTCAGACGCTCTGCTGTTTTGGTTGGACTTCTTTTCTTCGTCTGCCCTTTCGTCGTTTTTCCCTTCAATTTTGTGTTTCTGCTTACAAACTCTCTTTTAGTTATTCAGTTAAGTTGCCGGCTTTAGTTTATTCTTTGGACAAACTTTTGAATGCCATGTATATTGTGTAGATAATTTGTTAAACATTGTGTATTGAATCGTGTAAGTGTGTGTGTGTGCTTGCTTATAATAAATAGTCTTGTTTTGTATTGTACTTCTGGTGTGCGCGTGTGCCTTCTCCTGTGAGTTTGTCTGCCTGGGCGTGCGAGACTCTCCTCGGGGTTCGCGATTTCCCTCTCCCGATCTCTGATCAGGATCGAGCGGGGGATTTCGTGACAACAGCACACACATAAAAGTAGAGAGACAGAGAATAATACCCATTCGTGATTCTAGAGCAGCAATCTGTTGCAATGAAGTCTGGTTCTGGTTCTTTGAAGCTTTCTGATCTGACTGTAGGGCAGAGTGGTCTCTCTTCACGTCCGCAATGCTACTCCGGTTTCCAGACACATCCGACTTGAGCTTGTCAACATCCTTCTTCATGTCAGATTTCAGGGTTGAGCATTCAGTCTTCAGACGGTCGACATCTTTCTTGACATCAGATTTAAAAGCAGAGCACTCGGTCTTCAAACAGTCAACATCTTTTTTTATTTCAGACTTTAAAGCAGAGCACTCAGTCTTCACAGTGACCACCTCATTGTTTAGCATTGTGATCTGTGCCCTCATGTTGTCCCTGTCAGCGTTCTGCACAGCCAGGTCCTGGTGAAGCTTGTCCAGCTGTGCCCTCATGGTGTCCCTGTCAGCGTTCTGCACAGCCAGGTCCTGGTGCACGATGTTGTTCTTGTCTTTCAGCGCCATCACCTCCCTGTGCAGAGCAGCCTGGTCAGACGTCAGCCTGGAGCTCTTGTCCTTCACTGCACTTAGCTCTCTCTGGATGTGGCTTTGCTCTGAGGACACAGTGCTCTGGGCATTGCTCAGCATGGTCACATGCTGTGTGAGCTGTGTGCTGGTTGTCTGGAGCGAAGACATCTGACTGGTCAAAGTGTCCAACTTCTGACAAAGATTCTCCCAGGCTGTGGGGTCTGGAACATATGGAGATGATGCAGCTGTCTTCCCCAAACCTTCATCATAGTGAAGGACTGTGGCAGCTTCCTTGATGTGGGTGGTGTCTGGATCTGAAGTGCTCTTCACCACTTTCCCCATGAAGGACTGCAGACAGTGGTCCAGCTGTGCTGTGTTGTCTTCAGTCTCATGTCTCAGCAGGGAAGCAGTAGATCCACTGGTGTTGTGCAGAATAGTCTGCAGGTCTCCATGGACAAACAAGGTAGCTTGTTGCTGAGCCTGAGATGACACAGAAGATCCCTGACTCCCTGACATTTCTTGTTGAAGTGTGTCCAATGTCTGCTGGGCTTCGGTCAAGCTTGCATCCGTTTGCTGCACCAGTTCACCACACACCTGCCTCAGACTGGTGACACTGCTGTTGTAAGCTGTGGTCGTGGCGTCACTAACATGACGCATCAGCGTGGCGTAACGAAGATGGATACTGCTTTCAATGGCTTCTTTTTCCTGGAGCAGTTTCTCCTTGTCCTCTTTCAGTTTCTTCATGCAGTCTGCCACCATCTGCACCTGCTGCTGTTGTTGTCCTTGACTACTGTTAGCTGTGTTGCCTGAAGTGCTCTGCAGTGCTGTGACCTGTCCCAAATTGCCTGCAGGATTTTGCAGCGCTGTGACCTGGTCCCCCTCACAGGTGGAGATGTGGTACGGGCGGCAGTGAAGGCAGAACTGACTCTGGCACTGGCTGCAGTGGAGCTGGGCTTCCTCCTCTCCGTTGCACAGGTCACAGAGAGCAGTGCAGGTCAGGTCGGCCTGGTCACTGTCCTCCAGGTAGAAATTGCTCTGCAAAACACAACAGGTGCATTTTAATAACCCTGAGAGTGAGAGTTGTTTTTCTGTCTAAGAAATTTGCAGAAAACATTTATACATCTTCGTTATGCCACTCTGGTGCGTCATGTCAGTGATGCCACGACCACAGAAACAAAATCCTTTATATATAAATACTTCTTTATTTATATATTGGCCGACCGGACACTATAAGACAGACTTGTAGACAATGGCAACAGATACTCAATACTAAATGGAACGTGGCAATAAGAAGTTATGACAATGAATGATGATGATGATGAAATGTGAACATCAGCAATTCATATCTTCACAAGACATTACCTGGAAGTTGTTGACACCCCCAGGTGGCACTGGAATAACCTGACGACAGGAGGGGCAAGCAATGCTGACTGCTGAAACATCTCCACTGGCACTGGACTGTAACATACACACACACATATATAATTAGACCGACCCTAGTTTTTGGCCGCCGACCCTAAACTTTTTTTTGGGACAAATGGGGAAAAAAGAAGAAAAAGAAAACAAAAACGAAAGTAAGCGAGCAAAAGAAACATAAAACATCATAAATGCAAAAGTATACACTGTTTTGTTTTATTAAAATATATAAATATATTCACACACATGGACCGAACACAAGTTTATAAAATAAAAAAATATAAAAATGAAATAAAGCCTAGTACCTAACTATCCTAATTTTTTTTAATTTTTTTTTGGGGTGGGGGCTTATCTAGTCAGATCTATAGACAGACAGACAGACATGCATCATTTCTAATCCAGAAAATCGAAAATCTTCACATAGCAACACTTTTGTTCAGCCAGGGTTGGGGGTGGGGTTAGAACACATAAATGCGTCACAATATAGTGCCTGACTTTGCAACAAATTAAATTACGTCATTACTTTCCAAACTTGCATGCTCTGCCATCAGCATTTTGTCCAAGTCTCAGGCTCCAGTCTACGGCGCTCAATCATGGGACGCATTAATTGTGCGCAAATGTATTTTAAAAAACTTATAATATTAACTCTGACATGTTCCTAACCCCTCAGTTCTATATCATCAGAATCTTCAAATGGATGAAGGCGGATGATTAATGGAAAAAGAAGAAGAAGAACACTATCCCTAATCGGCTTACCAAGAATAAGATGCGTTAAATATACGAAATAAGAAAATGCATTTGTTGACGAAAAACTCGACTAGGAAGAGTTACTATCCCTGAACATGGTATGAGTGTTGCAGCAACACCGTACCCGTAGCCACTGTATAAATGCTTTCTACTCCTCGTGTTAAAACAAAATCCTTTGGAGAATCCTCTTTTTCACACTCTGCTCCTTCAGTCTGGAATGGCTTACCACCACACAGTGTTCGCCATTCTTCCACAGTTCATTCTTTCAAGACTTCTTTGAAACCTCACCTCTTTGATGCTTCATACCACTAACCGCTCACATCTGACCTTAAATCCACATGCTTCTGTTTCAGAACCTGAATCATGGATATGTGTGCTTGCATGCAAGTGGGGGTGGTTGAAATGGGATCGGTGCGTGCGCGCGTGCGTGGCGTGTGTGTGTGTATGTGTGTGTGCGTGGTGTGTGTGTGTGTGTGTGTGTGTGAATGTCCATTGATTATTACACGCACGCGTGTGTATGTGTGTGTGCGCGTGTACGTGTGTGTGCGGCGTGTGACTGTGTGCTTCTCTATTAGTGTGTGTGTTTGCGCAATAATGTAGCTCATGAACTTTGATTTCCCTTGCAATTTTGTTTCTTTTCTTATAATATTGTAATATTGTTTCAAATGTAATGGCTATGAACAGGGCTTTGTTTAAATAATATTATTTCATGTACATTTCATTGTAGTGAGTCTACTTATGTGTATAATGACTTATTTGTGTTTTATTGTCTATGTAAAGCGTTTTGAGCTCCCTGCAAAGGGAGTAAAGCGCTATATAAATGTTCAATATTATTATTATTATTAGGGCAGTATCATTTTGTTTTATTCATAGGCCTATCTTTTGCTTCTTTGATTTACATTGCCAGAATCGATACGTTGATTATTTGCCATGTAACAGTGAATTTGACCAAAGAATATCATAGCAATTTGGCACTATAGGCTTATTATTTTAAGCCTTTTGCCCTCTGGATATCGTTTCAAGTGATATCGATATACTTTTTTACCCGTGAACTAATAGGCTTTTGTGTATTGGAAAAACACAAAAGCTGTAGGTTCGGTATTGGTCCTTTATTGAAGATATTGTGTATTGATTTGAATCCTAATAAAGTTCCTCTAAATTTGAGGAGTACATCACGCTTTTATATTTTTGGTCAATATGATTTTTGAATACATTCAGTGACGATGCATTAACAGTCTATTTGAAAGGTTATTCCATGCAGTTGTAATTCTATTCGTTAATTTTTTTGGAGTGGAACGAGTATTATTTACTTTCTTTGTAAGTTTGAAATTATGCCCTCGAGTTCTATCTTCTTCTGAAAGTGTTAATAAGGTTTTCGTGGTGCTAGCAAGTACTAACTTAGTAGTAATAGTACTAGTAGCATCAAAGGCTGTGTAGAATTTTATAAACTTCGATTAGGTCTTGGTGTTATAGTTGATCCATTGCTATCTTTTGAACCACACATCAACGATACTGTTAAAAAGGCAAACCGTACTGCTGGTCTACTAATCAGAACAATAACTAATAAATCAAAGGAAATTATGCTACCTCTTTATAAAACATTAGTACGCCCCTTATTAGAGTATGGAAATCCTGTCTGGTGTCCCTTTTTGAGAAAACATGTTGATAATTTAGAAGGTGTCCAAAGGAGATTTACGAAAACAATTATTGGAACCAGAGATATGGACTATGAGTATGAGGACAGACTAAAGTATTTGGGAATACCTAGTTTGGAATACAGACGTCTAAGAGGCGATTTGATTGAGGTGTATAAAATTCTTAATAAGTTCTATGATCCTAACACAACTAAAACTTTACTAACTTTAACTGACGAGGAGAGAACACGAGGGCATGATTTTAAATTAACAAAAAAACTAAATAACAGTCGTTCAGCTCAAAACTTTTTTACTAACAGAGTAATAACTGCATGGAACAATCTTTCTAATGAAACTGTAAATGCATCATCACTAAATAGGTTCAAAAATCTTATTGACAAAAAATTTAATACTATTATGTACTCCACAAATTTGGAGAAATTAAAAAAATATAAAAAAACCACAAAAAACCCACCAACCCAACCCAAAACAAATACACAATAGCCGTAGTAATTCACGGGCAAACAAAAAGAAAAAGGAAAATAAATATTTATATTTGAGAAAAATATCTAGAGGGCAAAAGGCTTCATAAGCCTACAGAGCCTAAACTGATATATCAGATATGATATGATAGGTCACCTCTTATTCTTAAACGTCTATACTCTAAACTTGGCAATTTCAAATATTTCAGATAACGATTGCCAAATGCTCACCTCCATTAACTGATAATGTGATAGTTGCCTCTTCTCCTTGTCAGCCAGTCTGGTCAAACATGGCAGACAGAAGGTGTGGAAGCAAGGCAGCAGTTTGGGCTGACGACCTCGGAAAGGTTCCAGGCACACGCTGCAGTTCTCTCGGCTGTTCACTCCCTCTTTGATGCAAGTCGCCATTGTCGCTTAGCTTAATTGTTCTTTATTAGTGAAAACCTTCCTCGCTAAATCAGTAAATGCCAAACAGATCTAATAGTAATACAGTATACAGTGCACGGCTTTACTCACTGATCTAAAATGAGTGAGTATGGATTCCGACACTTTTGGTTTCAGTTACTTCCTGTCACGTGATTTAATCGAATGCCAGTCAACTCGGCCTTTTACCAGGTCGGCCTCATGCCAACTCGGCCCCGGGTACAGGTCAACTCGGCCTCAAGCCCTGCATGGTCATTTCGTCCTCCGGTTCACTCGACTTTATTAACATTAAAATCGAGTAATCTTTCTACAGTGGAACCTACCACTTAAGACCTTTCTCAGACTCCCTACCACCAAAGACTATGCAGTATCTTTGCTACCACTTATAAGATCTACTTCTCCTAGACATTGACACACACACACACACACACACACACACACAGCCCCCCCCCCCCCCCCCTCTCATTTTATGCTGTTGTATCATGAAATCATGAAAAAGAATACAAATAATCAGAAAGGACACATTAAGAGATGGCAAGGCTAGCTAGTTGTCCTCATTCTCTGACCTGGCCTGTATGAATAGAGTGTGCACCCTTGAACAATAAATCGCAGACCAGGGCCGGACCTGGGGACATGCCCAAGGGGTCTTGGTGCTTCGCATCTTTGATCACCGTATCGTAAATTTGAGTTTTACGTCCTCTCGACCTGGGAAGGCACATATGGGACATCGCATCTTTGATCAAGGAAATAATGTTTTACGCCCTCTTTGGCCTAAATCTTTGATCAGAAGAAAAATGGTGTTTTACGTCCTCTCGGTCATAGACACATATGGGACATTTGTAAATACAAAGATGGTGGGAACAATACTGGCTGCAATGCCCGGAGGCAGTGCAACACCAGTAAAGTCCAGAGTTTTTATCAATATAGATAGGTGTAGCGGTAACCACGCCTCGGATCTTTGATCATGATGATGAATTTGGAATTTTACGTCCTCTCGACCTGGGAAGGCAGGGATCTTTGATCAATTAACCCCCACCCCTTAAAAACTTAGGTCCGGCCCTGTTAGACACACAGATACAAACACCCATCCAGACACACACACACGTCTCTCTCACTCTCTCTCTCTCTCTCTCTCTCTGCTTTTGCTTGTTAATATATAAGGTCTAAAAAATAAAAATAAAATGTTTTACATCGAGTTGGGTTGGTCGGAAACGAGGCCGACTTGGACGGACACGAGGGCGAGGCCGAATTCGCCTCAATTCTTTAAACGACCCATAAAAGCGGGGCCGAAATGGCACGAGACCGGAGCGAGACTGGTCAAAAGCAGAGACTTTACACACTCTCTGCAATATGCAATATATCCCCAAGTAAAATCCCAATGCCCCACATGGCCGAAAGGCCAAAGAGGGCGTAAAGCATTATTTTCACGAGACCGGAACAGGTCAGGTCAGGTCAGGTATTTGGACGACCAGGCCTTGCAGCCTCTCAATGCGTCCTTCCTTTTGGTTAGAGTTTGGCAATTGCTGTGGCGGTTTTTAGCATCCATAATTTATTGATGCACTAATCATGGATGTACTTTAACAGGGCAATTTTTGGATCACTGTCTAGGTTTTTTAATTTGTTAGTATCTGAGGCCAGTTTAGTATGTGCAGGGAGGTTGTTCCAATATTGGGTGACTGACTAGATCTGTTAGAAAAAAAGTTTTTTCTAATGTTAGTTCTGCTGTACCTGGTTAGGATTTTAAGTTTACTATTACGGGTTCTTATTTCGTTAGACAAGTGAAACAAGCCTCTGTTAGTATTGTCAGTGCCTTGAAGAATCTTGTAAACATTTATCAAATCTCCCCTTAGTCTTCTGTATTTTAAAGATGGCAAGTCTAATTTACTTAGCCTGTCCTCATAATCCAAATTTTTCATGGATTTTATCAGTGTGGTTGCTCTCCTCTGTACCTTCTCAATTGCACTGGACTGTCGTTTAAGAAAGGGATTCCAAATTATATTTCCATACTCAAGATGAGGCCGTATTAAACATTTGTAAAGATTTATGAACACCTCTTTATTTAAGTTTTTAAAACTCCTTCTGATCAAGCCCAACATCCTACTGGCTTTATCGCTGTTGTGATGTGCCTATCAAATTTGAGTTTTGAATCAAATATAACCCTAGGTCCTTCTCCTCTGTACAAGTATCTAAAACATGCTTAGATGAGCCATGAGTAATTTCATATCCTTTACTTGGATTATTGTACCCCGCGTGCATAACCTTGCATTTTCCTGCATTAAAATATAAATTCCACTTCTCTGACCATTCTATGAGTCTGTTAATATCGTTTTGCAGTACATCTGAATTTTGGGAACGATTATACACTTTAGTATCATCTGCAAATATCTTGCATGCATTTTGTATGTCTTCTGGGAGATCATTTATAAAAACTGTAAAAAGTACTGGGCCCAGGATGCTACCCTGGGGAATACCACTTAAAACATCAGTGCTAGAAGACTGTTTTGTTCCCACCCGCACTCTTTGAGATCTTCCCTTCAGAAAGTTTTTAACCCACGTTAATATGTTTCCTGTTATCCCGTAAGCTTCCAGTTTAAGAAGTAGCCTTTTGTGCGGCACAGAATCAAAGGCCTTTCTAAAATCTAAGTAAATGATATCAAATGCCTCTTTGTCCTCTAAAAGTTGGGTAAAATCGTCCATCACATCTAACAACTGGGTCATACAAGAACAACTTTATTTAAAGAAATAAATACTTTTCTCATCCCCCCCCCCCCCCCCCCCCCCCCCCCCCTCTCAATTCAAGTAATGTCTCACATGACTTCGGTCGACGAGACCTAAAACAAAGTCATTCCGCACGAGACCGATCTGACCGGACACCATTTGATCATTTGGCGTTCCTTACTTTCGATTTCACTTGTTCTATTAGCATAGCATAGCAATTTGACACTAGGCCTATAGGCTTATTTTTTTAAGCCTTTTGCCCTCTATATATTGTTTCAAGTGATATACTTTTTTGACCCGTGAACTAATAGGCTTTTGTGTATTGATTTGAATCCTAATTATATTCAATACAGCAGGACTAATAGAAGGAAGTTTTCACTTTCGCACCGAGTTGCTAATCACTGGAATAACCTACCTACTAACATTAAATTTACATATAATATTAACAATTTCAAGAACCTTTGGGATGAAATTCCAAAATATAGAGATCTTTTTTATGACTTTGATTGATGCTATGAAATTGCTTATACATTAGTGACGTGTGCAAATCAGACACCATACATAAAGAGTGTACCAATGATGGGACGATTTATAGGCCGCGAGGCCTAGGCTATGATGCCTGTCCCTATCACTAGGGGAAGACGGGGTAAAAAGCACATGGGCGGGTAAGAAGCCCACCCCAATTATCTCATGAAATAAAGAAAATTTCAGTCAAATTTGCCCATGAGACGAATGCTAGACATTAACGCTCGTCTCATGGGCAAAATGAGACTGAAATTTGCTTCATTTCATGAGATAATTGGGGTGAGCTTCTTACCCGCCCATGCGCTTTTTACCCCGTCTTCCCTACTACTACTAAAGTTCCTCTAAATGTGAGGAGTACATCACGCTTTTATATTTTTGGTCAATATTGTTTTTGAATACGTTCAGTGATGATGCATGCAGTTGTAATTCTATTCGTGAAATGTTTTTGAGTGGAACGAGTATTGTTTATTTTCTTTGTAAGTTTCAAATTATGCCCTCGAGTTCTATATATCTTCTTTTGAAAGTGTTAATAAGGTTTTAGTGGTGCTAGCATCATAAAGGTTGTGTAGAATTTTATAAACCTCGATAAGGTCACCTCTATACTCGGCAATTTCAAATATTTCAGTCTCTCTTTGTAGACCATCCCTGTAAGCATTCCGGCATCGTTCTGATGCTGGCTTCATGTCGTTTTTGCCATCATGCCATCATTTGAGACGATGCTGGCATGTAATCGTACCTGCTTTGCCGCGATTTCCTATGCACACCCCTTTTCGTGTCGGGCCAGCATTGGCAAATGATGGCTCATGATGGGGAGCCAGTTATGGGACGATGCTGGCAACTTACCTTTTGGGCCAGCGTCGTAGTGGTCACATCGTTGCTATGCTGGCAGTGTATTGGCCCGATACTGGGCAGTACATCGTTTTGATTCTGGTTCCATTCTGGATGAATGATGGCAGACGTGTCGTTTTGATTGTGGCAGTTGTGCGTGTTGATGTGGTAGTGATGGCATGATTCTGGCCCAGATCTGGCAATGCCATAACGGCAAATCTGCTTGTTGCCAGATTTGTGCCAGAATCAGTTTGGTTCTGGGTACGTTATGGGTAATATCAAGGAGCTTAGGAAGGGGGGGGGGGGGGGGGGGGGGGGGGGGCATGGGGGGGGGGGGGGGGGGGGAGGGGGGGGGGTATTACTGGGTTAGAGGGGTCTGGGTACCGTGGAGACATAGGGGAAGACGGGGTAAAAAGCGCATGGGCGGGTAAGAAGCCCACCCCAATTATCTCATGAAATGAAGCAAATTTCAGTCAAATTTTGCCCATGAGACGAGCGTTAATGTCTAGCATTCGTCTCATGGGCAAATTTGACTGAAATTTTCTTTATTTCATGAGATAATTGGGGTGGGCTTCTTACCCGCCCATGCGCTTTTTACCTAGTCTTCCCCTACAGGGTTCTGGGTACGGGTATCACTGGGGCAGACAGTTCTGGGTACCGGTATTATTGTGAGATGGATGATTCTGAAAACATTATTATTGGAACATAGAGAATTCTGAATATGGGTATTCAATGGGAATAGAGGATTCTGAAAACGGGTATTATTGGAACATAGAGGATTCTGAATACAGGTGTTACCCTGTGTCAAAGAGGGTTCTGAGTACGGGTATTTATAGGGCATAGAGGGTTCTGAATGGGTATTTATGGGGGGGTGGGGGGTGGATACAGGTAGTCAGGGATTATGAGAGTTCCGAATATGGGTATACCTGGGACACAGAGTCTGGATACAGGGGCATGGAGGGTTCTGAATACGGGTATTACTGGAGCACAGATGGTTTGGATACAGGTATTACTGGAGCATATAGGGTTTTGAGTACGGCTATACAGCTAGAATTTAACATGAAGGGTCTGGAACATAGGGTTTTGGGCACGGGTATTACTGGAGCATGGAAAGTACAGGCTTTACGGGAGCATAAACTATAGCACTGTTGAAAAATGAAAACGGAAGTAACAGAAGAGTTCTGTGACAGTAAGGACACTTAGTTCCGGTTAGTGAAAATAATGCTTTACGCCCTCTTTGGCCTTTCGGCCATGTGGGGCATTGGGATTTTACTTGGGGATATAAAGAGGGGGGGGGGGGGGGAGGGGGGGGGGAGGGGAAGTTCCGGTTAGTAAATGCTGTAAACACGACATGGCTGCTCCGTAATCATAATGGAGGGGTGTTTAATGGCTCAGTTATCATTTTGGAGATGTAATAATATTAGGTCCTGGTTCATGTTTGTTACATTCGTTGACTATAAACAGTTATGTTCTTATTTGTTTACTTGATACGACCACATTAATACCCTAAGACTTGAAGACAACAACAAAATATAGTTGTTTAAGGTAGGTAACGTCCGTTTTTTAACATTCTATTTTGGAACCTGAACTACCCCAAACCGACTTCAAAACGAGACAGTAGAGAAAGATAACCCCAAAAGACCGAATTATGAGACAGTGCTATAGAGGGTGTTTTGTATAAATGTTAGCATAGAGCATAGAGTACGGTCAGATGACAACACAAAGAATAAGACCAAGATACATAGAGACAGGGGAAATAATAATAATTGTACATTTATATAGCGCTTTGCCTCAGATGAGCCCAAAGCGCTTTACAATCAATGATTCATCAACAGACAACAAAAACAGCATTCAAGAGTGACACCAACCAGCAACAGCGCATATACAAAGCAACTCTCTCTCTCTCTCTAACACACACACACACACACACACACACACACACACATATTTATCGACGCCAACTCGTTCATACCCCATTCGGTAAGCCACAGCAACCGAGCCGCATGGACTGACCACATGCACCAACACACATACACAAACACCCTCACACACAAAACGTACGCACGCAGACACGCACACAAACACAGACATGCGTGCACACACAACCCACAAAACCAAAACACACACAAGCACATATGTATGCACACATGCATGCTCACACACACACATACACCACAAAACACAGCACAAACCTCTTATTCAATCTTCCCTCACGTGCACACAACGATAGACAACTGATCAAATATTTAGGGCGCAGCAGGAAAAAGATGGGGTTTAAGAGAGGTTTTGAATGAGGAGACTGAGTTGGAGTGTCGGAGAGGAGAAGGCAGAGAATTCCACAGAGATGGTGCTTGACAAGAAAAAGAACGTTGGCCAGCAGATTTGAGACGGATGGAGGGAATGGAAAGGAGACGAGAATCAGAAGACGAACGTAGTTGGCGAGCTGGGACATAGAGATGAAGAAGATCAGAGAGATACACGGGAGTTTGATCATTCAGTGACTTGAAGGCAAGGATGAGAAGTTTGTAGTCAATACGTGATTGAACTGGGAGCCAATGTAGGGAACGAAGAACCGGAAAGAAGAAAGACTATCGAAAGAGTATAGAATGAGGCAGAGAAAGAGAGAGGGAAAGAGATAAGAGGAAAAGAGATAAGAGGAAAAGAGAAAAGAAAAAGACATTGATATACATACACACATCGACAGATGGAGAGAGAGAGAGAGAGAGGAGAGAGAGAGAGAGAGAGAGAGAGAGAGAGAGAGAGAGAGAGAGGGGAGGGGGTGGGGTGGGGTGGAAACCATGAGTACCAATACATTTCATGCTTCCAAATTTATATGGTGACGGCAGGTGGGCATGACTGGTAGAAGGAGAAGAAAATTTTAATAAAAACAAAACAAACAAAAAACGTTTCAAATTCGACTTTGTTTTTATATTTTTTTAGATAACGGTTTCATCTCAAATTTCATTCAAAACAATACTTTAAATTAAAAGAAAAACGGGCCATTTTGCCGTTGTGCGAAAACCGAACGAAAAAGGGAGAGGGAAACACAAGTGCTTGTATTTCGTGCAGGAAATGGTGCTGATGATGACAATAATGAATGAAAGGAGTCCCAGTGTCATGAGAAATAAGTAGCTCCCATGAAATATCTACCCTTCGCATGCAAACTATAACCATCCTAACCCTATCCCTAACCACGGAAAGAACCAAGACATAGAGCAGGAGGGTGTAAATCCACATATTAGCTGAGAAATCGATGTACAAAGCCATGCCACTTAGTTTTGTAAAAATCACAATGGCTGACAAGCAAACACTTCGAATGAGGAATGCCTACTTATTTCATGAGGTAGAATATTCTCTTCACACCGGTGTGAAGACATGGCTTTGTACATCGATTTCTCGGCAAATATGTAGATTTACACCCTCCTGCTCTATTTCTTGGTACTTTCCGTGGTTAGGGATAGGGTTAAGGTAAGGATGGTTATAGTTCGCACGCGAAAGGTAGATATTTTATGGGAGCTACTTATTTCTCATGACAACGGCCTGAAAAGTCTAGGCCTAGTTACTCAAATCACGTGTGTTTTTCGTTTGTGACCAGTCGACCACGCATGGAAACAAGAAACTCGAAAATGATTGACATTGTTGTACTGTGGGAGCGTGAACATCATAACTTGCATTAAACTCTGGGACAAGTTCAATAATAATAAAAACAAAAATAATAATGGGAATTTATAAAGCGCTCTTTCTCAGATTAGTTAGTTAGTTAGTCTGTTATTAGTCCCGTCAACAGCTGTGGTTATCTCAGGACTGTCACCGCATAAAAATCCACCACGTATAGCAAAACACAAATCCATGAATCTTAACGTACAAAAACTGAAAACAAAAAATGTAGTACAATTCATAACATGACACTTCCATCATTATACCCGATAGCTCATAAGTCCACACAGTGCTGGAAACATGGAGCTACCATACTCTCATTTATCGGATCCAGGTTTTTAAAAAAAAAGTAAAAAAGGATAACAAACACATACTAGAAAGCTAAAATACATAAAAAATGCTATATAAGCTAATATGCACTGCAGAATGGACAACAGGTGCCCACTCAAGTGCGTAATTATCACGTACGGATGCCAGACAGTGTACAATAAAAAAAACCTGGCATGTCATAAATTGTAAAAAGGAAAAACGTGGAAGGGTTTTATAGAAAAAATGCAGGTGAATGGACCAACAAGGCAGAAAAAAGTAGACGCCAGAAAGCAAAAAGAAGAGAAAAGGCAGAGTCAAAGAGAGTGACAGAGTAGGGGAAGTTACTAGCATAGAACTTCCAGAAGAAGGGGGAACTATTTCTGCTGAAAGACCCCCCGGTATGCCCACGGGAGGGCCATGACCACATAAGCCAGCCTAAGCCGTTGCCCGCCTCCTACGACGAGGACATGTGGTTGGACTTTAGGAGGCTGTTGGGCTACTCGCCGCAAGCCCCCCCCCCCCCCCCCCCCCCCCCCCATGAAAGGTGGAAGCCCGCCGGGGGGAGACTTTCTCAGATGAACTCAGTGCACTTTACATTGATAACAAGAACATTAAAGGCAAACAAATAATGAACTAGAGCGCTAAGATGCTAAATTACCAACCGCGCGGCATCGTTATTCGGCTCCAGTGACCTTGACCCATAACCTTCATTATCGAACTTGGCCTAGATCTCAATCCTACTACCTACCCGCATGCAAAATTTGAGCATCCTAAGTCTATCCGTTCAAACGCTAGAGAGAATACATACAAACATACATACATAGTCCGCCTCAGACACGAGTGAAAACATTACCAATCCGCTCTCTACGATCGCGGTTGGCAATCATTAGAAAGTAAAATAAACACGATGATTGCACGCAACATTATCTCTCTCTCTCTCTCTCTCTCTCTCTCTCTCTCTCTCTCTCTCTCTCTCTCTCTCTCACACACACACACACACACCTGCATGGACGCAGGCACATACACATATATACACAAACACACATGAACGCACGCACGCACACACACACAATTATATAAGAGTAAAATAGTTACAATATAAACATTCTTAGAAACATAGACCACATTCACATTCTCAATCAAGAAGGAACATAGACCACATTCACAATCAACTTTGGATACAATACTACAACTTGAAATAAAATCATACTGTCATCGACATACCAGTTACATAACTAAGTATAATAGACAAATTTTGCAAGAACAAAAATACCATTCTACCTCATTTACAAGCATTTAAAGTTCAACATAACTTACGAATTATAAAATAATTGTAAATTGAAAAAATGCCAAACGTTTCAGGTACGGACTTGCTGACGTCACCGAAGACATCACCAGATGCAGGGGAATAACTGGGATATAGTTGGGGTTTTGGGTGCTTTTAAACAGTTAGGAGGGTTATATCCCCAGACCAATTTGCCAGATTGACTCTTAATAGTTCTCTTTTACATTTGACAATTTTTTAATGTATTTTTTCTTAATTTTTCTCTGGCGGTCAAGGGGTTAATATTTAAAAAATAAAATAAAATAATACTAATAGCACTGCAGTAAAGCAAAAGAACAAGAACAACCAACAACAACCTAGATTCACTCCAAAACTGGTTCCCAGATTAATCATTATACATCTGTATCGTTAAAAAATTCGGGACTTTCCTGGAGTTGCACTGCGTCCGGGCATTGCCTCTAGGATCGCTCCCACCATCTTTATATCTACTAATGTCCCATATATGTGTCTGTTTCAGACCGGAGGACGTTAAACGGATTTTCATTCATTCAGTCCCAGATCGATTTAATTTATTATTTTGTAACTTATACATCTATCATTAAAAAATCAGGACTTTCCTGGTGTTGCACTGCCTTCGGGCATTGCCTCCAGGATCGTTCCCACCATCTTTATCTCTATAAATGTCCCATATGTGTCTGTTCCAGACCGGAGGACGTTAAACGAATTTTCATTCTGGTCCCCAGATATGCAGTGTGTGGTAGGGACCTAAAGCCCCAGGACAACAACAATCACTCCAAAATTTGAACAATAATCTACTTGTAGGGACAATCAAACACAACTTACCGTAAAATGTGGACTATAACTTGTACTATAAGCCACTACTTTTTTCCTCAACTTTGGCCCATGCGGCTTATAGACTGATGCGGTTTATCTGTGGATTTGTTTCCATTCTACATTTATCAGTATGATTAAATCTGTTTCTGGCCACATTCTTTAGCCTATTTTGAGCTTCTTTAGACTCAAAACTGGTTTTGGTAATCAATAGATTCAAATATCATGTGTCCTGAGAACATTAAATAATCACGTTCTGAGGAGAATTTCTATATTTGTGTTGGTTTGTGGACATACACAATTTTCTCTGCAGCTTATAAACTGGTGCAGCTTATATCTGAATAAATACATAATTTTTTGTTAATTTAAGGGATGTGGCTTATATACAGGTGCATCTTGTAGTCCAGTTTTTACGGTATCAAATTCTGTTCCTTTTAAAAGTATTACATGTATTATCTTTAGACTGTAAAGTTTAGAGACTGACAAACAAACAATTTGAACTATCGGTAGAGGTAACAAAATCCTTACAAGTTACACAGTCACACAAATGTGACCCAGCACCACGAAAGGGACATTAAGTCGCTGGGCTTGTTTCTCACAACAGGCCTGTAAAGTCAAAAGTATTATTTTATGTCAATTTTGAGTTATGGGTATTTTCTTGCTCTTTAACATCTTCTTTTTCATACCATAAAGGAATATCTTTAATACGGTCTCTAAATATTATTCCAAAAAGTGCTTTAAAATTAGTTGGTTGGTGCATTTTCTTAGTACAGGCTAGACTTCAGACTGTGATTTCTCAAAAAGGCCGACAGTCACCTTACCAACTTTAAATGCTCATAACTACAACAAAAAAAGGATGCAAGAAAGTTTTTTTATATCACCAGAAAGAGAATGGTCTGAAGTTTTTAACTATCATTTTCTCAGAATGGTGACGGTCATTTTGACACTTAATGTCCCTTTCATGGCGCTGGGTCACAAATAACCAATCCAATGATAAAAGCATTTGGGGAAAATGAAAAGTTATTTTGCTAATTGCTTACATTAACTCTATCATGAAAAAAATGTCAGAACAATTCCATATTACGATCAAAGGCCAACAGTTGATAATTCAAGTCACAGAAACAGTTCCATATAAGGACTGAGACATTTCAATTTGAATTGAATCTGCAAACTTTGGCCTACATATATTTTCTTCTTCATTAACATCAGTTCAAACAATGTACTGCTCAGTCTAATATACATGCATCAATCACTTCAACAAAGATGAAAAACAAGGGGTGGCATGGGGTCAGCGATGAGTCGGTTGACTAAGTTCAGTTCAATGGGCAATTTAAACTGCACTTGTTTATTAAAATGCATTTCATCAAATGTACAGATCAACACCAAGCTGATCTATGAACTCGCTCTGGACGAATGAGCCGGATTCGGCTCATGAGAGTTTTCAAGAGGTTATTTGTTTTTTTGGGGGGTTTTGCAGTTCCATCTTCTGGGATCACGCCACTCATTCTGAATCCCAATTCGCAGCTACACCCCGGCCCCGGCTTGTTCAAATCGCATAATCGAAGATCAGCAGTCCAAGGGGAGCGAATCTATGTTAGGCCGTCAGGAGGCAACCAATCGAGGAGACTGCACTGCTGCTGAGTCACGTTTTCAAGAGGTTTTGATTTCTGGCGTGCAACCAGCTCTCAAGAGCCATGTCCATGTCGTAACCTACTTTCAGTTTGCTTTCACCTTGCCTCTCTTGAAATCAACCAATCATTGCAGACTTTATTCTCAGGTTTGGCTGTAGGGTGGGGGGATGGGGTTAAAAGATCGGAATGTGAAGTTTTCCTTCTTTCTATGTGTTAGCTGTTTTTGTCAATTGGAGACTTCTTCTTCTTCTGCGTTCCCAGGCCATAATGGGTAAGGTATGTATGTGTCTGGTTTTCAGTTTTCACTGGTCTCCCCGCTGTGTACAGCCGACACATTCTGATTTTGGGGGAGTTCAAAAGGAGAAAAAGTCAATAGGAGACAAACGACAAATTTAATATTTTACGATCGTTTAGTGCATAGTGTTAGTAATCTTCTGAAAATATCAGTCTGTAACTTTTCCTAACTTTTTTGTGGTGATGTGTTTTCGAACCTAGTCAAATGGCCCATCTTGAACGGTTGTAAGGGGAAGCATGTGGCCAGTGTGCCCCAAACCTCGCAGTGTTTGTGTTAAAGGTGACTGGGGTGAGAGAATGGAGAAGAAAAGCCACATTTGTTTTACGCATCGGGCTGAAGAAGCACATCGGTGAAAATGGTCACCCATCCACAGTCGAAGGTGTACACATCATCACCGAAGGTTCTCAGCCACACACGTTCACCAACATTCATTTTCACAGCAGTGTGGCCTGTGCACACGCACTTGCCAGATGCACCCGCAAAACCAACATCCACTGCACTGGTCTCTGTACATCTGCAATAAAAGTGCAAGGCACTACAGTTCTAAACAGGAGTACAAATACACATTTAAAGAACATCAACAGTCAAAAGGTTTTGTTTTACACGTCAGACAGTCAAAAGGTTTTGTTTTACACGTCAGGCTGGACCAGTATCCCAGTGAAGAAGGTCAGCCATCCACTGCTAAAGGTGCAAACATCATCGCTGAAGGTCCTCAGCCACACACGCTCACCTGCATTCATTCTCACAGCACAGTGGCCTGTGCACATGCTATTAGCAGCAGCACTTGCAAAAGCTACATCCATGTTCTCAAAGACAATATCTATCCGGGCAACTTGGTAATCTTTAGGACCGATGTTTACCATGAAGCAGTAGGTACCTGACACAGGAGCGGTGAACACACCTGTATTTTCATTATAACCGAGTCCCACTCTGTTGATGACTGTCCGACAGATCAGAGTCTTCTCCTTGTGGTTGATGGTTACATCTTTATCCAACGTGGCACAAAATGCCACTTGCGCATTGGCTTTTGCTGTGGGAGAAAAAAACCATGATTAGGACAATAGTTTTTTTGCAATACACATTTACCTGCTATATGATTTCACACATTTATCAGTGCTCATCTAAAGTCTCTCACTGTTTCAATATATTTCATGTTAAAACTGAACATACTTTAATTTTCCTTCTTATTTCATAATGTTCTGAAACATAAAAACAGGAAAGTTAGCAGGCCATTATAAACCAATGCCTAGTTTTAACAAGAAATAACACAATTCAGTGTTTTGTCAAGTCTGAAAATTTACTTTAAACTTTCTTTCAAGATAGACTTCAATGGTTCTGAAGCTATTGCACAGAGTTATTTCACTTCTTTTTATAAGGAAACTGAGTAATTGAGTAAGCTCTAGTGTTATTTAAATTTAGAGCTCAGCATGCAACATGGTTCGTGGGGACTTGGAAGAGTGCCAAAAAAGGACCTTTAAAGGACCAGCAAATTTTTTTAAAGGACCTATTTAAACCTTGTTTGTAGTTGTACTTGCAGACGTGGTGGGCACAGAGCCAGACGTCGGCGATTGTGGCTGAGCAATTCTTTTTTTTATTTTTTTTTGGCTGAGCAGATTCATTTGTTGTTACAGTAGTATTTCTGCTACTTGCAAAAAAAGTCGGTCACATTGCACCTCGATTCCGCCTTGTGCCTTCTTTCAGCTTTCTTGTGATTTTCAGTCTTTGCGTGTTGTTTCAGCACCGACTCTCCCATTGACAAGATGTTGATGGTTTTTTCACAATATGCACAACGAACTGCATGTTTGTTGTCCATCACTTTTCGGACCCAGTCCTTATAAATGTCCTCTCAGCCAACGATCCTGAAAACGAACACTTTCCAGGCATTTTTACACTTTTTACTTGAAAACAAGCACTGAAGCAGCCGCATGTGGGAAGAATTTCAACATGGCGCATAAGATATCTCGCCGAATCTCGCGCACGTGACTGGATTTACAGTGACTATTAAAATTAGATCGTCTGCTCGAAAGATACGAAGGCGATCGATTTTTGGCAAATTTTATTTCATTTAATATATTTTTTGGGAGTTCATTTCTTATGACAAGGTACTTAGTTTTGTTTTTTGGCCCGATTAAAGGATTTAAACTGACCGCACCAATTTTAAAAGGACCTTTGACTGATTTGAAAGGACCTCCTTGCTGATATAAAGGACTTAACAGGCCTTTTGATGACCGATCAATTTCACAGCACTTTAAAGCACCTGAAAGGACCCCACGAACCATGTGCAATGTTCTGATATCATAAACGCATGGCAAGAAACTCAGAAAGAAAGACAGACAAACAAAAAGCGGAGAGGAGAACAATAGAATTGAACTTCCGTCAGGCTGCATGAGTGGCATGCTCAGGACACTCGACCTGCCCCCCCTGGAGGAAAGACGCAGGCACCAATGCCTCAGCCTCTTCTATAGGATTGCTGAGGGCCTTGTTCCAGCTCTCCCAGCAGACAAGTTCCTTACCCCGGTCTCCACTAATCGTCGCAGGATCAAGCTGACCAGATTCAAGGGGTTCCAAACCACCAACATCTTGTAAAGACAGGTCGTAAACCATTCTCATGGATTTTGTGTCCCAGAAGGGAGAACGGAGCAGTATCGTAGCTCCTTCTTCGTCAGGACTGCCACAGAGTGGAACCAACTGAGTGAGGCCACTGTCACCGCAGGCTCCGTCAGTGCATTCACATCAGCGCTGACCAGATCACCATCTGAGCCTGCATCCACTGACCACTATATTCATTAGTTTTGGTTGGTTTTTTTGCTTGCTTCTGGAAGTGGGGTCTGGGCCCTTCCGGCTGAACTGGGTTTTTTAATGGTCTTAATCCCAGGGTAAGCAGTAGCTCTTTCTCTTTTCTATCTTTTTCTTATAATTCTAATAAGGAATGCGCCCTCCTAGTTCCGTCGCGTCTATCGTCAGAAGTGGCGTCTGCGACGTATACCTCCAGATCCAGAAGTAAAAACAAACGATCAGAACTGTAAAATAACATTTAACCCTTTCACCGCCAATGTCGCATTTTTGCACCACAATGATTTAACACCAATGTCACTAAAACTAAAAGGCATAAAACCAGGGTCTGTTAATCCAAGGACCCCATTTTCTTAATTTTGGGAGGTAAGGATAGGCCTTACTTTATACATGTCACAGAGGAATTTTCAATATTGCAGATGATTTTTGTTCTCTACCCAGGGAAAAAAGTGCTGAAAAATGGCCAGCGGCGAAAAGGTTAAAAGGCTTACAATTAGATGACACACACAACAGTGAGAAAGAGATATTACCAAGTCGTGATTCTAGAGCAGGGATCCGTTGCAATGAAGTCTGGGCAGATTTTAACTCCTGTGTGAAGGACGCAATCTGGCTCTTCAAAGTTTTCTGATCAGACTGCAGGGCAGAGTAGTCTCTCTTCACATCCGCGATACTACTCCGGATTCCTGACACATCCGACTTGAGTTTGTCAACATCCTTCTTCATGTTAGATTTCAGGGTTGAGCATTCAGTCTTCAGACAGTTGACATCTTTCCTGAGGTCAGATTTCGAGGTATTACACTCAGTCTTCAAGCGGTCAACATCCTTCTTGACATCAGATTTCAAAGTAGCACACTCAGTCTTCACAGTGACCACTTCATTCTTCAGCGTTGTCATCTGTGCCCTCATGTTGTCCCTGTCAGCGTTCTGCACAGCCAGGTCCTGGTGAAGCTTGTCCAGCTGTGCCCTCATGGTGTCCCTGTCAGCGTTCTGCACAGCCAGGTCCTGGTGCACGATGTTGTTCTTGTCTTTCAGCGCCATCACCTCTCTGTGCAGAGCAGCCTGGTCAGACGTCAGCCTGGAGCTCTTGTCCTTCACTGCACTCAGCTCTCTCTGGATGTGGCTTTGCTCTGAGGACACAGTGCTCTGGGCAGTGTTCGTCGCGGTCACCTGCTGGGTCAGTAGTGTGTTGGAGGCCTGAAGCGAAGACACCTGACTTGTCAAAGAGTTCATCTTCTGACAAAGCTCCTCCCAAGCTGAGCTGGTCAGCACATGTGAAGATGATGCAGCTGCATTCCTCAAACCTTGGTCAGAAGGCAGATGAAGGGGTGTGTCAGCTTCTTTGATGTGGGTGGTGTCAGAATCATGACTGCTCTTCACTACTTTCCCCATGATGGACTGCAGACAGTGGTCCAGCTGTGCTGTGTTATTTTCAGTCTCATGTCTCAGCAGGGAAGCAGTAGATCCACTGGTGTTGTGCAGAATGGTCTGCAGGTCTCCATGGACAAACAAAGCAGCTTTGTGCCGAGCTTGAGGCGATGCAGGCAATCCCTGACTCCCTGATGTTTCTTGCTGAAGTGTGTCCAGTGTCTGCTGGGCTTCAGTCAAGCGGGTGTCCATTTGCTGAGCCAGGTCGTCACACACCTGCGTCAGGTTGTTCACAGAAGAGCGGTGAACATCGCCCACATGACCCATCAGAGTGGCATAACGAAGATGTATGCTGTTCTCAATGGCTTCTTTTTCCTGGAACAGTTTCTCCTTGTCCCCTCTCAGTTTCTTCACACAGTCTGCCACCATCTTCACCTGCTGCTGGTGTTGTCCTTGGCTGTTGCCTGTGTTGCCTACGGCTGAAGGATTCTGCCATGCTTTGTTCTGGCCTGAGTTGCCTGAAGTGCTGTGCAGTGCAGTGACCTGCCCTGAAGTGCTGTGCAGTGCTGTGACCTGGTCCCCCTGACAGGTGGAGCTGTGGTACGGGCGGCAGTGAAAGCAGAACTGACTCTGGCACTGGCTGCAGTGGAGCTGGGCTTCCTCCTCTCCATTGCACAGGTCACAGAGAGCAGTGCAGGTCAGGTCGGCCTGGTCACTGTCCTCCAGGTAGAAATTGCTCTGCAAAAGTACAACAGTCAACCCTGCTTGTTATTTTTGTTGTTGCTGAAACATATTCCTTGTTTAATTAAATATTGGGAAGACAGACTGACATGTACAAAATGGCAACATATACTATTGGCCCTCCCTCAATGGAGAGTTACTAAGCACTTAGTAAAATGGTGATGATGATGACAATGAAGATCAATATCTGAACATTAACAATACAAGACCTTAACAAGACCTTACCTGGAAGTTGCTGACACCCCCAGGTGGCACTGGAATAACCTGACGACAGGAGGGGCAAGCAATGCTGATTGATGATTCATCTCCACTGGCACTGGACTGTAACATACACACACATATATCATCTAGAGTCAGATCTATAGACAAGCACATTGCATCATTTCTAAGCCAGAAAGTCGAAAATCTTCAGATAACACTTTTGTACAGCCAGGGTTGGGGTGGGGGTTTAGAACACATAAAAAACACGTCACAACCTGCCTGACTTTGCAACAAAATTAAGTCATTACTTTCCAAACTTGCAGCCTCTGCCATCGACATTTTGCCCACGTCTCTCATCCCAGAATTGTTTTCCACCCTAATCTACTCCAGAAGCCACATTTTGGAGCATTCCAAAAACCAGAAGCCAACATTTTGGGGCATTCTAAAAACTGGAAACCACATTTTGAGTCACTCCAAAAACTGGAAGCCAACATTTTGGGGCATTCTAAAAACCAGAAACCACATTTTGGGGCATTTTTAAAACATGAAGCCAATATTTTGGGGCATTCTAAAAACCGGAAACGACATTTTACATTTTTAGGGCATTCCAAAACCGAAAATCCGGAGAACGCCGGAAGACAGCACCCCTAAAACAGTAAAAGCATAATTATTGTTTGCTTCTTTGGTTCTTCTTCTTCTTCTCCTTAGGCAGCCAACTTCATCACCTTGAAGATTCTGCTGCACTTTAGAGGGTAGTACGAAAAAGAGAGAAAATAGCAAAAGATAGAGTAGGCCTACATTTACTACAAAGCGAAATGATAACATATTATGGGGAAAAAGATCCCAAGACAGTCAGGAAATAATTGAAGTATTTACAGATACACAGTTTCACTGGCTGAGTTTGCATTGCCAGAATCAATCCGTTGATCTGTCTGTCGTTCTTCCCTCGAACAATACCAGAGTGGAACGCCCCTGCCCCAAGACACAGTGGAAGCTGAGACGCTGGACCTTTTCAGGTCTAGGCTCGGCTCCTTGCTCTGATCCTACAACCTTCATGCCCCTCCCCCCCCCCCCTGTCTTCCTCCCCCTCCCTTTCTGTTCTTCCATAAATGTTCACCACCACCCGGTTTGTTTTTGTTTTTCCATGGTGGTTATCTCTTCTGGTCTGGCGACTGTCACTGTGGGCCTTGTTGCATATTTTTGTATTTTACCCCCCCACCCACACCAGCATGCATCATTTGTTTAGATTCAGTTCATTTATTTTCTTCTAACTTCTTTGGTGACTGTAGCGAGGACCAACCACAAGAGTTATGTCCCTTGGAATAGAAAAGAGTTATCCTTAGTTTCGTCAGAGAAATTGGGCGCTCTACCTATCATTTTCCTGCTAACATTGAGAGCTTACTGACGACCCGGGTGGTAAAAAAGTGACCAATGAAGATCGAGGACACATCAAATTGTCGGAGATTCCTAAAATTAGTGAGGCCTGATGCAGGTGCCATTTTGTCTTGAATGTTTAGTTCGTCAGTTTTGTTTTTTTCTAATTTATGAATAAGTCTCCCAGTCAAGATACTGTTTTTAGTATAGTTTAGGTTGAATTTAATGATTTTAACCTTAAAACATTCAAACAAATTGAGCAGGTCATGTAGAAAATTGTTCATTTTGGTAAATAGACAAAACAAATTGACCTATCTGACCCCATAATTTTGCGCTTAAAAGACGTCTTTCGCGCACTTCCGGTAAACGTGTTTACTGAAACTTCTGACAAAATCATGAGCCAGACAGGTTTTTATCGATTTGTATTAGTTTTCTTTAGATTTATATTGACTCTGTACCATTTACAAAACATTGTTCATGGCTCTTGAACGTTTTTATTGCGCTATACTGGTCAAATCATCAAGGGAATCATGGCGCAAAATATTAACATAACTGGCGGGCCTGTCCCACAGTCCTGCTCTGTGTTGTTTTTGATTTTATGAGGCCCTGTACAGTTTTGAGTTTAGGGATACACAAGTAAAGAGTTTAAGAGATGTTCGTGAAACACACATCTACTTATTATGTTGTTCAAGTGGGCTTTTTGTTTGTTTGTTTGCTTGCAATGTCAATGGCTTTTTATTTGTGTGTGTGTGTGTGTATGTCACTGTGTGTGTGTGTATCACTATCACTGTATGTGTGTACAGGACAAATAGATCTATGCAGTTGGAAAGGCTATTAACTAATTACTCTCAAAAGGCAGTCTTCAAGTGGTGAAGACAAATGTTTTTTTCCCCTTATTATCTCCCTTGACAGTATTTTAATGAACATTTTGAAGTAAAATTGTTTTATTTTTTAAGTAACATAGCTGATTGAAATAAAAAGTTAATTAGTTCAAAGAATAGGTTAAGTCACACATTGCTCCAAATTTGCATGGATCATTTTGCATTTGTTGTTGTCTGCCCGCGGGTTGACGTGTTTTTTGAAAAAACAGTAAAAGAACGTCCTTATTGATTTTTTTCAAAAGGTCATAAAAAAGGCAAGAATGACTCTAAAATCAAAATTAAACTTGTATCCACAACTACACATCACAAGCAACCATTTGGCACAATTTTTTTAATTTTTTTTTCACTTTCCACAAATTATTGGTTGATGCTAGTGACTGGCGCTGAGCGTGACTTTCGTTTTTCTTTCTTTTTTCAATATCGGCAAAATCTTCAATCTGATGAAGGGGGCCGATTGACGAGAAGAAGAAGAAGATTATTAGCCATGCAACAGTGAAATTCAAATTGACCAAAGACTAAAGTCACCACCACAGAAGAAGAAGAAGTTAACGATTGCCACATGCTTGTCGCATGAAAAAAGGTATCTCGTAAAAATAAGTAGCTCGCTACTATGAGAGTCTGTATTTGCGACAACCACAAATTTAACTTTTTCTGTACTTTAACCATTTACCTAACCCTAACCCTATCCCTAACCCTAGAAAAAAGTGAAATTTGTGGTTCACGCTCAATGTCGCAAATACACACTGTCATAGTAGGTAGCGAGCTACTTATTTTTACGAGCTACCTTTTTTCATGCGACAATGCTCACCTCCGTTAAATGATATTGTGACAGTTGCTTCTTCTCCTTGTCGGCCAGTCTGGTCAAACATGGCAGACAGAAGGTGTGGAAGCAAGGCAGCAGTTTGGGCTGACGACCTCGGAAAGGTTCCAGGCACACACTGCAGTTCTCTCGGCTGTTCACTCCGTCTTTGCCGCAAGTCGCCATTGTTGATTTTAATTCTCACTTCGCTTGTTTCTGAACGCCTCCTGCTCGTCGTATGATCTCTAAAAGTTGAACGAAATTTCTGCAAAACCTATCCAAACCTTGCACCTCTGAGAAATGCTGACGTTTTGTTTCCACGAAAATAGCTTTTGTGGTTTCAGTTTCTGTCACGTGATTGGGTCACGTGCTGTTCCTACTTTCGGTTTTCCATATGCGGTCGCGCCTCTGTGTGTGTGTGTGTGTGTGTGTGTGTGTGTGTGTCTGTATCTGTATTCGGTACGTTGGCAGTAACCGTTGGCAGTGTGTGTGTGTGTGTGTGTGTGTGCAGGGCCGGACCTGGGGTGAAAAGAGGGGAGGGTTACAAATAGATTTGAGGGGGTCCAGCGGGCTTGCCCCCTAGCGGGGTCAAGGGGCAGAGCCCCTTGTGGGGGTCAGGGGGCAACGCCCCCTGAAGCTGAAGACATGGAAGTATCTGAAAAGGCAAAGAAAGCTTCTCCCGGAGCAATTAGTACATCAGCCTGAAAACAATTTCATTTTCTGCAGAAATCTGTGATTTCTACTACCACCATGTCTGACAAATAAGTGCGGCCTCTTCTGAGATCCACTGAGGGGCAGCACACTATACAAGCTGACACAAAATGACAAACAAAAACTTGAATGTCCCATATGTGCCTTCCCAGGTTGAGAGGACGTAAAGCTCAAATTTACAATACAATACAAACCAAAACTTGTGTCGTACTTCTAGCGGTGCCATAGCCGATGAGGTTTAACCGAGGCCGGCGTGGTTACCGCTACACCTATCTGTATTAATATTAAAAAAATCGGGACTTTACTGGTTTCGTACTGCCTCCGGGCATTGCCTCCAGTATTGTTCCCACCATATTTGTATTTACAAATGTCCCATATGTGTCTGATTCAGACCAAGAGGACGTAAAACACCATTTTCGTCGCAAACCAAAACTTGTTAGATAGAACATATACAATTAAACAATAGTAGAACTGATTGTAACCTACTTTCAAACGTTGGCTTAGATTTTGATCATGTATCAACAACAGGCAATGGCTTATGTTTAGATACACTTTATCTTCCCCCAAGGATTTTGTTGCCGTTGTCACTAGTCTAACTCCCCTTTCTCACACACACAGTGACACACACACCCCTCAGCCACCCACACACGCACACAATATATTGCTTTTTGTATTCACTGACAAATCTCATAAATATCTGCAGGAAGCACTTAATTAATTTACACACACGACTGAGTTAAAAAGACTATTACAACAGTGAGAATCCACTTTTTTTGAGTTATAACAAGGGGAGGGGAGAGAAAAAAAACATGAACAAAAATTGATAATGTGGGAAAACTGATGCTAAAATGAAGAAGAAAAAAAAACGCACGCGCACACACACACACACACACACACACACACACACACACACACACACACACACACACACACACACACACACACACAGAGGCAATAAAGAAGAACATGAAATATGAAGAGTTCACAAAATGCAAGGGAAAAAATGAAATAACTGGCCAAAGAAAATTGGTCACATGGGAAAATATCATGCCCAAAAGTGAAATCACACACACACACACACATACACACAGTGTCTTCAGACACTTTAAATCGATTTTAATTCTCTCTCTCTCTCTCTCTCTCTCTCTCTCTCTCTCTCTCTCTCTCTCTCTCAGTCTCTCTCTCTCTCTCTCTCTCTCTCTCTCTCTCTCTCTCTCTCTCTCTCTCTCTCTCTCTCTCTTTTTTGTTGTTGCGGCGGGAGGGGGGTGTTCCGGAACCCAGGTAACCCCCCCCCCCCCAATGACCGGCCTTGAGTGTGTGTGTGTGTGTGTGTGTGTGTGTGTGTGTGCGCGCGCGCGTGTGCGCGTGCGCACTTGTGTGTGTATGTGCAGATACACAGACGTACAGATACACACGCAATGGCACACATGCAGACACACACACACACGCACGCACGCACACGCACACACACACACACACACACACATACACACACACACACACACACACACACACACACACACACACACACACACACACACACACACACACACACACACACACAAGCGCGAGCGCATATGGACATCCGAAAGTTTGCTTTTCTAAAAACGTTATGGTCATCACTCTATTTTGAAATTTGAATGTTTTCTTGTGTGTGCGCTTTGTTTTATATTTCTGTGCCCCAAGTGGGTGTGAAATAAATTATTTGCCTTGCCTTGCCTTGCCAACAAGACGTGCACACACACACTCACACACACACGCGCGCGCGCAAACACACATTCACACACACATGCAGACACACACGCATACATACAGAATGACACACACATAACCCCCATCCACACACACACACACACACACACACACATGCGCACCAGCGCGCGCGCGCACACACACGGCGCGCACGCGAGGTTTGCAGGCTTCTGGACAATTTTATTAGAGTTGCTCCCCTTTCAAAACAACAACTTGAAACGCGCTGGGATGGACCGAACAACAACACCTGCCGTGGAAAAAGCGCTTTGAATCCACACAACTTCCATCTATCTCCAGTAAGTCTACATCCTGTGCTCTTTTTTACTTGTTATTTGCAGCTAGAAGATTTTGTACGCGTTTCATTAAGTAGTTTGAACGCATTTAAAAAGTTGTCAGTGTTGGCAACGCTTGACATGACTGGAGTTGCACTGGCTCAATCATGCTACCGTAATGATATTAATAGCCCCGTGAAATATTGTCACCTGAAGTGCAAAAGTGCCACTGTGGGTTGGTTAATTAAAATAGAGCATTTGCCACGCGCCGGTGACCTTGAATTTCACTGAGTTGAATTAAGAGAGTTGAATTAGAGAGGTCAGCGCAACTCGGGCAGAACGAGCTCGGGCAAGTTAGTAGTCTAGTATAGTGAACGAACACTCGTGGCAAACGCCCTATTACGTCTTAGTTCACATGGCAATTAAGACATGATTTATTGTCAGAGATGATGATTTTTCTTACTGCGCTGAATGAGCCTGGCGACCTCTCTTCCATCTTTTCTTTGTCTTTCACCGGTTACATTTCCAAAGTCCATAAGGCAAAAAAAAAAAAGAAGTCTATTTGGGGTTTCATCAGTTTAAACCAGCGGGAGGGGGGGAAGTCGTTTAAGAGAGGTCGTTTACATAGTAAAATGCATCCGTGCGAACAAATCCGGTCTCAAATCAGAGGTGGTCGCTTAACAGAGGGTCGTAAAATAGGGGTTTGTAGTAATACAAAAACCCACGCAACTTAATGCATAGAGGGACATAATTTCACATAGGATCCAAAGTTAAAAAGAGCCCAGGGGAGCACAGAGGGGTAGAGGTGTAACCCTACCTATTTTGACTCTAAGTTGAAAAATGAAATTTGATCACCTGTGAGTCTTTTACTGCAAAATCTTCCCATTGGGCCTGCAGGCTTGCCAGGAATTGTGCGCTGTGGTGTGTAAACGCGCAAATAATAATTGTGAACGATGGGAAGTTTTGTTTAGTTTTCATTCATAATTTCAAAGGCTTTTATGTGAACTGGATAAATTGTTGAGTGGCTTTATTAGTGTGGGAGCGAGCTCTTCCTTTACACAGAAAAAAGGAGAGAGAGACGAGAGAGAGAGAGAGAGAGAGAGAGAGAGAGAGAGAGAGAGAGAGAGAGAGAGAGAGAGATTTGCAAGTGTGCGTGTGTGTGTGTGTGTGTGTGTGTGTGTGTGTGTGTGTGTGTGTGTGTGCATGTGTATTGATATAGTATTAGTAGTTTGTACGAGTGTGTATGTCACTATGTGTATGTGCATAACCATGTGTGTATATGCGTGCATCTGTGTGACTGTGTGTGTGTTTTTTCCCCATTTTTAACTCTTTCCCACATTTACCCTTAGTATCAGTACAGTGGAACCTCCCTTATAAGACCTCCCATTATAAGACTCCCTCCCACATAAGACCTACTTTTCTGAGACATTACTCTTCTTTGTAAGTATTGAAATTACCTCCCTTATAAGACCCCTCCCTTATAAGACCTCGTTTTGGATGATTTTTGAAGGTCTTATATACTCTTCACATCTCACCATTTTCTTCTCAAATACTTTCTACATTGGACAAAGGGGGAAGAAAGGAAAGTGTGTGGGAGGGAGGGGAAGAGAGAAGGATGGGTGTAACTGCAGTACAGTGGAACCTCCCTTATAAGACCTTCATAAATCATCCAAAATGACGTCGTACATGGCGAAAGCCGATACGCGATGTTAAACTGAACTTCCATCCATCCAAAATGAAGTAGTAAGAAATACTTGTGGC
>CM065708.1:23855766-23878266 GCA_017654935.2 Phymorhynchus buccinoides | reverse complement strand
GGAAGTTTGTATAAAAGTTCAGCTGTATCTCGTGAACTACTGAACAGAATCGCTTCAAATTTTGGGCTATGTATTTTATGCGTTCTGTAAGGGTGGAAAGTGGTGTGTTTATTGGGGGGTGGGGTGGAGAGGACATTATAACTCTGGCCGGGTTTGCATTGTCACAATGTGTTGCTGCCGCTCGGCGATGCCCTTGTTCTTTCTGTTGTTGATAATAGCTTTGTCTTTGTGTTGTGGGCCGGTATCTAAGGGTGTTGAACAGCACTGCTTCCGAGCATGGGGATACAGTGTGTGTGTGTGTGTGTGTGTGTGTCAGTACAAGTAGTTCCCCCACCTTCTGGGAGTTCTCTGATAGCAACTTCCTCTAATCTATAACTCGTTTTACTCTGCCTTTTCCTTTTCTTACAATCATCTAATATTTTTCTGACTTTTGGGCTCATTCTTCCTGCCTGTTCCCCAAGAAATCTTCTAAATAATTTTCTGCTTTGGCGCTCCTCCGAAATCGGAATGTGTCGGCTGAATGCAGCGGAGAGACCTGTGAACACGGAAAAACGGACACATACGTACCTTATCCATTATGGTCATACGGCCTGGGAATGCAGAAGAAGAAGAAGAAGAAGAAGAAGAAAAAGAAGAGCGCTGTGTAATTATATTGATTAGTTAACAGTTGAGTTGTGTTAAAGTCCTTAATACATTTATTCTATAGTGTGGCTTCTCCGAAATCGGAATGTGTCGGCTGTATGCAGCGGGGAGACCTGTGAACACTGAAAACTGGACACATGCATACCTTACCCATTATGGTCATACGGCCTGGGAATGCAGAAGAAGAAGAAGAAGAGCACTGTATGATTACATTGATGTGTTAACAGTTGAGTTGTGTCAAAGCCCTTACTAAATTTATGCTATAGTGTGAATAATGCAGTCTGAGGGCTCCCAGGGACCCCCATTTGGGGGTCTATGAAGTACTAAAATTCTAAAGGACCTCTAAAAGAATGTGCAGGGGGTCCCAGGGATGCACTAAAAAAAATTCTTTTTAGCATTCGCAATGCCACTCGGGGACCCTCTATCCCGCCTCTAGGACCCTCTATGCTGTATGTGAAGGAGTCCCTGGGACCCCTTGTTTTGCGGGACGATTGGGAGCCCTGGCAGTGAGGAATGTGTCAAGTATTGCAGTATATTAAGCTGTTTGTCGCGTGCGTATCGATTGCCAGTGTCACTGGGTCGTACATGGTGACAGCTGCTGCACGTAGCGAAAAGGAAAACAACACTGCAGAAGATGAGTCACCGATTCCTGGGCAAAAAGATGCTCACCAGACAAATAACTTGCAAACTAAAGGGAAAAAAAAAAACAAGAGGCAAAGCCTTTGAGGTTCACTCGGGGGTGGGTGGGTGGGGGGGGGGGGTGCTTAAGTACAAGATTGCCAACAAATAATGACTTTGAGATTGAGGGTCGTAAACATGAGGGGGTGGGGGGGGTAAAAAAGTTAAAAATAGTCTGCCCCATTTTTTCTGACTTCTGCTTCCTTGGCCAGCCTCCCCCCTCTCCCATCCATACCCCCACCCCACCCTTATTTTTGTTTCTACTCCCAACCTATTTTCTCGAACTCGGTTGCTGTTGTACAGTACTCCCCCCCCCCCCCCCCCTCAAAGTGTGTGATTTACATTTTTTTCATCAGCATCTGTTTTACATAATTTTGTACATCTGTTTGTACAACTAAGGGTATATAATTATATATATTTAAAAAAAATCTGTGTAGCCCCGTGAAATGTGAATGTACTATAAGTTGTAGTAGTAGTACTTAGTAGTAGTAGTAGTTAGTAGTAGTATTCGCAGCAGTTGTTGCTGATTGTTATGTTCGTTTTTACCGGCCAAACTAAGTCTGAACGGTATTGTTTTGTCTGCTCATGTTATTGGATTTTTGTTTCATGTTTTTATTCCATTTCAATTCTGTGTAAAGCGCCCTGTAGCCTACATAGTAGGATGGGCGCTATATAAAATGTCCTCATTATTATTATTATTATTAGTAGTAGTAGTATACTTGTAGTATACTTACAGCTATCTGTATTAATTTAAAAAATCGGGACTTTACTGGTTTCGTACTGCCTCTGGACATTGCCTCCAGTATTGTTCCCACCATATTTGTATTTACAAATGTCCCATATGTGTCTGATTCAGACCAAGAGGACGTAAAACACCATTTTCGTCGCCCTTTATTATTATTATTATTAGGTTGCATGGTAAGTGCAACAGGCTTGCGGGAAAGGCAAAAGTGTGTGTGTGTGTGGGGGGGAGAATTATTGATCGATCTTTGTAAGGTAGACTGCATATATTATTGCCCCCTCAAGATGATTTCACCATATGTTTCATACAGGCTGCAGTGTGCACCACACACACACGCACACACACAGGACTGACGCAGCGAAGAGGAAGACGCATTCCTCGCATACCTGTCCTATCGGCCACCAGACTGGGGACATCTTGTTTCGCCTGCTGCGTCAGGTGAGCTGGCAGATGGATTTCAGAAGAGAAATCCTGGTAAAGGTCAAGATGTGCCACCCCCCCTACATTTCTCGGTGAATTCCATTTTTCCATTTTTGCCTTTCTTACCAAACATAAAGCTATATTTTATGAACCTTTTCAGCTAATTATCTTTTTGGAATAATAACCCTAACCCTACCCCCCCCCTACACGGGAAAATGCAATGAACCACGACTGTGACAAATATGCGGTGTACTGCAGTACATAGGGGGGGGGGGGGGGGTAGGGTTAGGGATAGGGTTAGGGTTATTACTCCAAAAAGATAATTAGCTGAAAAGGTTCATAAAATACAGCTTTATGTTTGGTAAGAAAGGCAAAAACGGAAAAATGGAATTAACTGAGAAATGCAGGGGGGGGGCACATCTTTACCGTTGCCGAGATCCCGCCCCCTTGGGGATCTTTCGTACAAATAGTCCCCCCACCTTCTGGAAGTTTTGTGCTTGTAGCTTCCTCTAATATGTCACTCTCTTTGACTCTGCCTTTTCCCTTTGCTTACTGTCATCTGCTATCTTTCTATCTTACTGGTCCATTCTCCTGCCTTTTCTCTATACATGCTGGGCCCAACTATTTCTTAGGCGCATAACGGCAGCATGACGCATCTCTGCTCATGTGACAGGAAACTGTCTGAGCGAATGAAGAAAAAGAAAAGAAATCCTGAGGGATTGCATAGTCGGTGAAATTCACAAACCTCGTATCTCAATTTTTTTAAATAAAAAAGTTAGATACGTCATAGTCAGCTCTCTAATTTTTCCAGCCACATTCCGCCAAAAGCTCGCATCTCTAACGACTTTCTATCTGGGGTAAATGAGGTGGTGTAAATAGAAGAAAAACCTGTGTAAGTCCCAAATTCAGATCTACTTAAGGACAAAAACCTCTTCGTTGTTTTCAAGTATTACAAAAAAAAAGAAGAAGTAATCATATAATAAAAAGGCAAGTGTGTGTGTGTGTGTGTCTGTCTGTCTGTCTGTGTGAAACACAAAACGGGCCTTTTAACTCCGCCGTTTTTCGACCGAATTGCTTCAAATTTGCTATGAGCCCTAACGGGGCGATGGCAACGGCAACCGAGGCGGCGGTTTGGCAAATGCGCAAAACGCGTATCCGCCGGCCTCTCGGCGCCCGTATCTCCGGTATTTCTGGACTGATTGCCTTCAACTTTGGCAGGTACATGACCGGGGACGGTGACTATCGATGTGCCAAACCGGAAGCAAATCGATTCAGAAACGCGTGCGATATACGCCACTTCACCTTTTCACAAATAACCCAGCCGTTTCTTAACACTGAATCGCTTCAAATTTGCTGTCAGGCTTGCAGTGGCCGGGGCAAAGCCTGGCAGCAAATTTGAAGAGAATCGGGAGAGCGCGTCACTCTCAGAGCAGCGCCAACAGGAAACGGGGCCTTATAACTCCACCTTTTCTTAACCGAATCGCTTCAAATTTGCTGTACTCAGCGTTACCAGTACTTGGCGTTACCGTTACTAGGCGTTGCCGTTACTAGAGAGAGCGCATCACTCTCAGAGGAGTGCCAACGGGAAACGGGGCCTTATAACTCCGCCTTTTCTTAACCGAATCGCTTCAAATTTGCTGTACTCAGCGTTACCAGTACTTGGCGTTACCGTTACTAGGCGTTACCGGTACTCGGCGTTGCGCTAGTTTTACCAAAATGCAGGGCTAAACTCGCAATGTCTTTAACAACATATTCATCATAGTTAATGACTTGTGGTAAACGCGGTTAATTTTTTAAAACAGTTTTTTTTATTTTTCTCAAAACTACCAAAATTGAGATTTGTGAATTTCACGATGATACGCTGCATGCAGAAACTTGTGCGCAAATAAGTAAAAGAAAGTAAGAAACAAGCGGATGGGATTTAAAACCCTTTCACCGCCAATGTCGCATTTATGCACCACAATGGTTTAACACCCATGTCACTAAAAGGCATCAAATCAGGGCCTGTTATCTGAAGACCCCTTTTTATTTATTTTGGGAGGTAGGCAAGCATAGGCCTGATGTTATACATGTCACAGAGGAATTCACAATATTACAGATACATTTTTTTCTCTACCCATTTAAGTTTAATGGTATATTTTGGCTGAAAAAAGGCTGGCGACGAAAGGGTTAAATTAAAGCGCACTGTCATTCTCTGTAGCAGTGTCTATGATACAACACGTCAGAAGTCCCACCTCTCAGGTACCATATCTGGGTCGGTGTGTCCCACATACAGACTTTCCTCATATACGATCGAGGCTGCTCTTTAAGGTGATGTCTCGTTTTCGTGCAGGAGGAAATTTGTATGGGAGCCACACTAATGGTCAAAATAAGATTTCTTACCAGCGAGAGAGGGAAACGCGTGAAATCCGTGATTTTCACTCACTGACCTGGTGGGTCTTTAAGATACTGAGCAGTCACTCCTTTATCTGTCCCTGCACATATCCCATCTGCTTATTTCATACTTTCTTTTACTTATGTTGCATATTGCCGACGTGGGTTTCCGCATGTAAATGTGCACAGGCCCCTATTAGGTAGAGGAATTGTTTTTGTTGCTGCTTAGTGTGTTTTGTTGCCTGTTACAGGGCTCCCAATCATCCCACAAAACAAGGGGTCCCAGGGACTCCTTCACTTACGGCATAGAGGGTCCTAGAGGAGGAATAGAGGGTCCCAATGACATTGCAAATGCTAAAATGTATGCGCATGCACACACACACACACACAAATGCACGCACACACACACACACACACACACACACACACACACACACACACACACACACACATGTATGCCTATGTATGTACAACATCGTAAACGGAACAGCCCCAAATAAAATAATAAGTTCCTTTACATTAAATGAAAATCGACATACTCATAAGCTTTCATTTCCTAAGCCCCATAACGATCTGTTCAAATCCAGCTTGACATACTCTGGGGGAAACACATGGAACAACTTGCCATCATTCTTGAAATCATGTCCATCTAAACCAGCTTTTAAAAAAGCTTTAAAGAAGCACCTGGTTGATAAATTGTAATCTGGCATTATTGAGATGTATATATGCATTGATTGTTCTTATGTCTGGAAATATTATTTTCTTCCTTCTATCTTCCCTTTCCTTCTGTTTTTTGTTTTGTTTTCCAATTGTGTGTGCAGGTGTGTGTGTGTGTGTGTGTGTGTGTGAGTGTGTGTGTGTGTGTGTGTGTGTGTGTGTGTGTGTGTGTGTGTGTGTGTGTGTGTGTGTGTGTGTGTGTGTGTGTGTGTGTGTGTGTGTGTGTGTGTGTGTGTATGTGTGTGTGTGAGTGAGCGTGTGTGTGTGAGTGAGCGTATGTGTGTGTGTGTATATGCGCACACGCGCGCATGTGTGTATGTGAGTGTTTCCTCCCCCAGCTTTCTCTCCCTCTCTCTTCCTCCCTATTCCCTTCTCTCTCTTCTGTTTGGTTCTTTGTTGTTGTTTTTTTCTTTCATTATACTGATCATAATGTTTTCTGTTTTGTGTTCCTGTAAATATGTTAAGTTCATTGATTTTTGATTGATGTGTATTTTTTTTAATGAGGGCAGGATGAAAAAAAAGCTTTGTTAGCTTATTCTTTAACCCTCAATAAAGATGATTTTGACTTGACTTGACTTGACTTGACACACACACACACACACACACACCTTGGGTAAATGAGGTTGTGTAAATAGAAGAAAAACTCGTAAGTCCCAAATTCAAATCTACTTAAGTACAAAAAACTCATATCTTTGTTGTTTACAAGTATATGTAATACAAAAATGAATACAAATAAAAATAAAATAAAAAAATGCCTGTGTCGAGAATCATACCCGGAACCATTGGCATGACAGACAGAGACTCTACCAATGAGCTATCGAGGCTTTCAGTGTTGATGAGTTTCTTAACTCATGTTGCCTGTTGAATACTCTCTAACCCACTAATCTAAAATGTTATCTGTTTGTTATCTGTTTACAGTGTTGTTTTAAGTATTTAATTATTCAAATCATTATTGTTTGAAAGCTTGCATAGACATCTATTTGTGTGCAAAGTTTGAACAATGTGTGCCTTCTATTTCCCGAGAAAATGCTAACGTTAAAGTTTGGAGATTAGACCATGGACGCAACACACACACACTGTACACACAGACACACAACCGAACAACTATCATACTATAGACTCACTTTGTGTTAACTTCGTTAACATGAGTGAGCCAAAAATGAATACATTAGAGAATGCATTGCATACAATCATAGCACAACACACTAACACCCACCTCCCTTCAACCCCCACCCTCCCCCCACCCACAACCATCCCCCACCCCCACCCCACCCCACCCACCCCATCCCACCTCAGAATGGTCATTTTGACACTTAATGTCCCTTTCGTGGTGCTGGGTCACAAATATGCAGACAGGTTTGACCTTTAAAGACCCCCCCCACGTCGCGTGTCACATTCCCTCTTATGCTAGGAAGATTTCTTAAGATTTCTTACCAGCTGTAAGAGGGAAAACATGTGAAAACCGTGATTTGGACACGTGACCTGGTGGGTCTTTTAAGTTACCTGCCGGTTTTGTTGTGATCATCTGAACTCATCATTTCATTTTGAGGATTGGACTTTGACTTTACGACTTGAAGTCACATTATTCTAAACAGCTTTTTTCTCATCCACGTTTTGCAGTGACCCGTCTGGACTGAGAACAGTGAAAGGAGGAGAAGAAGGAATCGAGCGCCATGGGCAACCAGGTTGTCGGACACTACATCATCGACGACGTGGACTCTGATGACAACTTTGACGCCTACAAGCATGACAGCCCTCCCTTCCCCCCCTCCTCCTCAGCCCCGGGGAAAGGGGCTGGGGGGGAGGGGTACATGGAAGGGGAGGAGGGGTTGGGTGAGCTTGGTGAGGAGCAGTTGGTGTCACGAGCGTCTCGGGCCCTTCAGTCCTCCTGCCAGACGGTCAACAAGGGTGAGTACAGGGTGTCTCATAAAACAAGAGGCAAAGCCTTCAAGGCTCGCTCGAACAGGCACGGACGATAATTTTCAAAGCTGAAATCTTTTTTGTGTGTGAATGACAATGGCAATGACTTGCACCCCAGGAGGTTTGTTTTTCTTCCCTGGCTCTTTAAGTGCCAAAGCTTTGGGGATTTGTTGGTCTTGATGTGGAGACCAGCGCCAATGTCCTAAACTATGTCCTTAGACATTCATTCACAGACACAGATACAGGCAGACTGACAGTCTGCTACTCTCTTTCTGTGTCTGTCTGTCTGCCTCTCTCTCTCTCACACACCCACACCCACACATACTTACTTTTTGGGTTAAGATCAGCCTTTAGGATTGTTTCATAAAACTGAGAGAAGCTGACTTTGAGATTGAGGGTAGTAAACATGAGGGTGGGTGGGTGTCTAAAGTAAAACTTTGCCCAACCATTGAAGGTCTTTGCTGGCTGAAATCGGCATAGATATTTATTGTGAAAAGCGGGGCAGTGGGTGGATGCCTCGTGCCTCCATACAGGGAGCTGGACAACCCTGCCTCCCCCCCCCCCCCTCCATGAGTCTCCTCGTGGGGATATCAGGAGGGGGTCTTTTGTACAAAATAGTTCCCACACCTTCTGGAAGTTCTGTGTTTGTAACTTCCTCTAATCTGTCACTCTCTTTGACTCTGCCTTTTCCCTTTGCTTTCTTCTGTCATCTAGTGTCTTTCTGCCTTAGAGGCACCATTCTCTTCATGCCTTTAACCCTTTCACCGCCAGCCATTTTTCAGCAAAAAAAATACCATTAATCTTAACCCTCTCACTCTGATCAATCGAACCGATAATCTATATTGAATACCAAGTGATGGGAAGTAACTCCGAACGTCACACCAAATCTTTTATTTACAAATAAATCACCCAGAATAAAGTCTAACTCACATTTAATTTCTGAAAGATGCATATTGAATAGCAATGATGATATTTTCATTCCAAAGCTAACACACTGTCACACAACAAACCATGAACTAGAATAAAAAATCTGTAATGGCGCTCCGAGCATCGCGCCGAGTCATTATACTGCACACCCCTGTTGAAAAGCTTTTGAATGTTTCATGATTTATGCAAGAAATTCTTCAAGAAGTTCATGAAGTACAATTCAAAAAACTTCTTGCTTTTGCAATGAAACTCAAATGAGACTTATTCATAAAGATACACATTGTTCATGAAACTGTACTTCAAGAAGTTCTTGAAGATTCATATTCATGTTTATTCATGAAAGATTTTTCTTCATGAATCAGGTGTCTCATTTGAGTTTCATTGCAAGTGCAAGAAGTTTCATGAAGACTTATTGAACATCTTATGCAGCCTTATTCATGCATAAGCATGAAGACTTCATGCAGCCTTGACAGAGGAACTCTGGAACACACCCTGTGAACAAGAGGGGGGGGGGGGCAGTCGACCCTGTGACACGGGAAGATACCACAGGGTGGACTGATTCCTGATGCGAAGGAGACACAAAGTAATCAGAAGATTGAGTGGAAATGACCGGACCGATTTTTAGACCGGAAGAATCCAGGTTTGGATGGAGTTGACGAAATGAAACGTCCATTCTCATCACGAGCGAGAATGACGCTAGAAACCGAAGAGGGTTGAGTTTGAGAAACCGAAGGAGTGTGAGAAGGGGAAGCCATGATCATGATGGCTAACACGTTACACAACTGAGTTAAGGAGCGAGACCGGTGCAGCACACAAAAAATTATAAAACAAGAAAATATCAAAGAACTGAAAGCTCTAAATTACATGAAATCGATCAGTGGAAACAGAAGAAACTGTTAGACTGACTAAAAATAAGGAATGAACACACCAGATAGAAACAAAACAGATAGATAACTCAGCACTAGGCCACACACGCCACACAATGGAGGCGCTAGAAAGTCGTAATGACGGAAGTCGTAGCCCATTGGACTAGCGCCTAGCCACTATTGGATGCAAGGGGGAATAACCCCCAGGTCATGGTCGTTGGGGCTACTTTGCAGATCTATTTTTCTTAATTTCCCATACCGCATGTAACCGCAAGTGCCGCACTTTCCCAAACCGCATGTAACCGCAACCGCGATACTTGCTTCGTTTGCAACCGTTACTTAAAGGAAGAGAGAACTCTCTAGTGAAGAAAGGAAGCTTTAGCGACTGCCGTAAAGCGTTCTACTTCTTCTTCTTCGGCGCCATTTGTCTATTGCTTTCAGTTTTGCCAATTGTTATCGAATTTTCATCAAGTTTGATTTTTGTGGAAATTTTTCCTCAAAATGGCGGATCATCCCAACATCGAGGATGATATTTTTTACGATTTGATCGAAGAAATGTGTCAAAATCATGCACTAGGCTTGGGAATTGACGATGAAAGTGACGTTAGTGTGGGGACAGAGTCGTCTGCTTCGTCGGCGAGCAATTGCGATCGATCTGACGATTCGGATTCGGATTCAATCTCAACTACTGCTGACACTGATTCGGACGAGTGGTCAGATACTGTTCGCGATTATGATTTTGAGGATTTTACTCGCGATGTTGGGCCAACAAAGGAGTTGTCACTTGAAGCAGAGCCAGTGGAGTATTTCTACAAGTTTGTTGTGTCCACGCACGTATATTCAGTGCAATAATTTTGTGTTTGTGATCGCAAGTGTGTTCCGTGGTACTCTGCCACTGCATTCTTTTTGAGGCGGTCACTCAGAAAAACACCGTCTTTTTATTAATAAAATGAATATTTTTATGAATAATTTTATGAATAGTTGATGAATGTATGAATCTTCATAAAAATACGCGTTTTCTGAATATTCTTTTTATGAAGATTTTATGAACTTGGTTGCATGCATAAAAACTTCTTGAAAATTCATATAAAATATTTCATGAATACGAATGCATGAAGTGCTTTGTTGAATCGTTCATGAATCTGCTTGAATCTTCTTGAAAATCCATGACTTCATGAAATCGTTTTCGCCAGGGACGTCACGTGGAAAGAAGAAAAAATTTTGGGGTCACTTCGAAAAATCCGTTCAAAAAGACTATTGGGTCCTTTCCCTTGCTGTAAGAACCAAAAACGGACCACTGAGAGTCAGGAACAGGAAGAACTAACTTAGTATATTGCATTGTGGGTAGGGCAAAAGTGAAAGTGAAACTACTAGACCGGGCGTTCAGCGGGCGCAATCGGGGGCTACGGGAGCCAATGGTAAAGAAAGAAATCGGTCGGATCTGGCGTATGCAGCCGTGAGAGGGTTAACAGGGTACAGAAAAAAGAATCTGCAAAATTGCTAATTCCTCTGTGACATGTATAACATTAGACCTATCCTTACCTCCCAAAATTAAGAAAACAGAGTCTTCGGATTACAGTCCCTGATTTGATGCCTTTTAGTGACATGGGGGTTAAACCTTTGTGGTGCATAAATGCGACACTGGCGGTGAAAGGGTTAAAAAAACAACAACTTCCAAATATTTTTCTTCTTCGAGCTCCTCCAAAATCGGAATGCGTCGGCTGTGCGCAGCAGCAGGGAGACCGGTGAAAACTAAAACATGGGCACATACGTACCTTACCCATTATGGCCATATGGCCTGAGAATGTAGAAGAAGAAGAAGAAGAAGAGAAGAATTGTGAAAAAGGAATCAATTGCCAACTACAGTGGAACCTCCCTTACAAGACCTTCAAAAATCATCCAAAATGAGGTCTCAAACGGAGGGGTCTTATCAGGAGGGTAATTTTAATACAGTGGAACCTCCCTTATAAGACCTTCAAAAAACATCCAAAATGAGGTCTCATAACGGAGGGGTCTTATCAGGGGGGTAATTTTAATACAGTGGAACCTCCCTTACAAGACCTTCAAAAACCATCCAAAATGAGGTCTTATAACGGAGGGGTCTTATCAGGGGGGTAATTTTAATACAGTGGAACCTCCCTTATAAGACCTTCCAAAAACATCCAAAATGAGGTCTCACAACGGAGGGGTCTTATCAGGAGGGTAATTTTAATACAGTGGAACCTCCCTTATAAGACCTTCAAAAAACATCCAAAATGAGGTCTCATAATGGAGGGGTCTTATCAGGGGGGTAATTTTAATACTTACAAAGAAGGGCAATGTCTCAGAGAAGTAGGTCTTAATATGGGAGGGAGTCTTATAATGGGAGGTCTTATATAAGGGAGGTTCCACTGTACTGAGTTTAATGTTAAGTTAATGATAGTGTGTGGTGCATGTATGCCAACCACAGAGTCAGCAGTCTAAAACTAGCACAGTGCGTTGTTGATTCTGTTATGTTTAGTCCTGTGCCGACGACACTGCCAGACTACAATGTAGCGCCGACAGACAATACCCCACTGAGTGCCAATCTCAAAGCTCTAATTACATGGCAGTTATTAGTATATTACAGCTTGTCTGCTAGACACTCTTGGGGATATACTTTGCTGGTCTTTGCTGTACATTTGAGACACGCATTTTAGTGTTTTATAATATTTTCTGGGGTGTGTTTTTCACCAAACAGATTTTGTTGTTGTTGACAGGTGGGTCTTGTTTTTAATTATTTTTGCCAGCGTTGATAATCGTTAATACCTGTATGTGTATTGGTTAAAGTACTGAGGTTCTTGTTTTCAAGCACAAATGCTTTTCGCAGTTTGAAAAAAAAAAAGTTTAAAAAAAAGATATGAAGGATTGATAGTGATGAGTTATTTGCGTAGTGTTGGAGCATGTAGAAGTGAACTGACATCTTTGTTTTAAGCTTCCATGTATACACTGTGTAGTCTTAGAAGCTTAGACTGAGTAAGAGCATTTCAGCTGAAGTCTTTTTAACCCTTTCCCCGGCAGCCATTTTTTAGCCAAAAAGTACCATTAAATTTAACTGTGAAGAGAAGAAAAAAAATGATTTGCAATACAGTGGAACCTCCCTTATAAGACCTTCAAATATCATCAAGAATGAAGTCTTATAAGGGAGGGGTCTTGTAAGGGAGGGGTCTTATAAGGGAGGGGTCTTATAAGGGAGGGGTCTTATAAGGGAGGGGTCTTATAAGGGAGGGGTCTTATAAGGGAGGTAATTCTAATACTTACAAAGAAGGGCAATATCTCAGAGAAGTAGGTCTTATATGGGAGGTCTTATAAGGGAGGTTCCACTGTATTAGGAATTCCTCTGTGACATGTATAACATTGGGCCTATCCTTACCTCCCAAAATTACGAAAATAGGGTCTAAGTTCAGACAGCAGGCCCTGATTTGATGCCTTTTAGTGACATGGGTGTTAAACCATTGTGGTGCATAAATGCGACATTGGCGGTGAAAGGGTTAACCATCACCTTATTTTACAGAGTTGTATTTCCTGGACTGAGAGAACCATGCTCCCTATAATGTGCTTGATAAAATAGCTTAAAAAACAAGAGGCAAAGCCTTCAAGGCTCACTTGAACAGGCACATGTGGGACAACAACAAACAAAGATTGAGGGGGGGGGGGGGGGGGGTCTAAAGTACAATAAAATGTTAAAGTACAAATGAAAATATCGTTAATGGATACAACTTTAAAAAAACAACGAAAGTGCCTGTGCCGAGAATCGAACCCAGAACCATTGGCATGACAGACAGACACTCTACCAATGAGCTATCGAGGCTTTCAGTGTTGATGAGTTTCCTAACTCATGTTGCCTGTTGAATACTCTCTAACCCACTAATCTAAAATGTTATCTGTTTTAACTTTGTTAACACGAGTGAGCCAAAAAGTGTTAAAATAACGATTATGTGGGGTTTTTTTTAAGAAGGGGAGTAGGGGAGAGATGCAGTATTTTTTTAGATTTAATATGATGATGGTGCAATTTTCTGAAGCCTGAATTCAGGCAGTTTGATACAAGTTCAGACAGTGGTCTGCCTGAAGAACCCCCACAAGGATTTATACACACATTCGCCCAATACATCAAGCTTCACTCCCACCAAATGCAAAGACATTCAAATCCAATTGGCCTGCCGCGTGCTTGTCTACTTTCAAAGCTTATGTCGCTGATTTTTGTTTGTGGCTCAAGCCACAAACCTATAACTCACTTTGTCGGTCGGTCGGTCTGTCGGTCTGTCGGTCCAAAATTGTCGCACTTCAAATCGAGGCTACACTTCTGGCCGCTCTTTAAAATGATGTATTTTAAAAGCGTACAAAATAATAAACATATGTAATACAGACACTACAACAGACACGACGAGTATGCGGTGCTTCTTTTGATGAGGAGAAGTAGGATACATAGTTTTAAATGTTTTCCAAAAGATATAAAAAGTTACGAAATGGTGCAGAGATAACATTCTGGTTTACAGATTAAAATTATTGAAAAGCCAGGGGAGGTAACTCATGATTGGAGTGGTAAAAATAGACCGCGTGCCACAAACTATTGCGATTTCGCGCTTGTTTTTTGGTGGTTTTGCCGCCAGCCATTTATTCAGCCAAAGATAACCATTAAGTTTAACTGATTAGAGATTTGTTTTTATCTGCAATATTGGGAATTCCTCTGTGACATGTATAACATTAGGCCTATCCTTACCTCCCAAAGTTAAAAAAATAGGGTCTTCAGGGTGTGGGTGTGGGTGCGGACGTGTGTGTGTGTGTGCGTGCGTGTTGTGGCTATGTGCATGTTTTTTTATAGTTAATATTGTAGTAGCTTATGATCTATGTATTTATTAAAATAATTGTGGAGCCGCCGTGAGCTCATGAGAGAAAGGGCGCTCTATAAATGTTAGTTATTATTATTATTATAACAGGTCCTGACCTCCCAAAGTTAAAAAAGTAGGGTCTTCAGATAATAATAATAATAATAATAGGGGATACTTATATAGCGCGATACCCCACAATGGGCTCATCGCGCTTTACAACAATATAAATGCATTACAAATCATTTTAAAAAACTAAAAACAAAAACAAAACAAAACAAATAGTTAACAGCATCATATTAAAGTGTCATACATAAAATCACAAATTGACTAAAAACATTTATCAATTAAGACAATATAAAACAGCACGTCACACGAAAACTATGGGAAATATACAACTTTTAAAATATGACAGGTCCTGATTTGATGCCTTTTAGTGACAACGGGTGTTAAACCATTGTGGTGCATGAATGCGACATTGGCAGTGAAAGGGTTAAACCATTGTGGTGCATGAATGCGACATTGGCAGTGAAAGGGTTAAACCATTGTGGTGCATGAATGCGACATTGGCAGTGAAAGGGTTAAACCATTGTGGTGCATGAATGCGACATTGGCAGTGAAAGGGTTAAAACCATTGTGGTGCATGAATGCGACATTGGCAGTGAAAGGGTTAAACCATTGTGGTGCATGAATGCGACATTGGCAGTGAAAGGGTTAAACCATTGTGGTGCATGAATGCGACATTGGCAGTGAAAGGGTTAAACCATTGTGGTGCATGAATGCGACATTGGCAGTGAAAGGGTTAAACCATTGTGGTGCATGAATGCGACATTGGCAGTGAAAGGGTTAAAACATTGTGGTGCATGAATGCGACATTGGCAGTGAAAGGGTTAAAACCATTGTGGTGCATGAATGCGACATTGGCAGTGAAAGGGTTAAACCATTGTGGTGCATGAATGCGACATTGGCAGTGAAAGGGTTAAACCATTGTGGTGCATGAATGCAACATTGTCTTCTAAGATCGGTCAAAATAAAGTGTTTTTCGTCATTTCGCATGGCGGTTTAATGTTCTGTAATGTTCCGTTTGTGGGTCTCCTTGCAAAATACGGAATTTTGAGAAAAAGTACGGAATCTTATTTCGTGGAGTACCTAAAAAAGAAATTGGGGGTAGGCAGGTCTGCACTTGACCAAAAAAAAAGTTGCCACTCTCTCGTCAGTTGAGATGCAACGGACAACCAGGAACGTCAAAACAATATGTGGCGCTTGAAGAGTTAACCCTTTCGCCGCCAGCAAAAAAAAAATCCCATCATACTTATTTGTGTGGAGAAAAAAAATCATATGCAATATTGGGAATTCCTCTGTGACATGTATATAGTAAGGCATATCCTTACCTCCCCAAATTAAGAAAATAGGCTTTTTGGATAACAGACCCCGATGTTTGATGTGTTTTAGTGACATGGGTATTAAACCATTGTGGTGCCAAAATGCGACATTGGTGGCGAAAGGGTTAATGTCTATGAAATATGGTATTCTTTCACTCGTGTCTTTCCAGAAAGCAACGGATCATCGTCGCCCCAGCAGCTGATGACTGCAGACTCCGCAGCCAAGACGTCATCCATGCCTCCCAATACTGCAACCGACACCAGCACCGACCGATCTCTGAGCGAGGAAGAGGAGAGAACTCTGGCCCTCCTGGAGAAAGAGCTCCTCTCCATGGACGGAGACGACTCCGGTGACAACGACAACGACAATGACGGCTCCGACATCAGACGCAAGTTCTCCGACGCCGACTCCGTCCTTCAGCAACACAACCACCGCGACGGGCGACCAGACTTTTTTGCTAAGAAAACCGCTACTACTACTACTACTACTACGGAAACCAAAACGGTCAATTTCGCCGATTCGCCTCAATACGTCGAAGAGGCGAAAGTCGGAGTGAGATCGTCGGAAATCCCTCGGAGACAAGCGTCCAAGTCGCCGACGCGGTCGGGCATTCCTATGTACCAGAGGAGCAATTCTGGAAACGGTGGTGGTGGTGGAGGAGGAGGAGGAAAGCAGAGGCCCATGGTCAGTTCGGACACTGGCGTAGTAGCAGCGGTCAGTGGTGGTTCTGCTAATACTGCTGCTGCTGCTGCTGCTGCTGGACGTAAGGAGGAGAACGGAGCGACGGCGTGGGAGGTGCACATCTCTGACATATCGGGCCGCGCCAAGAGGCCCAAGAAGAAACGAGGTGAGTGTGTAAGACATTGCCCTTCTTTGTAAGTATTAAAACTACCTCCCTTATAAGACCCCTCCCTTATAAGACCTCATTTTGGATGATTTTTGAAGGTCTTATAAGGGAGGTTCCACTGTATTGTTGTGTTTCCACTGCATGGGTGCAACTTTTCCTGGTATACAAGGATTTCCTGTTTTTGAATGTTACCAGAAAAGGAAGTTCCTTTTTTTTTAAAAACTTGTCAAACAAGATCTTTGTGCGTCTACTGTAAATTTTGACCAAATGACAACTTTTTCGTTGCCACTGGGTTTAGCGTATGCTAAGTGCATGGGCACATGGGACCTCGGTTTATCGTCTCATCCGAAAGACTGTTGGTAATGGAGGTGGATTGTCTGTCGAAGGAAGTGGAGTCTATAGTAAGTTACAATGGAACAGAGGGCTCGATGAAGTTTTAAATCAAAGTTTTATGGGGGAAAAACACTGAAGAAGACCTTACATAATTGGGAAGATGATTAGTGATAGTAATTAGAGAGAGAGAGAGAGAGAGAGAGAGAGAGAGAGAGAGAGAGAGAGAGAATAAATATGTGTGTGTGTGCGTGTGCGTGCGTGCTTGCACGCCTGCCTGCCTGCCTGCATGTATGCAAGGAAGTGCATGCGCTTGTAAATGTAGCTGAGAATGAGTTATTATGGATTGAAGAGGGGATCAATTGGGCGCCAGGTGTTGCCTATGCTGCACACACGCATACATATGTACAAATATTGTCTTCAGACAACTAGTCCAGGGACATTATTCCTCATTCCTGTTGCTGTATGAATCATTTTATTGATAGATTACGTAGCAGTAGCCTGTTACAGCTGTTGGTCTATTATTTGCACATCTCTCTCTCTCTGTCTCTGTCTCTCAGTCTCTGTCTGTCTCTGCTTTCAATTCAATTTTCTGTCTCATTTCCCATTTCTCTTTCTCTCTGTCTCTCAGTCTCTGTCTGTCTGCTTTCAATTCAATTTTCTGTCTCATTTTCCATTTCTCTTTCTCTCTGTCTCTGTCTCTCAGTCCCTGTCTGTCTCTGCTTTCAATTAAATACTGTCTCATTTCCCATTTCTCTTTCTCACTGCTTTCTGTCTCTCTCTTTTGTACAAGATAATGTCGACAGCACACAGGTCACCGTAGCGACAAGAGCAACAGCATCATAGCCAACATCAATTACAGCAGCAAAATTACAGCAGCATATAGCGCATAATCTTGCTAAGCAACTCAATGCGCTTTTCACTCACCATTCGTACAAACATTTCTAACAGACTGGTTCACGTATTTCCACCATACATCTCTATGAAAATGAATACATTAGTGTCATTAGAGAATGCATTGCATATAATCATAACACAACACACTGGGGAAAGGATCATAGACTTTACAGAGATAAAGCTTTCCTGAAGAAGTGGGTTTTTAGTTGGGACTTGAATGAAGGAAGAGTGGACTGGTTACGGGTATGGTCAGGGAGAGAATTCCAAACGCTTGGTGCAACGAAACTAAACGCCCTCTCACCCGAAGATTTCAAGGACCCACTTAGGAACTTTAAGAAGTTTCTGGGAAGAAGATCGAATACACTTTCCCTACCCTATCGATCCGATATTTTTATGTTTTTTATCTCTTTCGCCTCATATTGACACTGCATTGCTCCGTAATGCACTACAGGACCGTACAGGATAATGCAGCAATGTGCAGTTAAAGGCAACACTGTATAACATACCATAATACAGCACGACATATCACGTAACAATGCACCGCATCACAACAAAACGCAACACTACACAACACAAAACAAAGACAATACAGACAAACCTCTATTTTAAGACTTCCAAAATGTCTGGAAAAATTGGTCGTAAATTGGAGGGGTCGTATGACGGAGGTTTTCACTGGCAGCTGTAGAAAGAAAAAGTTCAGCACAGTTCATACTCTCTTCTTCATGCACACATACAATGACATATTAAAACTGGATTTGGGTCTTTCCAACTCCATAGGATTGTGCAATCGATATTACAGTTTCACTTTGCCGACTTCTTTTAATCACCTCCACTCTCGTCCAAAGTCAGTGGTTTTCTTTTTCAAAGTCAGTGGTTTTCGTGCTTTTCCTACGCTCTCCGCCATCTTTTCTACAACAAGGGAAGCGACTCCGCTTTCAGGCCCTTGACCGTGGTTGTTTCCCTTTGCTCGAAGTCTATGCAGACGACAGCAACGGTCGTAAAAACCAACAAAATGGCGGTCGTAAGTCGCGTTTTAGAGGAAGTCGTTTAAGAGAGGTCGTTTACATAGTAAAATGCATCTGTGCCAACAAATCCGGTCTCAAATGAGAGGTGGTCGCTTAACAGAGGGTCGTAAAATAGGGGTTTGTCTGTACTCAAACACAGTGAGTTTCCCTATACCCAATCAATCCATGTCACGTTTATTTTACGACTATCGCTTTCTCACTTTATTATTTCGCCATAACAAAGTTTTGTTTTGAGCTCACTCGTGTTATTGTTCGAAAGCTGGCATAGACATCTGTATATGTGTGCAAAGTTTGAACCATGTATGCCTTATATTTCCCGAGAAAATGTGGAGATTAGACCACGGACGCAACACACACACACACACACACACACACACACACACACACACCACACACACACACAACCGAACAACTATCATACTATTGGCTCACTCGTGTTAACTTGTTCGGTTGTGTGTGTGTGTGTGTGTGTGTGTGTGTGTGTGTGTGTGTGTGTTGTGTCCATGGTCTAATCTCCAAACTTTAACGTTGGCATATTCTCGGGAAATAGAAGACGTACATTGTTCAAAGTTTCAATACGCATGAATGTTTATGCAAGCTTTCAAACAAAAATGATTTGATTAATTAAATACTTAAAACAACACTGTAAACAGATACAAACAGATAACATTATAGATTAGTGGATTAGAGAGTATTCAACAGGCAACATGAGTTAAGAAACTCATCAACACTGAAAGCTCATTGGTAGAGCTCCAGATCATGATAGCCATCTCCGCAGTGGCTGGGGGCTAATAAGTACTAAAATAGGATATAGTTCACATAGTTTGAATCATTTCAGCAAATTATACTATTTTTCTTACACAAAAAAGCATTAGATACAAAATAAATACGTTAATTGCATGTTTTTACAGTTCTGTAGTCCCATGGTGGCCATTTTGAATATTACGTCATAACTCAAAATGCCCAACATTTACAACTTGGCCTCCAATAGATTTCGATTCAGCACCCTCAAATCATGTTAGATCGACATAAAAACCTAATAAAAATCGCAAAACAAGGCCAAGCTTAATTTCCCCTGAACTACTACTAAACTAGGCCTACTGACTAGACCCCAAATTACGTCATTTGATCAAATTGCCCGTAGACAAGATTTCAAGATAGCAGAAGACAGAGAAGAAAAAAGGTCAGCGCAATTTTTGCTAACTTTGAGCTAACAGTATGATTGCGTTCAGTTTTATGCTTGTCTGTGACTTTGAATAATGTCAGAGTTTATCATCCAAATCGATTTTGCATCATTCTGCATGTTGTTTACGAGAAGCTCACAGTTCGGATGGAGCTGATCCTAGCCACTTATGGACCTTTAATGGTATTTTTTGGTTGAAATATGGCTGGCGGCGAAAGGGTTAAACCCCCACCCCACCCCCACCCCACGAGTGAGCCTTGAAGGTTTTGCCTCTTGTTTTGTTGTTTTGTTTTTTCCACAGCAAAGTTATTATTTTTTCCCTATCCACAGCCGGGCTTCCCACCTCCTGGGGCGACCAGACTTCTACCACCACCACCTCCTCCTCCTCTTCCTCCTGTTCCCCCTCCTCCATCAGCTGCGCCGAGGATGCGTCCCCACTCCAGCCCAGCCCCCCTCCTCCCTCCACCCCCCTCGTGGACCCCCTCATCACGCTGGAAGGGATCATGATGCGCAAGGTGCTGGACATGCGGAGATGGTCAGTGGATTATGTGTCACGATGTGTGTGTGTGTTTATATAGAAGCAGACCTGTTTACCTTGAGGATTTTGCCGTAATTTTTAGGAAACAAAAGTCAAATTACGATAATTACGGCGACTGGAAAGAAAACCCCCAGAAAAAAAAGCAATCCTAAAAAACAACACACCACTACTGGGTCGAGTTTTTCTAGATAACGGTCGCCGCGCGAATAACGCTTACGCCAAACAGGGCTTAAGAAACACTTTAGAAAACGTTTGCAGAAGAATATTACAAGCTCTTGTCTGATTGGTCAAATTTTTATTTTATTTTAATGGACCAATCAACAACAAGAAATGTATTCACCCCCTACTAGTTCCGGATAGTTCGCCGCTTGCTCGGTGTTTGGCAAGAACGAAACGCCAGGCGAACTATCGGCAAACGAAGGGTGTTCCTTAGACCGTTTTTGCCGATTTGAGCGAGCGCAACGTAACGTTAGCCCTTGTGAAACGGACCCCAGTTGCGTCGGCAAGCAATGCTTTTGAAACAATGCGGTGAAAAGTCATTCCGGTTCCCAGCATGCAATGCGCGTCAATTTCTTTTCATTCTGTTTCAAGATGGCATCAAAGCGACCGCGTGGTGAGATCACAAGCAGTTTGAGCAGGTTAGTAAGCTGAGTTTGAAAGAGAAAAGGCCATTACATGGTTACAATTTTGTTTTTTAAAGATCTCCCAGTGCACTTTTGCTTACATGTGATTGTGTCATTACAAATAGTTTTCTTGATAATCGGGTTTTGTGAAGAAAAAAAAATCGGCTGCACGATGGATTACGTTTTATTTTTCAAAATTACAATTTTTTTGTTTCAGAAATTACAGATTTGCTAAATAGGGGTAAACAGGTCCGTAGAAGGTTGCAGCGAGCATTTTGGATAACTGCGTGAGTGGATAAGGTCGTGTCTTCTTCGATCTTTCAATCTGTTGATTACAGAACGAAGAAGGCGACGAAGGTAAAGGGGAAGAAGGGAGAGGGGAAGGTAGACTTCAGGCGTTCACTCCCTTACAAGACCAACAGTAACACCAACGTTTTTAAGTTCGTAGTTCCCGTTTTAGATAATCTTGTGCTGTTACGCATTAAACCATGTCAGTGTGATGAACAGTGGAGCCTCCCTTATAAGACCTCCCATTATAAGACTCCCTCCCATATAAGACCTACTTCTCTGAGACATTGCCCTTCTTTGTAAGTATTAAAATTACCTCCCTTGTACAACTCCCTCCCATTTAAGACCTAATTTTAGATGATTTTTGACGGTCTTATAAAGGAGGTTCCACAGTCGCAGCAAATAAACAACAAGAACTTCTTTGCTACACTCTGCAAGAAGAAATCGAATGTCTGGTTCCTCAACTTCACTTGGATAAGGAGGTCAGGGTTTTTAAAGGCAGACCCAGCCGGGGTAATATTAACCATTTCAAAGTAAGGCGAGGAAGCCGCACATGCTAAATACAAATCTCTCTTTAAGCTAAGTTAAGCTTTTCTGCCTCTTCTTCTTCTGCGTTCCCAGGCCATATGGCCATGATGGGTGAAATAGGTACGTGTCCGGTTTTCATTTTTCACAGGCCTCCCCGCTGCGTACAGCTGACACATTCCGATTTCGGAGGAGCTCAAAAGAAATCAATTGTTTTGAATTTTTTTTTGGGGGGGGCAGGTGAATGGGCCAAAGGCAGAAAAACACTGCAGGCATGACATGGTTGTGGTAAGGGATTACAGTCCCTTATAAGACCTTCAAAAACCATCCAAAATGAGGTCTTCAGGCATGGGAATTGTCCGCGATTTCCGCGATAATTTTTTTTAAAGGGCAAAGTTTTTGTTACTAAATACTTCCATTTTTATGATAATATTATATTTTAACGCTGTAAAAATGAGGAGGGGGGGATTTTCAGAGTTTTTTGTCTAATCTGACAATTCCCATGCCTGGGTCTTATAAGGGAGGGGTCTTATAAGGGAGGTAATTTTAATACTTACAAAGAAGGGCAATGTCTCAGAGAAGTATAGATCTTATGTGGGAGGGAGTCTTATAATGGGAGGTCTTATAAGGGAGGTTCCATTGTATTGGATCTGTTTTCCAACTTCCACTTTTATCATCTTCGCTGTTCCTCTTTGTTGATTAGAATTTGATACTGACTTAAGTTCATTCCTC
>CM065708.1:23837623-23855266 GCA_017654935.2 Phymorhynchus buccinoides | reverse complement strand
GGCACACTATATTGGAACATAGAGGAATTACTGAATATGGTATTCAATGGGAATAGAGGATCTGAAAACGGGTATTATTGGAACTAGAGGATTCTGCAATACAGGTGTTACATGTGTCAAAGAGGTCTGAGTGGGTACTTATAGGAATAGGGAGGGTTTATGAATGGGTATTATGGGGGGGTGGGGGGTGGATACAGTAGTCAGGGATTAGGAGAGTGTCCGAAATATGGGTATACCTGGGAACACAGAGTTGGATACAGGCATGGAGGGGTCTGAATACGTGTATTACTGGAGCACAGATGGTTTTTTGGATAACAGGTATTACTGGAGCATATAGGTTTTGAGTACGGCTATACAGCTAGAAATTTAACATGAAGGTCGGGAAACATAGGTGTTTTGGCACGGGATTAGGAGCATGGAAAGTACAGGCTTTACGGGAGCATAAACTATAGCACTGTGAAAAATGTGAAAAACGGAAGTAACAGAAGAGTTCTGGACAGTAAGGACACTTAGTTCGGTAGTGAAAATAATGCTTTACGCCCTCTTGGCCTTCGGCCATGTGGGCATGGATTTTACTGGGGATAAAAGAGGGGGGGGGCGGGGAGGGGAAGGGGAGTTCCGGTTAGTAAATGCTGGAAACACGACATGGCTGCTCGTAATCATAATGGAGGGGAGTAAGGTCTCAGTTATCATTTTGGAGATGTAATAATATTAGGTCCTGGTTCATGTGGGCACATTCGTTGACTATAAACAGTTATGTTATCTTATTTGTTACTTGCTACGACCACATTAATACCCTAGACTTGAAAGACAACAAAAAAAATAGTTGTTAATGGTATGTAACGTCCGTTTTTAACATTTCTATTTTGGGAAACCTGAACTACCCCAAACCGACTTCAAAACGACGACAGTAGAGAAAGATAACCCAAAAGACCGAATTATGAGACAGTGCTATAGAGGGTGTTTTGTATAAATGTTAGCATAGAGCATAGAGTACGGTCAGATGACAACACAAAGAATAAGACCAAGATACATAGAGACAGGGGAAATAATAATAATTACTTTTACATTTATATAGCGCTTTACCTCAGCTGAGCCCAAAGCGCTTTACAATCAATGACTCATCAACAGACACACACAAAAACGTACGCACGCAGACACGCACACAAACACAGACATGCGTGCACACACAACCCACAAAACCAAAACACACACAAGCACACATGTATGCACACATGCATGCTCACACACACACATACACCACAAAACACAGCACAAACCTCTTATTCAATCTTCCCTCACGTGCACACAACGATAGACAACTGATCAAATATTTAGGGCGCAGCAGGAAAAAGATGGGTTTTAAGAGAGGTTTTGAATGAGGAGACTGAGTTGGAGTGTCGGAGAGGAGAAGGCAGAGAATTCCACAGAGATGGTGCTTGACAAGAAAAAGAACGTTGGCCAGCAGATTTGAGACGGATGGAGGGAATGGAAAGGAGACGAGAATCAGAAGACGAACGTAGTTGGCGAGCTGGGACATAGAGATGAAGAAGATCAGAGAGATACACGGGAGCTTGATCATTCAGTGACTTGAAGGCAAGGATGAGAAGTTTGTAGTCAATACGTGATTGAACTGGGAGCCAATGTAGGGAACGAAGAACCGGAAAGAAGAAAGACTATCGAAAGAGTATAGAATGAGGCAGAGAAAGAGAGAGGGAAAGAGATAAGAGGAAAAGAGATAAGAGGAAAAGAGAAAAGAAAAAGACATTGATATACATACACACATCGACAGATGGAGAGAGAGAGAGAGAGAGAGAGAGAGAGAGAGAGAGAGAGAGAGAAGAGAGAGAGAGAGAGAGGGGGTGGGGTGGGGTGGAAACCATGAGTACCAATACATTTCATGCTTCCAAATTTATATGGTGACGGCAGGTGGGCATGACTGGTAGAAGGAGAAGAAAATTTTAATAAAAACAAAACAAACAAAAAACGTTTCAAATTCGACTTTGTTTTTATATTTTTTTAGATAACGGTTTCATCTCAAATTTCATTCAAAACAATACTTTAAATTAAAAGAAAAACGGGCCATTTTGCCGTTGTGCGAAAACCGAACGAAAAAGGGAGAGGGAAACACAAGTGCTTGTATTTCGTGCAGGAAATGGTGCTGATGATGACAATAATGAATGAAAGGAGTCCCAGTGTCATGAGAAATAAGTAGCTCCCATGAAATATCTACCCTTCGCATGCAAACTATAACCATCCTAACCCTATCCCTAACCACGGAAAGAACCAAGACATAGAGCAGGAGGGTGTAAATCCACATATTAGCTGAGAAATCGATGTACAAAGCCATGCCACTTAGTTTTGTAAAAATCACAATGGCTGACAAGCAAACACTTCGAATGAGGAATGCCTACTTATTTCATGAGGTAGAATATTCTCTTCACACCGGTGTGAAGACATGGCTTTGTACATCGATTTCTCGGCAAATATGTAGATTTACACCCTCCTGCTCTATTTCTTGGTTCTTTCCGTGGTTAGGGATAGGGTTAGGGTAAGGATGGTTATAGTTCGCACGCGAAAGGTAGATATTTTATGGGAGCTACTTATTTCTCATGACAACGGCCTGAAAAGTCTAGGCCTAGTTACTCAAATCACGTGTGTTTTTCGTTTGTGACCAGTCGACCACGCATGGAAACAAGAAACTCGAAAATGATTGACATTGTTGTACTGTGGGAGCGTGAACATCATAACTTGCATTAAACTCTGGGACAAGTTCAATAATAATAAAAACAAAAATAATAATGGGAATTTATAAAGCGCTCTTTCTCAGATTAGTTAGTTAGTTAGTCTGTTATTAGTCCCGTCAACAGCTGTGGTTATCTCAGGACTGTCACCGCATAAAAATCCACCACGTATAGCAAAACACAAATCCATGAATCTTAACAATGTACAAAACCTGAAAACAAAAAATGTAGTACAATTCATAACATGACACTTCCATCATTATACCCGATAGCTCATAAGTCCACACAGTGCTGGAAACATGGAGCTACCATACTCTCATTTATCGGATCCAGGTTTTTAAAAAAAAAGTAAAAAAGGATAACAAACACATACTAGAAAGCTAAAATACATAAAAAAATGCTATATAAGCTAATATGCACTGCAGAATGGACAACAGGTGCCCACTCAAGTGCGTAATTATCACGTACGGATGCCAGACAGTGTACAATAAAAAAAAAAACCTGGCATGTCATAAATTGTAAAAAGGAAAAACGTGGAAGGGTTTTATAGAAAAAATGCAGGTGAATGGACCAACAAGGCAGAAAAAAGTAGACGCCAGAAAGCAAAAAGAAGAGAAAAGGCAGAGTCAAAGAGAGTGACAGAGTAGGGGAAGTTACTAGCATAGAACTTCCAGAAGAAGGGGGAACTATTTCTGCTGAAAGACCCCCCGGTATGCCCACGGGAGGGCCATGACCACATAAGCCAGCCTAAGCCGTTGCCCGCCTCCTACGACGATGACATGTGGTTGGACTTTAGGAGGCTGTTGGGCTACTCGCCGCAAGCCCCCCCCCCCCCCCCCCCCCCCCCCCCCCCCCATGAAAGGTGGAAGCCCGCCGGGGGGAGACTTTCTCAGATGAACTCAGTGCACTTTACATTGATAACAAGAACAACAAGGCAAACAAATAATGAACTAGAGCGCTAAGATGCTAAATTACCAACCGCGCGGCATCGTTATTCGGCTCCAGTGACCTTGACCTAACCTTCATTATCGAACTTGGCCTAGATCTCAATTCCTACTACCTACCCGCATGCAAAATTTGAGCATCCTAAGTCTATCCGTTCAAACGCTAGAGAGAATACATACAAACATACATACATAGTCCGCCTCAGACACGAGTGAAAACATTACCAATCCGCTCTCTACGATCGCGGTTGGCAATCATTAGAAAGTAAAATAAACACGATGATTGCACGCAACATTATCTCTCTCTCTCTCTCTCTCTCTCTCTCTCTCTCTCTCTCTCTCTCTCTCACACACACACACACACACACCTGCATGGACGCAGGCACATACACATATATACACAAACACACATGAACGCACGCACGCACACACACACAATTATATAAGAGTAAAATAGTTACAATATGAAAATTCTAAGAAGAAACATAGACCACATTCACATTCTCAATCAAGAAGGAACATAGACCACATTCACAATCAACTTTGGATACAATACTACAACTTGAAATAAAATCATACTGTCATCGACATACCAGTTACATAACTAAGTATAATAGACAAATTTTGCAAGAACAAAAATACCATTCTACCTCATTTACAAGCATTTAAAGTTCAACATAACTTACGAATTATAAAATAATTGTAAATTGAAAAAATGCCAAACGTTTCAGGTACGGACTTGCTGACGTCACCGAAGACATCACCAGATGCAGGGGAATAACTGGGATATAGTTGGGGTTTTGGGTGCTTTTAAACAGTTAGGAGGGTTATATCCCCAGACCAATTTGCCAGATTGACTCTTAATAGTTCTCTTTTACATTTGACAATTTTTTAATGTATTTTTTCTTAATTTTTCTCTGGCGGTCAAGGGGTTAATATTTAAAAAATAAAATAAAATAATACTAATAGCACTGCAGTAAAGCAAAAGAACAAGAACAACCAACAACAACCTAGATTCACTCCAAAACTGGTTCCCAGATTAATCATTATACATCTGTATCGTTAAAAAATTCGGGACTTTCCTGGAGTTGCACTGCCTCCCGGGCATTGCCTCCAGGATCGTTCCCACCATCTTTATATCTACTAATGTCCCATATATGTGTCTGTTTCAGACCGGAGGACGTTAAACGGATTTTCATTCATTCAGTCCCAGATCGATTTAATTTATTATTTTGTAACTTATACATCTATCATTAAAAAATCAGGACTTTCCTGGTGTTGCACTGCCTTCGGGCATTGCCTCCAGGATCGTTCCCACCATCTTTATCTCTATAAATGTCCCATATGTGTCTGTTCCAGACCGGAGGACGTTAAACGAATTTTCATTCTGGTCCCCAGATATGCAGTGTGTGGTAGGGACCTAAAGCCCCAGGACAACAACAATCACTCCAAAATTTGAACAATAATCTACTTGTAGGGACAATCAAACACAACTTACCGTAAAATGTGGACTATAACTTGTACTATAAGCCACTACTTTTTTCCTCAACTTTGGCCCATGCGGCTTATAGACTGATGCGGTTTATCTGTGGATTTGTTTCCATTCTACATTTATCAGTATGATTAAATCTGTTTCTGGCCACATTCTTTAGCCTATTTTGAGCTTCTTCAGATTCAAAACTGGTTTTGGTAATCAATAGATTCAAATATCATGTGTCCTGAGAACATTAAATAATCACGTTCTGAGGAGAATTTCTATATTTGTGTTGGTTTGTGGACATACACAAATTTCTCTGCAGCTTATAAACTGGTGCGGCTTATATCTGAATAAATACATAATTTTTTGTTAATTTAAGGGATGCGGCTTATATACAGGTGCATCTTGTAGTCCAGTTTTTACGGTATCAAATTCTGTTCCTTTTAAAAGTATTACATGTATTATCTTTAGACTGTAAAGTTTAGAGACTGACAAACAAACAATTTGAACTATCGGTAGAGGTAACAAAATCCTAACAAGTAACAGTCAAATACAAATGTGACCCAGCACCACGAAAGGGACATTAAGTCGCTGGGCTAGTTTCTCACAACAGGCCTGTAAAGTCAAAAGTATTATTTTATGTCAATTTTGAGTTATGGGTATTTTCTTGCTTTTTAACATCTTCTTTTTCATACCATAAAGGAATATCTTTAATACGGTCTCTAAATATTATTCCAAAAAGTGCTTTCAAATTAGTTGGTTGGTGCATTTTCTTAGTACAGGCTAGACTTCAGAGTGTGATTTCTCAAAAAGGCCGACAGTCACCTTACCAACTTTAAATGCTCATAACTCTGCAACAAAAAAAGGATGAAGAAAGTTTTTTATATCACAACAACAACAACAACATACAGTATTTATACGGCGCTGAATCTTGATAGAAATCAAATCAAAGCGCACACACACGTTAGCATTCAAAGCGCATTCAAACACAATACAAAGCGAACACACACACGGATAACATAAATGGAATATAGCAGAAACAGACCTAATGGCAAGAGAGAGAAGATAAAGAGAGAGGAGCTTTAATGACGGGGGAACAGGTGGGTTTTGAGGTTAGCTTTGAAAGCAGAGAGAGTCGGTCGCTGACGGAGGGAGAGAGGAAGTTTGTTCCAGGAGGTCGGTCCTGAGACAGCAAAAGAGCGCCGACCAACAGTTGAAAGCTTATACCTAGGGATCTGGAGAGAAAGAGGGTCAGAAACTGAACATAAAAGAAATATCACCAGAAAGAGAATGGTCTGAAGTTTCTAACTATCATTTTCTCAGAATGGTCATTTTGACACTTAATGTCCCTTTCATGGCGCCGGGTCACAAATAACCAATCCAATGATCAAAGCATTTTGGGAAAATGAAATGTTATTTTGCTAATTGCTTACATTAACTCTATCATGAAAAAAATGTCAGAACAATTCCATATTACGATCAAAGTCCAACAGTTGATAATTCAAGTCACAGAAGTTCCATATCAGGATTGAGACATTTCAATTAGAATTGAATTATAATCTGCAAACTTTGGCCTACATGTATTTTCTTCTTCATTAACATCAGTTCAAACAATGTACTGCTCAGTCTAATATACATATGCATTAATCACTTCAACAAAGATGAAAAACAAGGGGTGGCATGGGGTCAGCGATGAGTCAGTTGACTAAGTTCAGTTCAATGGGCAATTTAAACTCTGCACTTGTCTATTAAAATGCATTTCATCAAATGTACAGATCAACACCAAGCTGATTTATTAACTCGCTCTGGATGAATGAGCCAGCTCCGGCTCATGAGAGTTTCCGATTCCCAATTCGCAGCTACACCCCGGCTTGTTCAAGTCGCAGAATCGGAGATCAGCAGTCCAAAGGGAGTGAATCTAATTCTATGTTAGGCCATCAGGAGGCAACCAACCGAGGAGACTGCACTGCTGCTGAGTCACGTTTTCAAGAGGTTTTGATTTCTGGCGTGCAACCAGCTCTCAAGAGCCACACCGTAACCTACTTTCAGTTTGCTTTCACCTTGCCTCTCTTGAAATCAACCAATGCCTCTCTTGAAATCAACCAATCATTGCAGACTTTATTCTCAGGTTTGGCTGTAGGGGGGGGTCGGATGGGGGGACGGGGGGACGGGGGGAGGGGGTTAAAAGATTGGAATGTGAAGTTTTCCTTCTTTCTATGTGTTAGCTGATTTTGTCAATTGGAGACTTCTTCTTCTTCTGCGTTCCCAGGCCATATGGCCATAATGGGTAAGGTATGCGTCTGGTTTTTAGTTTTCACTGGTCTCCCCGCTGTGTACAGCCGACATATTCCGATTTTGGAGGAGCTCAAAAGGAGAAAAAGTCAATAGGAGACAAACGACAAAGGTATGGAATCTGATATTTCACGATCGTTTAGTGCATGGTGTTAGTAATCTTCTCTGAAAATATCAGTCTGTAACTTTTCATAACTTTTTTTGTGGTGATGTGTTTTCGAACCTAGTCAAATGGCCCGTCTTGAACGGTTGTAAGGGGAAGCATGTGGCTAGTGTGCCCCAAACCTTGCAGTGTTTGTGTTAAAGGTGACTGGGGTGAGAGAATGGAGAAGAAAAGCCACATTTGTTTTACGCATCAGGCTGAAGAAGCACATCGGTGAAAATGGTCACCCATCCACAGTCGAAGGTGTACACATCATCACCGAAGGTTCTCAGCCACACACGTTCACCAACATTCATTTTCACAGCAGTGTGGCCGGTGCACACGCACTCGCCAGATGCACCCGCAAAACCAACATCCACCGCACTGGTCTATGTACATCTGCAATAAAAGTGCAAGGCACTACTGTTCTAAACAGGAGTACAAATGCACATTTAAAGAACATCAACAGTCAAAAGGTTCTGCTTTACACGTCAGGCTGGACCAGCATCCCAGTGAAAGAGGTCAGCGAATCACCATTAAAGGTGCACACATCATCGCTGAAGGTCCTCAACCACACACGCTCACCTGCATTCATTCTCAAAGCACAGTGGCCTGTGCACACGCTATCATCAATAGCACCTGCAAAACCTACATTCCTGTTCTCAAAGACAATATCTATCCGGGCAAGTTTGGGATCTTTAGTACCACTAGGACTGACATTCACCATGAAGCAGTAGGTACCAGACACAGGAGCGGTGAACACGCCTGTATTTTCGTTATAACCGTTTCCCACTCTGTTGATGACTGTCCGACAGATCAGAGTCTTCTCCTTGTGGTTGATGGTTACATCTTTATCCAACGTGGCACAAAATGCCACTTGCGCGTTGGCTTTTGCTGTGGGAGAAAAAAACCATGATTAGGACAAGTTTTTTTGCAATACACATTTACCTGCTATATGATTTCACATTTATCAGTGCTCATCTAAAGTCTCTCACTGTTTCAATATATTTCATGTTAAAACTGAACATACTTTAATTTTCCTTCTTATTTCATAATGTTCTGAAACATAAAAACAGGAAAGTTAGCAGGCCATTATAAACCAATGCCTAGTTTTAACAAGAAATAACACAATTCAGTGTTTTGTCAAGTCTGAAAATTTACTTTAAACTTTCTTTCAAGATAGACTTCAATGGTTCTGAAGCTATTGCACAGAGTTATTTCACTTCTTTTTATAAGGAAACTGAGTAATTGAGTAAGCTCTAGTGTTATTTAAATTTAGAGCTCAGCATGCAACATGGTTCGTGGGGACTTGGAAGAGTGCCAAAAAAGGACCTTAAAAGGACCTTTAAAGGACCAGCAAAATTTTTTAAAGGACCTATTTAAATCTTGTTTGTAGTTGTACTTGCAGACGTGGTGGGCGCAGAGCCAGACTCCGGCGATTGTGGCTGAGCAATTTTTTTTTTTTTTTTTTTTTTTGCCGAGCAGATTCATTTGTTGTTACAGTAGTATTTCTGCTACTTGCAAAAAAAGTCGGTCACATTGCACCTCGATTCCGCCTTGTGCCTTCTTTCAGCTTTCTTGTGATTTTCAGTCTTTGCGTGTTGTTTCAGCACCGACTCTCCCATTGACAAGATGTTGATGGTTTTTTCACAATATGCACAACGAACTGCATGTTTGTTGTCCATCACTTTTCGGACCCAGTCCTTATAAATGTCCTCTCAGCCAACGATCCTGAAAATGAACACTTTCCAGGCATTTTTACACTTTTTACTTGAAAACAAGCACTGAAGCAGCCGCATGTGGGAAGAATTTCAACATGGCGCATAAGATATCTCGCCGAATCTCGCGCACGTGACCGGATTTACAGTGACTATTAAAATTAGATCGTCTGCTCGAAAGATACGAAGGCGATCGATTTTTGGCAAATTTTATTTCATTTAATATATTTTTTTGAGTTCATTTCTTATGACAAGGTACTTAGTTTTGTTTTTTGGCCCGATTAAAGGATTTAAACTGACCGCACCAATTTTAAAAGGACCTTTGACTGATTTGAAAGGACCTCCTTGCTGATATAAAGGACTTAACAGGCCTTTTGATGACCGATCAATTTCACAGCACTTTAAAGCACCTGAAAGGACCCCACGAACCATGTGCAATGTTCTGATATCATAAACGCATGGCAAGAAACTCAGAAAGAAAGACAGACAAACAAAAAGCGGAGAGGAGAACAATAGAATTGAACTTCCGTCAGGCTGCATGAGTGGCATGCTCAGGACACTAGACCTGCCCCCCCTGGAGGAAAGACGCAGGCACCAATGCCTCAGCCTCTTCTATAAGATTGCTGAGGGCCTTGTTCCAGCTCTCCCAGCAGACAAGTTCCTTACCCCGGTCTCCACTAATCGTCGCAGGATCAAGCTGACCAGATTCAAGGGGTTCCAAACCACCAACATCTTGTAAACCATTCTCATGGATTTTGTGTCCCAGAAGGGAGAACGGAGCAGTATCGTAGCTCCTTCTTCGTCAGGACTGCCACAGAGTTGAACCAACTGAGTGAGGCCACTGTCACCGCAGGCTCCGTCAGCGCATTCACATCAGCGCTGACCAGATCACCATCTGAGCCTGCATCCACTGACCACTATATTCATTAGTTTTGGTTGTTTTTTATGCTTGCTTCTGGAAGTGGGGTCTGGGCCCTTCCGGCTGAACTGGGTTTTTTAATGGTCTTAATCCCAGGGTAAGCAGTAGCTCTTTCTCTTTTCCTTATAATTCTAATAAGGAATGCGCCCTCCTAGTTCCGTTGCGTCTATCGTCAGAAGTGGCGTCTGCGACGTATACCTCCAGATCCAGAAGTAAAAACAAACGATCAGAACTGTAAAATAACATTTAACCCTTTCACCGCCAATGTCGCATTTTTGCACCACAATGATTTAACACCAATGTCACTAAAACTAAAAGGCATAAAACCAGGGTCTGTTAATCCAAGGACCCCATTTTCTTAATTTTGGGAGGTAAGGATAGGCCTTACTTTATACATGTCACAGAGGAATTTTCAATATTGCAGATGATTTTTTGTTCTCTACCCAGGGAAAAAATGGGGAAAAAAGTGCTGAAAAATGGCCAGCGGCGAAAAGGTTATAAGGCTTACAATTAGATGACACACACAACAGTGAGAAAGAGATATTACCAAGTCGTGATTCTAGAGCAGGCATCCGTTGCAATGAAGTCTGGGCAGATTTTAACTCCTGTGTGAAGGACGCAATCTGGCTCTTCAAAGTTTTCTGATCAGACTGCAGGGCAGAGTAGTCTCTCTTCACATCCGCGATACTACTCCGGATTCCTGACACATCCGACTTGAGTTTGTCAACATCCTTCTTCATGTTAGATTTCAGGGTTGAGCATTCAGTCTTCAGACAGTTGACATCTTTCCTGAGGTCAGATTTCGAGGTATTACACTCAGTCTTCAAGCGGTCAACATCCTTCTTGACATCAGATTTCAAAGTAGCACATTCAGTCTTCACAGTGACCACTTCATTCTTCAGCGTTGTCATCTGTGCCCTCATGTTGTCCCTGTCAGCGTTCTGCACAGCCAGGTCCTGGTGAAGCTTGTCCAGCTGTGCCCTCATGTTGTCCCTGTCAGCGTTCTGCACAGCCAGGTCCTGGTGCACGATGATGTTCTTGTCTTTCAGCGCCATCACCTCTCTGTGCAGAGCAGCCTGGTCAGACGTCAGCCTGGAGCTCTTGTCCTTCACTGCACTCAGCTCTCTCTGGATGTGGCTTTGCTCTGAGGACACAGTGCTCTGGGCAGTGTTCGTCGCGGTCACCTGCTGGGTCAGTAGTGTGTTGGAGGCCTGAAGCGAAGACACCTGACTTGTCAAAGAGTTCATCTTCTGACAAAGCTCCTCCCAAGCTGAGCTGGTCAGCACATGTGAAGATGATGCAGCTGCATTCCTCAAACCTTGGTCAGAAGGCAGATGAAGGGGTGTGTCAGCTTCTTTGATGTGGGTGGTGTCAGAATCATGACTGCTCTTCACTACTTTCCCCATGAAGGACTGCAGACAGTGGTCCAGCTGTGCTGTGTTGTCTTCAGTCTCATGTCTCAGCAGGGAAGCAGTAGATCCACTGGTGTTGTGCAGAATGGTCTGCAGGTCTCCATGGACAAACAAAGCAGCTTTGTGCCGAGCTTGAGGCGATGCAGGCAATTCCTGACTCCCTGATGTTTCTTGCTGAAGTGTGTCCAGTGTCTGCTGGGCTTCAGTCAAGCGGGTGTCCATTTGCTGAGCCAGGTCGTCACACACCTGTGTCAGGTTGTTCACAGAAGAGCGGTGAACATCGCCCACATGACCCATCAGAGTGGCATAACGAAGATGTATGCTGTTCTCAATGGCTTCTTTTTCCTGGAACAGTTTCTCCTTGTCCCCTCTCAGTTTCTTCACACAGTCTGCCACCATCTTCACCTGCTGCTGGTGTTGTCCTTGGCTGTTGCCTGTGCTGCCTATGCTTGAGTTGCCTGAAGTGCTCTGTATAGCCATGCTATGCCCCAAGTTGCCTGAAGTGCTTTGCAGTCTTGTGACCTGTCCTGAGTTGCATGAAGTGCTCTGTACAGATGTAGCCTGCCCTGAAGTGCTGTGCAGTGCTGTGACCTGGTCCCCCTCACAGGTGGAGATGTGGTACGGGCAGCAGTGAAAGCAGAACTGACTCTGGCACTGGTTACAGTGGAGCTGGGCTTCCTCCTCTCCATTGCACACGTCACAGAGAGCAGTGCAGGTCAGGTCAGCCTGATCACTGTCCTCCAGGTAAAAATTGGTCTGCAAAAATACAAGTCAACCCTGCTTGTTATTTTTGTTGTTGCTGAAACATATTCCTTGTTTAATTAAATATTGGGAAGACAGACTGACATGTACAAAATGGCAACATATACTATTGGCCCTCCCTCAAAGGAGAGTGACTAAGCACTTAGTAAAATGGTGATGATGATGACAATGAAGATCAATATCTGAACATTAACAATACAAGACCTTAACAAGACCTTACCTGGAAGTTGCTGACACCCCCAGGTGGCACTGGAATAACCTGACGACAGGAGGGGCAAGCAATGCTGATTGATGATTCATCTCCACTGGCACTGGGCTGTAACACACACACACATATATAATCTAGAATCAGATCTATAGACAAGCACACTGCATCATGTCTAAGCCAGAAAATCGAAAATCTTCAGATAGCAACACTTTTGTACAGCCAGGGTTGGGGTGGGGGTTTAGAACACACATACAAAAACACGTCACAACCTGCCTGACTTTGCAACAAAATTAAGTCATTACTTTCCAAACTTGCAGCCTCTGCCATCGACATTTTGCCCACGTCTCTCATCCCAGAATTGTTTTCCACCATAATCTACTCCAGAAGCCACATTTTGGAGCATTCCAAAAACCAGAAGCCAACATTTTTGGGCATTCTAAAAACTGGAAACCACATTTTGAGTCACTCCAAAAACCGGAAGCCAACATTTTGGGGCATTCTAAAAACCAGAAACCACATTTTGGGGCATTTTTAAAACATGAAGCCAATATTTTTAGGCATTCTAAAAACCGGAAACGACATTTTAGGGCATTCCAAAACCGGAAATCCGGAGAACGCCGGAAGACAGCACCCCTAAAACAGTAAAAGCATAATTATCGTTTGCTTCTTTGGCTCTTTTTCTTCTTCTCCTTAGGCAGCCAACTTCATCACCTTGAAGATTCTGCTGCACTTTAGAGGGTAGTACGAAAAAGAGAGAAAATAGCAAAAGATAGAGTAGGCCTACATTTACTACAAAGCGAAATGATAACATATTATGGGGAAAAAGATCCCAAGACAGTCAGGAAATAATTAAAGTATTTACAGATACACACTCACAGTTTCACTGGCTGAGTTTTGCATTGCCAGAATCAATCCGTTGATCTGTCTGTCGTTCTTCCCTTGAACAATACCAGAGTGGAACGCCCCGCCCCGCCCCGCCCCAAGACACAGTGGAAGCTGAGACGCTGGACCTTTTCAGGTCTAGGCTCGGCTCCTTGCTCTGATCCTACAACCTTCATGCCCCCCACCCCCCCCCCCCTGTCTTCCTCCCCCTCCCTTTCTGTTCTTCCATAAATGTCCACCACCACCCGGTTTGTTTTTGTTTTTCCATGGTTGTTATCTCTTCTGGTCTGGCGACTGTGGGCCTGGCCCAGCGTTAGACTGGGTTGGGGCCGGACTAGGTCCCCAGCTTGCTGGAGGCTGAAGAGCAATGTGCCTGTCCGACAGAGCTCTCCACTAATGCTAGGCACATCAGACTAGGGAGTCTGCATATTTTTGTATGAAAAAAGGTAGCTCGTAAAAATAAGTAGCTCGCTACTATGAGAGTCTGTATTTGCGACAACCACAAATTTAACTTTTTCTGTACTCCATTTACCTATCCCTAACCCTAGAAAAAAGTGAAATTTGTGGTTCATGCTCAATGACAATGTCGCAAATAGTGAAATACACACTGTCATAGGTAGCGAGCTACTTATTTTTACGAGCTACCTTTTTTCATGCGACAATGCTCACCTCCATTAAATGATATTGTGACAGTTGCTTCTTCTCCTTGTCGGCCAGTCTGGTCAAACATGGCAGACAGAAGGTGTGGAAGCAAGGCAGCAGTTTGGGCTGACGACCTCGGAAAGGTTCCAGGCACACGCTGCAGTTCTCTCGGCTGTTTACTCCATCTTTGCCGCAAGTCGCCATTGTTGATTTTAATTCTCACTTCGCTTGTTTCTGAACGCCTCCTGCTCGTCGTATGATCTCTAAAAGTTGAACGAAATTTCTGCAAAACCTATCCAAACCTTGCACCTCTGAGAAATGCTGACGTTTTGTTTCCACGAAAATAGCTTTTGTGGTTTCAGTTTCTGTCACGTGATTGGGTCACGTGCTGTTCCTACTTTCGGTTTTCCATATGCGCTCGCGCCTGTGTGTGTGTGTGTGTGTGTGTGTGTCTGTATCTGTATTCGGTACGTTGGCAGTGTGTGTGTGTGTGTGTGTGTGTGTGCAGGGCCGGACCTAGGGTGAAAAGAGGGGAGGGTTACAAATAGATTTGCTGCAGAGCCCCTTGTGGGGGTCAGGGGGCAACGCCCCCAGAAGCTGAAGACATGGAAGTATCTGAAAAGGCAAAGAAAGCTTCTCCCGGAGCAATTAGGAGATTTTTGCGCAGTACATCAGCCTGAAAACAATTTCATTTTCTGCAGATATCTGTGATTTCAACTACCACCATGCCTGACAAATAAGTGCGGCCTCTTGTGAGATCCAGGGGCAGCACACTATATAAGCTGACACAAAATGACAAACCAAAACTTGAATGTCCCATAATGTGCCTTCCCAGGTCGAGAGGACGTAAAGCTCAAATTTACAATACAATACAAACCAAAACTTGTGTCGTACTTGTAGCGGTGCCATAGCCAATGAGGTTTAACCGAGGCCGCGTGGTTACCGCTACACCTATCTGTATTAATACAAAATCGGGACTTTACTGGTTTCGTACTGCCTCCGGGCATTGCCTCCAGTATTGTTCCTACCATATTTGTATTTACAAATGTCCCATATGTGTCTGATGCAGACCAAGAGGACGTAAAACACAATTTTCGTCGCAAACCAAAACTTGTTAGATAGAACCTAAAAACAATTAAACAATAGTAGAACTGATTGTAGCCTACTTTCAAACGTTGGCTTAGATTTTGATCATGTATCAACAACAGGCAATGGCTTATGTTTAGATACACTTTATCTTCCCCCAAGGATTTTGTATTTTGTTGCCGTTATCACTAACTCCCCTTTCTCACACACACACGTACCCCTCACCCACCCACCCACCCACACACGCACACAATATATTGCTTTTTGTATTCACTGACAAATCTCATCAATATCTGCAGGAAGCACTTAATTAACCCTTTCACCGCCAGCCATGTTCAGTCAGGCAAGAATTCCCATTAAATTTACCTGAGTAGAGAACAAAATCCATCTGCAGTATTGGGGGATTCTTCTGTGACATATATAAAATAAGGTCTACCCGTACTTCCCCAAACTAAGACAATAGGGTTTTTGGATAATAGACCCCAATTTGATGCCTTTTAGTGACATAGGAGGTTAATCACTGTGGTGCTAAAATGCGACTTTGGCGGTGAAAGGGTTAATTTACACACACGACTGATTTAAAAAGGCTATTACAACAGTGAGGATCCACTTTTTGAGTTATCACAAGGGGAGGGGAGAGAAAAAAGAAAATGAACAAAAATTGATAAATGTGGGAAAACTGATGCTAAAATGAAGAAGAAAAAAAACGCGCACGCACACACACACACACACAATGCACACACACACACACACACACACACACACACACACACACACACACACACACACACACACACACACACACACACACACACTGCACGCACACAAAACGCACGCGCACGCACACACACACACACACACACACACACACACACACACACACACACACACACACACACACACACACACACACACACACACACACACACACACACACACACACACACACACACGCACACACTCACTCACACACACACACACACACACACACACACACACACACACACACACACACACTCTCACACACACACACACACACACACACACACACACACACACACACACACGCACACACACACGGCGGGACACACACACGCACACACACACACGCACACACACATACACACACTGTGTCTTCAGACACTTTAAATCGATTTTAAATCTCTCTCTCTCTCTCTCTCTCTCTCTCTCTCTCTTTTGCGGCGGGAGGGGGGGTGTGTGTTCCGGAACCCAGGTACCCCCCCCCCCCCAGGTCCGGCCCTGTGTGTGTGCAGCGTGCGTGTGTGCGTGTGCGTGTGCGTGTGCGTGCGCACACACACGCGCTTGTGTGTATATGTGCAGATACACAGACGTACAGATACAAACGCAATGGCACACATGCAGACACACACACACACACACACTGGCGCGAGCGCATATGGACAACCGAAAGTTTGCTTTTCTAAAAATGTTATGGTCATCACTCTATTTTGAAATTAGAATGTTTTCTTGTGTGTGCGCTTTGTTTTATATTTCTGTGCCCCAAGTGGGTGTGAAATAAATCATTTGCCTTGTCTTGCCTTGCCAACAAGACGTGCACACACACGCACGCACACACACACACACGCGCGCGCGCGCGCGCGCGCGCAAACACACATTCACACACACATGCAGACACACACGCGCACATACAGAATGACACACACATAACCCCCATCCACACACACACACACACACACACACACACACACACACATGCGCACCAGCGCGCGCGCGCACACACACGGCGCGCACGCGAGGTTTGCAGGCTTCTGGACAATTTTATTAGAGTTGCTCCCCTTTCAAAACAACAACTTGAAACGCGCTGGGATGGACCGAACAACAACACCTGCCGTGGAAAAAGCGCTTTGAAGCCACACAACTTCCATCTATCTCCAGTAAGTCTGCATCCTGTGCTATTTTTTACTTGTTATTTGCAGCTAGAAGATTTTGTACGCGTTTCATTAAGTAGTTTGAACGCATTTAAAAAGTTGTCAGTGTTGGCAACGCTTGACATGACTTGAGTTGCACTGGCTCAATCATGCTACCGTAATGATATTAATAGCCCCGTGAAATATTGTCACCTGAAGTGCAAAAGTGCCACTGTGGGTTGGTTAATTAAAATTCAGATTACGTCTTAGTTTCACACATGGCAATTAAGAGCTCGGGCAAGTTATGATTTATTGTCAGAGATGATGATTTTTCTTACTGCGCTGAATGAGCCTGGCGACCTCTCTTCCATCTTTTCTTTGTCTTTCACCGGTTACATTTCCAAAGTCCATAAGGCAAAAAAAAAAGAAGTCTATTTGGGGTTTCATCAGTTTAATCCAGCGGGAAGGGGGCAAGTCGTTTAAGAGAGGTCGTTTACATAGTAAAATGCATACGTGCGAACAAATC
>CM065708.1:23795123-23830123 GCA_017654935.2 Phymorhynchus buccinoides | reverse complement strand
GGGGGGGGGGGTGCTTAAGTACAAGATTGCCAACAAATAATGACTTTGAGATTGAGGGTCGTAAACTTGAGGGGGTGGGGGGTAAAAAAATTAAAAATAGTCTGCCCCATCTTTTCTGACTTCTGCTTCCTTGGCCAGCCTCCCCCCTCTCCCATCCATACCCCCACCCCACCCTTATTTTTGTTTCTACTCCCAACCTATTTTCTCGAACTCGGTTGCTGTTGAACAGTACTTCCAACCCCCCCCCCCCCCCCCCCCCCTCAAAGTGTGTGATTTACATTTTTTTCATCAGCACCTGTTTTACATAATTTTGTACATCTGTTTGTACAACTAAGGGTATATAATTATATATATTTAAAAAAAATCTGTGTAGCCCCGTGAAATGTGAATGTACTATAAGTTGTAGTAGTACTTAGTAGTAGTAGTAGTAGTTAGTAGTAGTAGTAGTAGTAGTAGTAGTAGTAGTAGTAGTAGTAGTATTCGCAGCAGTTGTTGCTGATTGTTATGTTCGTTTTTACCGGCCAAACTAAGTCTGAACGGTATTGTTTTGTCTGCTCATGTTATTGGATTTTTATTGTTTCATGTTTTTATTCCATTTCAATTCTGTGTAAAGCGCCCTGTAGCCTACATAGTAGGATGGGCGCTATATAAAATGTCCTCATTATTATTATTATTATTAGTAGTAGTTTACTTGTAGTATACTTACAGCTATCTGTATTAATTTAAAAAATCGGGACTTTACTGGTTTCGTACTGCCTCTGGACATTGCCTCCAGTATTGTTCCCACCATATTTGTATTTACAAATGTCCCATATGTGTCTGATTCAGACCAAGAGGACGTAAAACACCATTTTCGTCGCCCTTTATTATTATTATTATTAGGTTGCATGGTAAGTGCAACAGGCTTGCGGGAAAGGCAAAAGTGTGTGTGTGTGTGTGGGGGAGAATTATTGATCGATCTTTGTAAGGTAGACTGCATATATTATTGCCCCCTCAAGATTATTTCACCATATGTTCCATACAGGCTGCAGTGTGCACCGCACACACACGCACACACACAGGACTGACGCAGCGAAGAGGAAGACGCATTCCTCGCATACCTGTCCTATCGGCCACCAGACTGGGGACATCTTGTTTCGCCTGCTGCGTCAGGTGAGCTGGCAGATGGATTTCAGAAGAGAAATCCTGGTAAAGGTCAAGATGTGCCACCCCCCCTACATTTCTCGGTTAATTCCATTTTTCCATTTTTGCCTTTCTTACCAAACATAAAGCTATATTTTATGAACCTTTTCAGCTAATTATCTTTTTGGAATAATCCTAACCCTACCCCCCCCTATAACATGGGAAAATGCAATGAACCACGACTGTGACAAATATGCGGTGTACTGCAGTACATAGGGGTGGGGGGGGGGGGGGGGGGGGGGGTAGGGGTTAGGGATAGGGTTAGGGTTATTATTCCAAAAAGATAATTAGCTGAAAAGGTTAATAAAATACAGCTTTATGTTTGGTAAGAAAGGCAAAAACGGAAAAATGGAATTAACTGAGAAATGCAGGGGGGGGGCACATCTTTACCTTTGCCGAGATCCCGCCCCCTTGGGGATCTTTCGTACAAATAGTCCCCCCACCTTCTGGAAGTTTTGTGCTTGTAGCTTCCTCTAATATGTCACTCTCTTTGACTCTGCCTTTTCCCTTTGCTTACTGTCATCTGCTATCTTTCTATCTTACTGGTCCATTCTCCTGCCTTTTCTCTATACATGCTGGGCCCAACTATTTCTTAGGCGCATAATGGCAGCATGACGCATCTCGCTCATAATTGACAGGAAACTGTCTGAGCGAATGAAGAAAAAGAAAATAAATCCTGAGGGATTGCATAGTCGGTGAAATTCACAAACCTCGTATCTCGATTTTTTTAAATAAAAAAGTTAGATACGTCATAGTCAGCTCTCTAATTTTTCCAGCCACATTCCGCCAAAAGCTCGCATCTCTAACGACTTTCTATCTGGGGTAAATGAGGTGGTGTAAATAGAAGAAAAACCTGTGTAAGTCCCAAATTCAGATCTACTTAAGGACAAAAACCTCTTCGTTGTTTTCAAGTATTACAAAAAAAAAGAAGAAGTAATCATATAATAAAAAGGCAAGTGTGTGTGTGTGTGTCTGTCTGTCTGTCTGTGTGAAACACAAAACGGGCCTTTTAACTCCGCCGTTTTTCGACCGAATTGCTTCAAATTTGCTATGAGCCCTAACGGGGCGATGGCAACGGCAACCGAGGCGGCGGTTTTGGCAAATGCGCAAAACGCGTATCCGCCGGCCTCTCGGCGCCCGTATCTCCGGTATTTCTGGACTGATTGCCTTCAACTTTGGCAGGTACATGACCGGGGACGGTGACTATCGATGTGCCAAACCGGAAGCAAATCGATTCAGAAACGCGTGCGATATATGCCGCTTCACCTTTTCACAAATAACCCAGCCGTTTGTTAACTGAATCGCTTCAAATTTGCTGTCAGGCTTGCAGTGGCCGGGGCAAAGCCTGGCAGCAAATTTGAAGAGAATCGGGAGAGCGCGTCACTCTCAGAGCAGCGCCAACGGGAAACGGGGCCTTATAACTCCACCTTTTCTTAACCGAATCGCTTCAAATTTGCTGTACTCAGCGTTACCAGTACTTGGCGTTACCGTTACTAGGCGTTACCGGTACTCGGCGTTGCGCTAGTTTTAGCAAAATGCAGGGCTAAACTCGCAATGTCTTTAACAACATATTCATCATAGTTAATGACTTGTGGTAAACGCGGTTAATTTTTTAAAACAGTTTTTTTTCATTTTTCTCAAAACTACCAAAATTGAGATTTGTGAATTTCACCGATGATACGCTGCATGCAGAAACTTGTGCGCAAATAAGTAAAAGAAAGTAAGAAATAAGTGGATTTAAAACCCTTTCACTGCCAATGTCGCATTTATGCACCACAATGGTTTAACACCCATGTCACTAAAAGGCATCAAATCAGGGCCTGTTATCTGAAGACCCCTTTTTATTTATTTTGGGAGGTAGGCAAGCATAGGCCTGATGTTATACATGTCACAGAGGAATTCACAATATTACAGATACATTTTTTTCTCTACCCATTTAAGTTTAATGGTATATTTTGGCTGAAAAATGGCTGGCGACGAAAGGGTTAAATTAAAGCGCACTGTCATTCTCTGTAGCAGTGTCTATGATACAACACGTCAGAAGTCCCACCTCTCAGGTACCATATCTGGGTCGGTGTGTCCCACATACAGACTTTCCTCATATACGATCGAGGCTGCTCTTTAAGGTGATGTCTCGTTTTCGTGCATGAGGAAATTTGTATGGGAGCCACACTAATGTCAAAATAAGATTTCTTACCAGCGAGAGAGGGAAACGCGTGAAATCCGTGATTTTCACTCACTGACCTGGTGGGTCTTTAAGATACTGAGCATTCACTCCTTTATCTTTCCCTGCACATATCCCATCTGCTTATTTCATACTTTCTTTTACTTATGTTGCATATTGCCGACGTGGGTTTCCGCATGGAAATGTGCACAGGCCCCTATTAGGTAGAGGAATTGTTTTTGTTGCTGCTTAGTGTGTTTTGTTGCCTGTTACAGGGCTCCCAATCATCCCACAAAACAAGGGGTCCCAGGGACTCCTTCACTTACGGCATAGAGGGTCCTAGAGGAGGAATAGAGGGTCCCAATGACATTGCAAATGCTAAAATGTATGCGCATGCACACACACACACACTCATGCATGCACGCACCACACACGCACATGCACACACACACACACACACACACACACACACACACACCTTGGGTAAATGAGGTTGTGTAAATAGAAGAAAAACTCGTAAGTCGCAAATTCAAATCTACTTAAGTACAAAAAACTCATATCTTTGTTGTTTTCAAGTATATGTAATACAAAAATGAATACAAATGAAAAATAAATAAAAAAATGCCTGTGTCGAGAATCATACCCGGAACCATTGGCATGACAGACAGAGACTCTACCAATGAGCTATCGAGGCTTTCAGTGTTGATGAGTTTCTTAACTCATGTTGCCTGTTGAATACTCTCTAACCCACTTATCTAAAATGTTATGTTTGTTATCTGTTTACAGTGTTGTTTTAAGTATTTAATTATTCAAATCTTTATTGTTTGAAAGCTTGCATAGACATCTATTTGTGTGCAAAGTTTGAACAATGTGTGCCTTCTATTTCCCGAGAAAATGCCAACGTTAAAGTTTGGAGATTAGATCATGGACGCAACAGACACACACACTGTACACACAGACACACAACCGAACAACTATCATACTATAGACTCACTTTGTGTTAACTTCGTTAACATGAGTGAGCCAAAAATGAATACATTAGAGAATGCATTGCATACAATCATAGCACAACACACTAACACCCACCTCCCTTCAACCCCACCCTCCCCCCCACCCCAACCATCCCCCACCCCCACCCCACCCCACCCACCCCATCCCACCTCAGAATGGTCATTTTGACACTTAATGTCCCTTTCGTGGTGCTGGGTCACAAATATGCAGACAGGTTTGACCTTTAAAGACCCCCCCCCACGTCGCGTGTCACATTCCCTCTTATGCTAGGAAGATTTTCTTAAGATTTCTTACCAGCTATAAGAGGGAAAACACGTGAAAACCCGTGATTTTGACACGTGACCTGGTGGGTCTTTTAAGTTACCTGCCGGTTTTGTTGTGATCATCTGAACTCATCATTTCATTTTGAGGATTGGACTTTGACTTTACGACTTGAAGTCACATTATTCTAAACAGCTTTTTTCTCATCCACGTTTTGCAGTGACCCGTCTGGACTGAGAACAGTGAAAGGAGGAGAAGAAGGAATCGAGCGCCATGGGCAACCAGGTTGTCGGACACTACATCATCGACGACGTGGACTCTGATGACAACTTTGACGCCTACAAGCATGACAGCCCTCCCTTCCCCCCCTCCTCCTCAGCCCAGGGGAAAGGGGCTGGGGGGGAGGGGTACGTGGAAGGGGAGGAGGGGTTGGGTGAGCTTGGTGAGGAGCAGTTGGTGTCACGAGCGTCTCGGGCTCTTCAGTCCTCCTGCCAGACGGTGAACAAGGGTGAGTACAGGGTGTCTCATAGAACAAGAGGCAAAGCCTTCAAGGCTCGCTCAAACAGGCACGGACGATAATTTTCAAAGCTGAAATGTTTTTTGTGTGTAAATGACAATGACAATGACTTGCACCCAGGAGGTTTGTTTTTCTTCCCTGGCTCTTAGTGCCAAAGCTTTGGGGATTTGTTGGTCTTGATGTGGAGACCAGCGCCAAAGTCCTAAACTATGTCCTTAGACATATGTTCACAGACACAGATACAGGCAGACTGACAGAGTCTCTATGACTCTCTGTCTGTCTGTCTGTCTGTCTCTCATCCCCTCTCTCTCACACACTCACCCCCCCCCCCCCCCCACACACACACATACTTACTTTTTTAAATGTAAGATGGAGGCTGCAGAATGATTCACCTTTTCGGCTTTTGAATGATACCTAATACCAGAGATCATTTTCTCACCGTTATGTCGAGTCATTGTATGAGATCTTTGTTGCGTGATATAAATTTACTGTGTTTAAAAAACCAAACAACTCTTGACCTCCCTGACTTTGAATAGAGACGTTTGCTGAGCGTGTGTGTGTGTGTGTGTGTGTGTGTGTGTGTGTGTGTGTGTGTGTGTGTGTGTGTGTGTGTGTGTGTGTGTGTGTGTGTGTGTGTGTGAATGCATGTGTGTGTGTTTTGTGTGTGTCACTCTGTGTGTGTGTGTGTGTTGTGTGTGTGCACACTCATGTGTGTTGTGTGTGTGCGTGTGTGTGTGTGTGTGTTGTGTGTGTATGCGCACTCGTGTGTGTTGTGTGTGTTTATGGTCATGCCTCTCTGTGTGCGTGCATATTCAGACGTCAACTCTCATTGAGAAGGAAATGGAAATGTTTTGCATTAAAACTTTTCACTGAGAAAGCAACATTCTGGCATTCCTGGGAAAATGATAGGGTTAAGACCAGCCTAGGGTTATTTTTTTGTAAATCTGAGATAAGCTGACTTTGAGATTGAGGGTAGTAAACATGAGGGTGGGTGGGTTTCTAAAGTAAAACTTTGCCCAACCATTGAAGATCTTTGCTGGCTGAAATCGGCATAGATATTTATTGTGAAAAGCGGGGCAGTGGGTGGATGCCTCGTGCCTCCATACAGGGAGCTGGACAACCCTGCCCCCCTCCCCCTCCTCCATGAGTCTCCTCGTGGGGATATCAGGAGGGGGTCTTTTGTACAAAATAGTTCCCACACCTTCTGGAAGTTCTGTGTTTGTAGCTTCCTCTAATCTGTCACTCTCTTTGACTCTGCCTTTTCCCTTTGCTTTCTGTCATCTACTGTGCCTTATGGAAGTTCTGTGTTTGTAGCTTCCTCTAATTTGTCACTCTCTTTGACTCTGCCTTTTCCCTCTGCTTTCTTCTGTCATCCACTGTGCCTTATGGAAGTTCTGTGCTTGTAGCTTCCTCTAATCTGTCACTCTCTTTGACTCTGCCTTTTCCCTTTGCTTTCTGTCATCTACTGTGCCTTATGGAAGTTCTGTGCTTGTAGCTTCCTCTAATCTGTCACTCTCTTTGACTCTGCCTTTTCCCTTTGCTTTCTGTCATCTACTGTGCCTTATGGAAGTTCTGTGCTTGTAGCTTCCTCTAAGCTGTCCCTCTCTTTGACTCTGCCTTTTCCCTTTGCCTTCTGTCATCCACTGTGCCTTATGGAAGTTCTGTGTTTGTAGCTTCCTCTAATCTGTCACTCTCTTTGACTCTGCCTTTTCCCTTTGCTTTCTGTCATCCACTATGCCTTATGGAAGTTCTGTGCTTGTAGCTTCCTCTAATCTGTCACTCTCTTTGACTCTGCCTTTTCCCTTTGCTTTCTGTCATCTACTGTGCCTTATGGAAGTTCTGTGCTTGTAGCTTCCTCTAATCTGTCACTCTCTTTGACTCTGCCTTTTCCCTTTGCTTTCTGTCATCTACTGTGCCTTATGGAAGTTCTGTGCTTGTAGCTTCCTCTAATCTGTCCCTCTCTTTGACTCTGCCTTTTCCCTCTGCTTTCTTCTGTCATCTAGTGTCTTTCTGCCTTTAACCCTTTCACCGCCAGCCATTTTTCAGCAAAAAAAATACCATTAATCTTAACCCTCTCACTCTGATCAATCGAACCGATAATCTATATTGGGTAAAGGTAAAGATGTGCCACCCCCCATGCATTTCTCGGTTAATTGTATTTTTCCGTTTTTGCCTTTCTTACCCTACATAAAGCTGTATTTTAGGAAATTTTTTAGCTAATTACCTTTTTGGAATACTAACCCTAACCCTAACCCTAGCCCTAAACCTAACCCTACCCCCCACTATGTACTGCAGTATACAGCGATTTGTCACAGTTGTGGTTCGTTGCGTTTTTCCGTCTTATAGGGTGGGGGGTAGGGTTAGGTTTAGGGCTAGGGTTAGGGATAGGGTTAATATTCCAAAAAGGTTATTAGCTAAAAATGTTCCTAAAATACAGCTTTATGTATGGTAAGAAAGGCAATAACGGAAAAATACAATTAACCGAGATAGGTAGGGGGGGTGGCACATCTTGACCTTTACCCTATATTGAATACCAAGTGATGGGAATTAACTCTGAACGTCACACCAAATCTTTTATTTAAAAAATCACCCAGAATACTTAAGTCTAACTCACATTTAATTTCTGAAAGATGCATATTGAATAGCAATGATGATATTTTCATTCCAAAGCTAACACACTGTCACACAACAAACCATGAATTGGAATTTTAAAAAAATCCGTAATGGCGCTCCGAGCCTCGCGCCGAGTCAATACTGCGCACGTCACGTGGAAAGAAGAAAAAAATTTGGGGTCACTTCGAAAAATCCGTTCAAAAAGACTAGTGGGTCCTTTCCCTTGCTGTAAGAACCAAAAACGGACCACTGAGAGTCAGGAACAGGATGAACTAACTTAGTATATTGCATTGTGGGTAGGGCAAAAGTGAAAGTGAAACTACTAGACCGGGCGTTCAGCGGGCGCAATCGGGGGCTACGGGAGCCAATGGTAAAGAAAAAATCTGTCGGATCTGGCGTATGTAGCCGTGAGAGGGTTAACTGGGTAGAGAAAAAATAATCTGCAAAATTGCTAATTCCTCTGTGACATGTATAACATTAGGCCTATCCTTACCTCCCAAAATTAAGAAAACAGAGTCTTCGGATTACAGTCCCTGATTTGATGCCTTTCCTACGGACACCGAATATAATTAGTAACCCTTCCGGCATGGGGCGAACCTTATAGAAAGACAAAAGTCTTGTGAATCCTTTCGGATTTCATTGTGTTTTTTTCCATATTTTGTTTTGGCGCCATTGAGCTGCTTTATTATTATTGTTGCATAATCTTATGCAGATTTTGGGAGTAAATAAAATACAAGTGTCAAATAATCCTGAACCCTTTGGTCAGACTGATGAGAGTGGGAGTCTTGTAATTTCATGTAAAACCCTACTTCTCTCTGTCTGCCATTTAGAGCAATTCAACCACTTGTATTTCTTACAACCACCATACGAGCCAGAACCCGGGCACAAATATAAATTTATTAGATGAAAAGGGGCCGGGAAAGTTGCTCATCTCCCATACCCTAGAGAAGTGGGCTAAAGGCAAATTTTCTAAAGTCTTCCCTAGGGACTTAGCCTTTTAACCCATTACCTCGTCACAGTGACATGGGGGTTAAACCATCGTGGTGCATAAATGCGACACTGGCGGTGAAAGGGTTAAACAAAAAAAAAAAATCCAAATATTTTTCTTCTTCGAGCTCCTCCAAAATCGGAATGCGTCGGCTGTGCGCAGCAGCAGGGAGACCAGTGAAAACTTAAAAAACAGGCACATACGTACCTTACCCATTATGGCCATATGGCCTGAGAATGTAGAAGAAGAAGAAGAAGAGAAGAATTGTGAAAAAGGAATCAATTGCCAACTACAGTGGAACCTCCCTTACAAAACCTTCAAAAAACATCCAAAATGAGGTCTCATAACGGAGGGGTCTTATCAGGGAGGTAATTTTAATACAGTGGAACCTCCCTTACAAGACCTTCAAAAAACATCCAAAATGAGGTCTCATAACGGAGGGGTCTTATCAGGGGGGTAATTTTAATACAGTGGAACCTCCTTTACAAGACCTTCAAAAACCATCCAAAATGAGGTCTCATAACGGAGGGGTCTTATCAGGGGGGTAATTTTAATACAGTGGAACCTCCCTTATAAGACCTTCAAAAAACATCCAAAATGAGGTCTCATAATGGAGGGGTCTTATCAGGGGGGTAATTTTAATACAGTGGAACCTCCCTTATAAGACCTTCAAAAAACATCCAAAATGAGGTCTCATAATGGAGGGGTCTTATCAGGGAGGTAATTTTAATACTTACAAAGAAGGGCAATGTCGCAGAGAAGTGGGTCTTAATATGGGAGGGAGTCTTATAATGGGAGGTCTTATATAAGGGAGGTTCCACTGTACTGAGTTTAATGTTAAGTTAATGATAGTGTGTGGTGCATGTATGCCAACCACAGAGTCAGCAGTCTAAAACTAGCACAGTGCGTTGTTGATTCCGCTATGTTTAGTCCTGTGCCGACGACACTGCCAGACTACAATGTAGCGCCGACAGACAATACCCCACTGAGTGCCAATCTCAAAGCTCTAATTACATGGCAGTTATTAGTATATTACAGCTTGTCTGCTAGGCTCAAGGGCTTGGGGGATATACTTCTCTGGTCTTTGCTGGACATTTGAGACACGCATTTTAGTGTTTTATAATATTTTCACCAAACAGATTTTGTTGTTGTTGAGAGGTGGGTTTTGTTTTAAATTATTTCTGCCAGCGTTGATAATCGTTAAAGCCATATGCCTGTATGTGTATTGGTTAAAGTACTGAGGTTCTTGTTTTCAAGCACAAATGCTTTTCGCAGTTTGAAAAAAAAAAAGTAAAAAAAAAAGATATGAAGGATTGATAGTGATCAGTTATTTGCGTAGTGTTGGAGCATGTAGAAGTGAACCGACATCTTTGTTTTAAGCTTCCATGTATACACTGTGTAGTCTTAGAAGCTTAGACTGAGTAAGAGCACTTCAGCTCAAGTCTTTTTAACCCTTTCCCCTCCAGCCATTTTTTAGCCAAAAAGTACCATTAAATTTAACTGTGAAGAGAAGAAAAAAAATGATTTGCAATACAGTGGAACCTCCCTTATAAGACCTTCAAATATGAAGTCAAAAATGAGGTTTTATAAGGGAGGGGTCTTATAAGGGAGGGGTCTTATAAGGGAGGTAATTCTAATACTTACAAAGAAGGGCAATATCTCAGAGAAGTAGGTCTTATATGGGAGGTCTTATAAGGGAGGTTCCACTGTATTAGGAATTCCTCTGTGACATGTATAACATTGGGCCTATCCTTACCTCCCAAAATTACGAAAATAGGGTCTAAGTTCAGACAGCAGGCCCTGATTTGATGCCTTTTAGTGACATGGTGCATAAATGCGACATTGGCGGTGAAAGGGTTGACCATCACCTTATTTTACAGAGTTGTATTTCCTGGACTGAGAGAACCATGCTCCCTATAATGTGCTTGATAAAATAGCTTAAAAAACAAGAGGCAAAGCCTTCAAGGCTCACTCGAACAGGCACATGTGGGACAACAACAAACAAAGATTGAGGGGGGGGGGGGGTAAAGTACAATACAATGTTAAAGTACAAATGAAAATATCGTTAATGGATACAACTTTAAAAAAAAAAAAAGTGCCCGTGCCGAGAATCGAACCCAGAACCATTGGCATGACAGACAGACCTCTACCAATGAGCTATCGAGGCTTTCAGTGTTGATGAGTTTCTTAACTCATGTTGCCTGTTGAATACTCTCTAACCCACTAATCTAAAATGTTATCTGTTTTAACTTTGTTAACACGAGTGAGCCAAAAAGTGTTAAAATGACGATTATGTGGGGGGTTTTTAAGAAGAGGAGTAGGGGAGAGATGGACTATTTTTTTAGATTTAATATGATGATGGTGCAATTTTCTGAAGCCTGAATTCAGGCAGTTTGATACAAGTTCAGACAGTGGTCTGCCTGAAGAACCCCCACAAGGATTTATACACACATTCGCCCAATACATCAAGCTTCACTCCCACCAAATGCAAAGACATTCAAATCCAATTGGCCTGCCGCGTGCTTGTCTACTTTCAAAGCTTATGTCGCTGATTTTTGTTTGTGGCTCAAGCCACAAACCTATAACTCACTTTGTCGGTCGGTCGGTCTGTCGGTCTGTCGGTCCAAAATTGTCGCACATTTTGACAAAATTGTCGCACTTCAAATCGAGGCTACACTTCTGGCCGCTCTTTAAAATGATGTATTTTAAAAGCGTACAAAATAATAAACATATGTAATACAGACACTACAACAGACACGACGAGTATGCGGTGCTTCTTTTGATGAGTATAAGTAGGATACATAGTTTTAAATGTTTTCCAAAAGATATAAAAAGTTACGAAATGGTGCAGAGATAACATTCTGGTTTACAGATTAAAATTATTGAAAAGCCAGGGGAGGTAACTCATGATTGGAGTGGTAAAAATAGACCGCGTGCCACAAACTATTGCGATTTCGCGCTTGTTTTTTGGTGGTTTTGCCGCCAGCCATTTATTCAGCCAAAGATAACCATTAAGTTTAACTGATTAGAGATTTGTTTTTATCTGCAATATTGGGAATTCCTCTGTGACATGTATAGCATTAGGCCTGTCCTTGCCTCCCAAAGTTAAAAAAATAGGGTCTTCAGGGTGTGGGTGTGGGTGCGGACGTGTGTGTGTGTGTGCGTGCGTGTTGTGGCTATGTGCATGTTTTTTGATAGTTAATATTGTAGTAGCTTATGATCTATGTATTTATTTAAATAATTGTGGAGCGCCGTGAGCTCAAGAGAGAAAGGGCGCTCTATAAATGTTAGTTATTATTATTATTATAACAGGTCCTGACCTCCCAAAGTTAAAAAAATAGGGTCTTCAGATAATAATAATAATAATAGGGGATACTTATATAGCGCGATACCCCACAATGGGCTCATCGCGCTTTACAACAATATAAATGCATTACAAATCATTTTAAAAAACTAAAAACAAAAACAAAACAAAACATATAGTTAACAGCATCATATTAAAGTGTCATACATAAAATCACAAATTGACTAAAAACATTTATCAATTAAGACAATATAAAACAGCACGTCACACGAACACTATGGGAAATATACAACTTTTAAAATATGACAGGTCCTGATTTGATGCCTTTTAGTGACATGGGGTGTTAAACCATTGTGGTGCATGAATGCGACATTGGCAGTGAAAGGGTTAAACCATTGTGGTGCATGAATGCAACATTGGCAGTGAAAGGGTTAAACCATTGTGGTGCATGAATGCGACATTGGCAGTGAAAGGGATAAACCATTGTGGTGCATGAATGCGACATTGGCGGTGAAAGGGTTAAACCATTGTGGTGCATGAATGCGACATTGGCGGTGAAAGGGTTAAACCATTGTGGTGCATGAATGCGACATTGGCGGTGAAAGGGTTAAACCATTGTGGTGCATGAATGCGACATTGGCAGTGAAAGGGTTAAACCATTGTGGTGCATGAATGCGACATTGGCAGTGAAAGGGTTAAACCATTGTGGTGCATGAATGCGACATTGGCAGTGAAAGGGTTAAACCATTGTGGTGCATGAATGCGACATTGGCAGTGAAAGGGTTAAACCATTGTGGTGCATGAATGCAACATTGGCAGTGAAAGGGTTAAACCATTGTGGTGCATGAATGCGACATTGGCAGTGAAAGGGTTAAACCATTGTGGTGCATAAATGCGACATTGGCAGTGAAAGGGTTAAACCATTGTGGTGCATGAATGCAACATTGGCAGTGAAAGGGTTAAAGCAACTCATGCACACTTGCAGACCTGCCTACCCATACGAATTTTGTACACGATTTTGAGCCCCAGTACTGCAGTACGGTAAATGGAAAATGAATACAGCAACATTTTGAACTTAAGTCTTCTAAGATCGTCAAAATTAAGTGTTTTTCGTCATTTCGCATGGCGGTTTAATGTTCTGTAATGTTCTGTTTTGGGGTCTCCTTGCAAAATACGGAATTTTGAGAAAAAGTACAGAATCTTATTTCGTGGAGTACGTAAAAAAGAAATTGGGGGTAGGCAGGTGACTGCACTTGACCAAAAAAATAGTTGCCCCTCTCTCGTCAGTTGAGATGCAACGGACAACCAGGAACGTCAAAACAATATGTGGCGCTTGAAGAGTTAACCCTTTCGCCGCCAGCAAAAAAATCCCATCATACTTATCTGGGTGGAGAAAACAAATCATATGCAATATTGGGAATTCCGCTGTAACATGTATATAGTAAGGCATATCCTTACCTCCCCAAATTTAGAAAATAGGCTTTTGGGATAACAGACCCCGAGGTTTGATGCGTTTTAGTGACATGGGTATTAAACCATTGTGGTGCCAAAATGCGACATTGGCGGCGAAAGGGTTAATGTCTATGAAATATGGTATTCTTTCACTCGTGTCTTTCCAGAAAGCAACGGATCATCGTCGCCCCAGCAGCAGCTGATGACTGCAGACTCCGCAGCCAAGACGTCATCCATGCCTCCCAATACTGCAACCGACACCAGCACCGACCGATCTCTGAGCGAGGAAGAGGAGAGAACTCTGGCCCTCCTGGAGAAAGAGCTCCTCTCCATGGACGGAGACGACTCCGGTGACAACGACAACGACAATGACGGCTCCGACATCAGACGCAAGTTCTCCGACGCCGACTCCGTCCTTCAGCAACACAACCACCGCGACGGGCGACCAGACTTTTTTGCTAAGAAAACCGCTACTACTACTACGGAAACCAAAACGGTCAATTTCGCCGATTCGCCCCAATACGTCGAAGAGGCGAATTCGCGCGGCGGAGTGAGATCGTCGGAAATCCCTCGGAGGCAAGCGTCCAAGTCGCCGACGCGGTCGGGCATTCCTATGTACCAGAGGAGCAATTCTGGAAACGGTGGTGGAGGTGGAGGAGGAGGAGGAGGAGGAAAGCAGAGGCCCATGGTCAGTTCGGACACTGGCGTAGTAGCAGCGGTCAGTGGTGGTTCTGCTAATACTGCTGCTGCTGCTGCTGCTGCTGGACGTAAGGAGGAGAACGGAGCGACGGCGTGGGAGGTGCACATCTCTGACATATCGGGCCGCGCCAAGAGGCCCAAGAAGAAACGAGGTGAGTGTGTAAGACATTGCCCTTCTTTGTAAGTATTAAAACTACCTCCCTTATAAGACCCCTCCCTTATAAGACCTCATTTTGGATGATTTTTGAAGGTCTTATAAGGGAGGTTCCACTGTATTGTTGTGTTTCCACTGCATGGGTGCAACTTTTCCTGGTATACAAGGATTTCCTGTTTTTGAATGTTACCAGAAAAGGAAGTTCCTTTTTTTTTAAAAACTTGTCAAACAAGATCTTTGTGCGTCTACTGTAAATTTTGACCAAATGACAACTTTTTCGTTGCCACTGGGTTTAGCGTATGCTAAGTGCATGGGCACATGGGACCTCGGTTTATCGTCTCATCCGAAAGACTGTTGGTAATGGAGGTGGATTGTCTGTCGAAGGAAGTGGAGTCTATTGTAAGTTACAATGGAACAGAGGGCTCGATGAAGGTATCTAAATCAAAGTTTTATGGGGGAAAAACACTGAAGAAGACCTTACATAATTGGGAAGATGATTAGTGATAGTAATTAGAGAGAGAGAGAGAGAGAGAGAGAGAGAGAGAGAGAGAGAGAGAGAATAAATATGTGTGTGTGTGCGTGTGCGTGCGTGCTTGCACGCCTGCCTGCCTGCCTGCATGTATGCAAGGAAGTGCATGCGCTTGTAAATGTAGCTGAGAATGAGTTATTATGGATTGAAGAGGGGATCAATTGGGCGCCAGGTGTTGCCTATGCTGCACACACACATACATATGTACAAATATTGTCTTCAGACAACTAGTCCAGGGACATTATTCCTCATTCCTGTCGCTGTATGAATCATTTTATTGATAGATTACGTAGCAGTAGCCTGTTACAGCTGTTGGTCTGTTATTTGCACATCTCTCTCTCTCTGTCTCTGTCTCTCAGTCTCTGTCTGTCTCTGCTTTCAATTCAATTTTCTGTCTCATTTCCCATTTCTCTTTCTCTCTGTCTCTCAGTCTCTGTCTGTCTGCTTTCAATTCAATTTTCTGTCTCATTTTCCATTTCTCTTTCTCTCTGTCTCTGTCTCTCAGTCCCTGTCTGTCTCTGCTTTCAATTAAATACTGTCTCATTTCCCATTTCTCTTTCTCACTGCTTTCTGTCTCTCTCTTTTGTACAAGATAATGTCGACAGCACACAGGTCACCGTAGCGACAAGAGCAACAGCATCATAGCCAACATCAATTACAGCAGCAAAATTATAATAATTATAATAATAATTATTAATGCTTATATAGCGCATAATCTTGCTAAGCAACTCAATGCGCTTTTCACTCACCATTCGTACAAACATTTCTAACAGACTGGTTCACGTATTTCCACCATACATCTCTATGAAAATGAATACATTAGTGTCATTAGAGAATGCATTGCATATAATCATAACACAACACACTGGGGAAAGGATCATAGACTTTACAGAGATAAAGCTTTCCTGAAGAAGTTGGTTTTTAATTGGGACTTGAATGAAGGAAGAGTGGACTGGTTACGGGTATGGTCAGGGAAAGAATTCCAAATGCTTGGTGCAATGAAACTAAACTAAATGCCCTCTCACCCGAAGATTTCAAGGACCCACGCTTAGGAACTTTAAGAAGTTTCTGGGAAGAAGATCGAATACACTTTCCCTACCCTATCGATCCGATATTTTTATGTTTTTTATCTCTTTCGCCTCATATTGACACTGCATTGCTCCGTAATGCACTACAGGACCGTACAGGATAATGCAGCAATGTGCAGTTAAAGGCAACACTGTATAACATACCATAATACAGCACGACATATCACGTAACAATGCACCGCATCACAACAAAACGCAACACTACACAACACAAAACAAAGACAATACAGACAAACCTCTATTTTAAGACTTCCAAAATGTCTGGAAAAATCGGTCGTAAATTGGAGGGGTCGTATGACGGAGGTTTTCACTGGCAGCCGTAGAAAGAAAAAGTTCAGCACAGTTCATACTCTCTTCTTCATGCGCACATACAATGACATATTAAAACTGGATTTGGGTCTTTCCAACTCCATGGGATATTTTGCAATTGATATTACAGTTTCACTTTGCCGACTTCTTTTAATCACCTCCACTCTCGTCCAAAGTCAGTGGTTTTCTTTTTCAAAGTCAGTGGTTTTCGTGCTTTTCCTACGCTCTCCGCCATCTTTTCTACAACAAGGGAAGCGACTCCGCTTTCAGGCCCTTGACCGTGGTTGTTTCCCTTTGCTCGAAGTCTATGCAGACGACAGCAACGGTCGTAAAAACCAACAAAATGGCGGTCGTAAGTCGCGTTTTAGAGGAAGTCGTTTAAGAGAGGTCGTTTACATAGTAAAATGCATCTGTGCCAACAAATCCGGTCTCAAATGAGAAGTGGTCGCTTAACAGAGGGTCGTAAAATAGGGGTTTGTCTGTACTCAAACACAGTGAGTTTCCCTATGCCCAATCAATCCAAGTCACGTTTATTTTACGACTATCGCTTTCTCACTTTATTATTTCGCCATAACAAAGTTTTGTTTTGAGCTCACTCGTGTTATTGTTCGAAAGCTGGCATAGACATCTGTATATGTGTGCAAAGTTTGAACCATGTATGCCTTATATTTCCCGAGAAAATGTGGAGATTAGACCACGGACGCAACACACACACACACACACACACACACACACACACACACACACACACACAACCGAACAACTATCATACTATTGGCTCACTCGTGTTAACTTGTTCGGTTGTGTGTGTGTGTGTGTGTGTGTGTGTGTGTGTGTGTGTGTGTGTTGTGTCCATGGTCTAATCTCCAAACTTTAACGTTGGCATATTCTCGGGAAATAGAAGACGTACATTGTTCAAAGTTTCAATACGCATGAATGTTTATGCAAGCTTTCAAACAAAAATGATTTGATTAATTAAATACTTAAAACAACACTGTAAACAGATACAAACAGATAACATTATAGATTAGTGGATTAGAGAGTATTCAACAGGCAACATGAGTTAAGAAACTCATCAACACTGAAAGCTCATTGGTAGAGCTCCAGATCATGATAGCCATCTCCGCAGTGGCTGGGGGCTAATAAGTACTAAAATAGGATATAGTTCACATAGTTTGAATCATTTCAGCAAATTATACTATTTTTCTTACACAAAAAAGCATTAGATACAAAATAAATACGTTAATTGCATGTTTTTACAGTTCTGTAGAGTCCCATGGTGGCCATTTTGAATATTACGTCATAACTCAAAATGCCCAACATTTACAACTTGGCCTCCAATAGATTTCGATTCAGCACCCTCAAATCATGTTAGATCGACATAAAAACCTAATAAAAATTGCAAAACAAGGTCAAGCTTAATTTCCCCTGAACTACTACTAAACTAGGCCTACTGACTAGACCCCAAATTACGTCATTTGATCAAATTGCTCGTAGACGAGATTTCAAGATAGCAGAAGACAGAGAAGAAAAAAGGTCAGCGCATTTTTTGCTAACTTTGAGCTAACAGTATGATTGCGTTCAGTTTTATGCTTGTCTGTGACTTTGAATAATGTCAGAGTTTATCATCCAAATCGATTTTGCATCATTCTGCATGTTGTTTACGAGAAGCTCACAGTTCGGATGGAGCTGATCCTAGCCGCTTATGGACCTTTAATGGTATTTTTTGGTTGAAATATGGCTGGCGGCGAAAGGGTTAAACCCCCACCCCACCCCCACCCCACGAGTGAGCCTTGAAGGTTTTGCCTCTTGTTTTGTTGTTTTGTTTTTTCCACAGCAAAGTTATTATTTTTTCCCTATCCACAGCCGGGCTTCCCACCTCCTGGGGCGACCAGACTTCTACCACCACCACCTCCTCCTCCTCTTCCTCCTGTTCCCCCTCCTCCTCCTCCTCAGCTGCGCCGAGGATGCGTCCCCACTCCAGCCCAGCCCCCCTCCTCCCTCCACCCCCCTCGTGGACCCCCTCATCACGCTGGAAGGGATCATGATGCGCAAGGTGCTGGACATGCGGAGATGGTCAGTGGATTATGTGTCACGATGTGTGTGTGTGTTTATATAGAAGCAGACCTGTTTACCTTGAGGATTTTGCCGTAATTTTTAGGAAACAAAAGTCAAATTACGATAATTACGGCGACTGGAAAGAAAACCCCCAGAAAAAAAAGCAATCCTAAAAAACAACACACACACTACTGGGTCGAGTTTTTCTAGATAACGGTCGCCGCGCGAATAACGCTTACGCCAAACAGGGCTTAAGAAACACTTTAGAAAACGTTTGCAGAAGAATATTACAAGCTCTTGTCTGATTGGTCAAATTTTTATTTTATTTTAATGGACCAATCAACAACAAGAAATGTATTCACCCCCTACTAGTTCCGGATAGTTCGCCGCTTGCTCGGTGTTTGGCAAGAACGAAACGCCAGGCGAACTATCGGCAAACGAAGGGTGTTCCTTAGACCGTTTTTGCCGATTTGAGCGAGCGCAACGTAACGTTAGCCCTTGTGAAACGGACCCCAGTTGCGTCGGCAAGCAATGCTTTTGAAACAATGCGGTGAAAAGTCATTCCGGTTCCCAGCATACAATGCGCGTCAATTTCTTTTCATTCTGTTTCAAGATGGCGTCAAAGCGACCGCGTGGTGAGATCACAAGCAGTTTGAGCAGGTTAGTAAGCTGAGTTTGAAAGAGAAAAGGCCATTACATGGTTACAATTTTGTTTTTTAAAGATCTCCCAGTGCACTTTTGCTTACATATGATTGTGTCATTACAAATAGTTTTCTTGTTAATCGGGTTTTGTGAAGAAAAAAAAATCGGCTGCACGATGGATTACGTTTTATTTTTCAAAATTACAATTTTTTTGTTTCAGAAATTACAGATTTGCTAAATAGGGGTAAACAGGTCCGTAGAAGGTTGCAGCGAGCATTTTGGATAACTGCGTGAGTGGATAAGGTCGTGTCTTCTTCGATCTTTCAATCTGTTGATTACAGAACGAAGAAGGCGACGAAGGTAAAGGGGAAGAAGGGAGAGGGGAAGGTAGACTTCAGGCGTTCACTCCCTTACAAGACCAACAGTAACACCAACGTTTTTAAGTTCGTAGTTCCCGTTTTAGATAATCTTGTGCTGTTACGCATTAAACCATGTCAGTGTGATGAACAGTGGAGCCTCCCTTATAAGACCTCCCATTATGAGACTCCCTCCCATATAAGACCTACTTCTCTGAGACATTGCCCTTCTTTGTAAGTATTAAAATTACCTCCCTTGTACAACTCCCTCCCATTTAAGACCTAATTTTAGATGATTTTTGACGGTCTTATAAAGGAGGTTCCACAGTCACAGCAAATAAACAACAAGAACTTCTTTGCTACACTCTGCAAGAAGAAATCGAATGTCTGGTTCCTCAACTTCACTTGGATAAGGAGGTCAGGGTTTTTAAAGGCAGACCCAGCCGGGGTAATATTAACCATTTCAAAGTAAGGCGAGGAAGCCGCACATGCTAAATACAAATCTCTCTTTAAGCTAAGTTAAGCTTTTCTGCCTCTTCTTCTTCTGCGTTCCCAGGCCATATGGCCATGATGGGTGAAATAGGTACGTGTCCGGTTTTCATTTTTCACAGGCCTCCCCGCTGCGTACAGCTGACACATTCCGATTTCGGAGGAGCTCAAAAGAAATCAATTGTTTTGAATTTTTTTTTGGGGGGGGCAGGTGAATGGGCCAAAGGCAGAAAAACACTGCAGGCATGACATGGTTGTGGTAAGGGATTACAGTCCCTTATAAGACCTTCAAAAACCATCCAAAATGAGGTCTTCAGGCATGGGAATTGTCCGCGATTTCCGCGATAATTTTTTTTAAAGGGCAAAGTTTTTGTTACTAAATACTTCCATTTTTATGATAATATTATATTTTAACGCTGTAAATATGAGGAGGGGGGGATTTTCAGAGTTTTTTGTCTAATCTGACAATTCCCATGCCTGGGTCTTATAAGGGAGGGGTCTTATAAGGGAGGTAATTTTAATACTTACAAAGAAGGGCAATGTCTCAGAGAAGTATAGATCTTATGTGGGAGGGAGTCTTATAATGGGAGGTCTTATAAGGGAGGTTCCATTGTATTGGATCTGTTTTCCAACTTCCACTTTTATCATCTTCGCTGTTCCTCTTTGTTGATTAGAATTTGATACTGACTTAAGTTCATTCCTCTGATTCATTATCCTGTTACAGTGGAACCTCCCTAACAAGACCTCCCATTATAAGACTCCCTCCCACATAAGACCTGCTATTCTGAGGCATTGCCCTTCTTTGTAAGTATTAACATTACCTCCCTTAAAGACCTCCCATTATAAGACTCCCTCCCACATAAGACCTACTTCTCTGAGACATTGCCCTTCTTTGTAAGTATTAAAATTACCTCCCTTATAAGACCTCCCATTATAAGACTCCCTCCCACATAAGACCTGCTTCTCTGAGACATTGCCCTTCTTTGTAAGTATTAAAATTACCTCCCTTATAAGACCTCCCATTATAAGACTCCCTCCCACATAAGACCTACTTCTCTGAGACATTGCCCTTCTTTGTAAGTATTAAAATTACCTCCCTTATAAGACCTCCCATTATAAGACTCCCTCCCACATAAGACCTACTTCTCTGAGACATTGCCCTTCTTTGTAAGTATTAAAATTACCTCCCTTATAAGACCTCCCATTATAAGACTCCCTCCCACATAAGACCTGCTTCTCTGAGACATTGCCCTTCTTTGTAAGTATTAAAATTACCTCCCCTCCCATTATAAGACCTCCCACATAAGACCTTTCTCTGAGACATGGCCCTTTTTGAAAGTATTAAAATTACCTCCCTTATAAGACCTCATTTTGGATGGTTTTGAAACTCTATAATACTGTCGCATGTCGTGCTTTTTTCCCCTTTGGGCCTTGTCATTTATGCAAATGAGGCTTTATGCCGAAAATTATCTCCCCCTGTCTCGTGACCTGAGATGCGAAAGCCACCTACTTAAGATTACCGCCCTTGCCTGTCAGGAACTAGTAGTATATAGTCACAGAAAATTATCTCCCCCTGTCTCGTGACCTGAGATGCGAACGCCACCTACTTAACATTACCGCCCTTGCCTGTCAAGAACTAGTAGTATATAGTCACAGAAAATTCTCTGCCCCTGTCTCGTGACCTGAGATGCGAACGTCACCTACTTTAGATTATCACCCTTGCCTGTCAGGAACTAGTAGTATGTAGCCACAGAAAATTGTCTGCTCCTGACTCGTCACCAGGGGGCATGGGCAGTTCGGGCCTAAAATTGTCGCCCTTCCGTGTCGGCAAGGAGTAGTATAAAGGCTCATTGATTTCTGCCTTAACCCTTTCCCCGCCAACGTGGCATTTTTGCACCACAATGATTTAACACCCATGTCACTAAAAGGCATCAAATTGGGGTCTGTTATCCGAAGACCCTATTCTCTTTATTTTGGGAGGTAAGGATAGGCCTTACTTTAAATATGTCACAGAGGAATCCCCAATATTACAGACAGATTTATGTTTCTACCCAGGTAAGTTTAATGGAAAGTTTTCGCTGAAAAATGGCTGGCGGTGAAAGGGTTGATATTCTAAATAGTTATGTATGTTCTGTGTACCATGCGTTTCATCTGTGCGTTCTGAAGTGATCTCATCTAATCAAACGTTTGCCTTTCTTAGTCCTTCCATTTTCGGAGAGATGGACCCTCATGATCGTCATCGGTAAGGGAAAACGATTGGCTGCTTCTGCTGCGGGATTATTACAGGAAAAGAGGGAGAAAACTGTCAGGGAAAGCGGATGGATTATGTTGCGCGGAACTTTCTTTCAATTTCAGTTCAGTTTGCGTAGTGAATTTGCAATTTTCGTTTTTGCTTGTTATTCATTTTGTCCGAAATCCTTCACTCATTCTTGTTTTTGTTTTCGTGATGATGATGATGACGATGTCATGATATGATGACGATGATGATGATGACATATACAGGGCTCCCAATTGTCCCGCAAAACAAGGGGTTCCAAGGACTGACCTTCACTTACAGTATAGAGGGTCCTAAGAGGCGGGATAGAGGGTCCTAGTGGCATTGCAAATGCTGAAAATAATTTTTCTAATGCATCCCTGGGACCCCCTGCACCTTCTTTCAAAGGGTCCTTGAGAATTTTAATGCTTCATAGACCCCCAAATGGGGGTCCCCGGGAGCCCTGCATATACATTTTCTTCTTCTTTTCTTTTATGTTGAAGCGTTTCCTTGGGGAAGTAAAACATGGTCGTCTTTTTTCTGTACTGGGTGCGGGATTTGCGTTTGAGAGTCAGGATTTTTTTTCTCTGTATTCCCTGTGTATTTTAAAAAAATGATAAACAAAACAAAAAGAAAAACCCAGCTGCTGTTTGAAATCATTGTAAGTTGGTTTGGCGTTGCGGAGAAAGGGTACATGTATGGTTTTCATTATTTTATTTTCAGGCTGCTTTTTTTCTTCTTTTTTTGGTGTTGCTTTTGGCACGCATTTCATTCTTGTTTCCTATTTGCAAGAGAGGAGAACTGCGAGAAGTTTCGGTACAAATTACATATCCGTAAAATGTGGACTATAAGCCGCTACTTTTTTTTAATTAACTTTCCCCCCATGCGGCTTGTCTGTGGGATTTTTCCAATTTCATGTTTACCAGTGTTATGGAATCTTTTTCCTTCCACATCCTCCAGCCTGTGTCCTAAGCTTCATTGTAGCTCACAACTGGTTTTGACACTTCATAGATTTATAGAAGTGTCTCAGAGCATTAATTTTTGTGTTGTTTTCAGCTCATGTATTGATTTTCTGTGGTGAGGAAGGCAAAATCTACTGTTTTTCTTTGACTTTGTGAACCTTTTTTGTTTGAGTAATTTCCCTGCGGCTTATAAACTGCTGCGGCTTACGTGTGGACAAATACTCAATATTCTGTCAGTTTAAGGGATGCGGCTTATTGGCTTCTGCAAAGAACACCTTTTGCAAGAATGAATGCCCTTGGTGGGTGGGGGAAGATGGTTGAGTACTGACCAAACAAGGGTATAATTCTCACCAATAACCCTATTTGAGGCCACTTAATGGCTGCCTTTTGCAAGAGTTAATGCCCTTTGGCATGCTGATCAACAGGGGCTTAAGTCTTGCTGTCAAGGGCGTTAGTAACCCTAGTTGCAGTGGCCAATATACAGGTGCGCCTTATACATGTAGTCCAGTTTTTACGGTATAATGGTTAGACCTAACGGTTGTGTCACTGCAGTTAGATATGTGAATAAAGAGACGAATGTAATGAAAGCATAGGAAGAGGGCAAGTTCTGATTGCCTCTGTCTCCCTACCTACCTTATGCAGACTGTCTTTCTCTCCCGTCTCTCTCTCTTCCTCCCTTTCTTTCTGTCAGTCTGTCTTTCTGTCTCTCTCTCTTTTTCTCACTCAGAAAGGGGTTTTGGCCTATTCTGATAAAAATTTCGCATTCGCATTCACTTGTGATTTTGTATTCTGAATATAGTTTATCTCTCTGTTTGATTTGTTTGAAAATCCTTATTGTTTTAAATCAAGGCTTGAATATTCTCTCTCTCTCTCTCTCTCTCTCTCTCTCTCTCTCTCTCTCTCTCTCTCTCTCTCTCTCTCTCTCTCTCTCTCTCTCTCTCTCTCTCTCTCTCTCTCTCTTTCTCTCGCGAGTATTAACAATTATGCATGTGCGTATGCAAGTTTTATAAACCCATATTTCAGCCTATCTTTGTATTATGATATTAACTGTTTTGCTACCTTTGTGTTCAGCTCTGCGTGTGTAATAGTATGCCTTGCCATGTTTGTGTTCTGTGCTAGTATATATAAATATATATATAGTATGAAAGAAAAATCTCAGTGAATTCTAAGCCAGCTCCGTACCCCTACTCCGAAGGACTGAAAAGTTAGTGCATTTGAAATGCAGAATAGTTTGCTTTGATAAAACTTTTCTGTGTCCAATGTCTTTATTTGTGAACCTCAGAAACAAAACCAGTTAACGTTAACTTTAGTAAATGTTCCGTGTTCCCCCCAAAAAAAAATAAAAAAACAATTATATATATAAAAATATATAAACGTACAAGAATTGAAGAAGAAAAAACAACCACACCATTAAACTTTCCTCTTATATATTTTGTTTGTGTCCAATGTATAAGTTTGTGAACCTAAGAGAGAAACTCAATAAATTTAATTTTAACTTTATGATTTGTTCTATGTGTTCTGAAAAGAATAAAAGAAAATAATGTGCTGATTTACTTTTTTCAAAAATACATATATATATATATATCAAGGACAGATTGGTAAGTAAGTAAGTAAATAGGTATGTGAGAGAGAGGAAAAGAAGAGTTATTATTTATTTTATTAAACAGCTTTCTCTTTATTGTTTTATATTGTGTTATATTTATGCCATTTATCCAAAATCAAAAACAAATAAGTGAAAAAAAACCTTTTATTTTCAGGATGTGTATGAGTCGCCTTCAATACAAGATGCCATGTAGCATTTAATCAGTCATATTGTACAAGTTTTGGGTAAAGGTAAAGATGTGCACCCCCCCCCCCCCCCCCCCCCCCCTCCTCTTATTTCTCGGTTGTTTCCCATTTTCCCTGTCTGTGTTCTTGTCTTTCTTACTGCAGATTGAGTACTTCATCCTCTATCATCTTATATCTATATTTAACACTGATTTTCGAAATCTGTCTGTCTGTTTGTCTGTGTGTCCCCTTATGCACGGCCACAGTTCTCAACCGATCGACACCAAATTTGGTTCAAGCATCCTTGGCACCCTCCGAAGGTCATGCCGTCCTTACTTTTCGGAAACCTCCGCCAAGGGGTCATGGGGAGGGGGGGGGGGACCACACGCAGCTCCACACGCACTTGTTTGCTATATTTAACACTGATTTTCATCCATTTACGTAATGAAACACATGCATTCAATAATAGTAGAAGATAAAGGCAAGACGGAAAAACGCAATGAACCAGGACTGTGACAAATGCTCTGCGATGTACTGCACTCCATAGGGTGTGTGTGTGTCCCATTAGATAATGGCCTTTATCATGACTGCAATTAATTATTCAACAAAGATAATTAGCTCAAAAGGTTAATAAAATACAGCTTCATATTTGGTAAGAAAGGCAAGTGTGAAAATGCGGGGAGAGCTGAGAAATATAGGGGAATATAGGGCACATCTTGACCTTTACCAAGTTTAAAAAAAAAGAATTTTCAAATGCAATGCATCCTGCTGGAACTATCTGTTTATAATGTGTAATCTAATGTAAAATGTTTGATATAATGTTTGGCGTAGAGTGGCACAGAGGTAACGCGTTCGCCTTGCGTCAAGTAAACTCGAGTTCGAACCTGGGTACAGGGGATTTTTCCTCTCACTTTGCACTAGGCCTCACGGTATGAGTCGCCCTCAATGCAAAAAACACCATGTGGTATTTCGTCAGCCATGTTCTGCTTGGCCTATGTTTTCAGAGTGTAATGTAATGTGTACTGTTTGATATAATGTGTCATGTAAAGAGTACAGTACTGCATGTTTTCAGAGTGTAATGTAATGTGTACTGTTTGATATAATGTGTCATGTAAAGAGTACAGTACTGCATGTTTTCAGAGTGTGTAATGTAATGTGTACTGTTTGATATAATGTGTCATGTAAAGAGTACAGTACTGCATGTTTTCAGAGTGTGTAATGTAATGTGTACTGTTTGATATAATGTGTCATGTAAAGAGTACAGTACTGCATGTTTTCAGAGTGTGTAATGTAATGTGTACTGTTTGATATAATGTGTCATGTAAAGAGTAAAGTATTGCATGTTTTCAGAGCGTGTAATGTAATGTGTACTGTTTGATATAATGTGTCATGTGAAGAGTACAGTACTGCATGTCTTCAGACTGTGTAATGTAATGTGTACTGTTTGATATAATGTGTCATGTGAAGAGTAAAGTACTGCATGTCTTCAGACTGTGTAATGTAATGTGTACTGTTTGATATAATGTGTCATGTAAAGAGTAAAGTGCTGCCTGTTTTCAGGATGTGTATGAGTCACCCCCAATACAAGACATCCTGTATTATTTCATCTGTCATATCGTGTTTCTTTGACTCTGCCTTTTCCCTTTCCTTTCTGTCACCTACTGTCTTTCTGCATTTCCGTGTCCATTCTCCTCCTGCCATTTTTCAAGCTACTCCTTCAAAAAGGTTTCCTCCAGCCGAAGTCAGACTTGCTGGGCCTAACTATATCTTAGTTAGGCGCATTACGGCAGCATGACGCATCTGTGTTCATAATTGAAAGGAAACTGTCTGAGCGATCGAAGAAGAAGAGGAAGATATTGTGCTTGAAATTTTTGTTCAGAATGTGTGAACTGTAATGTGTAATGTGTTATTCGGTTTTTGGTGTTTTTTTTGCTGTCCCATCTTCTGGGCTGTACAGTGGCGCTGCTCCCATGCCACTCATTCCAAGTCCCAACTCGCAGTCCCACCCCGGCTTGTTCAAGTCGCAGAATCTGAAACCTGCAGCAGTCCAAGGGGAGCGAATCTATGTTAGGCCGTCAGGAGGCAACCAGCCTAGGAGACGCTGCACTGCTGAGTTCCGCGGAGCCTGTTCAGGACACCACCTACTAAGCCCCCTACTGATGACAATAATGTCTTAGTCGTGGAGCCAGCGCGAGTGAGGTCCTCCTCCGAGGGCACCAGCACGTCCGTCCACTGACAGCTCCCCAGAACACACTGATCCCCATGACTTTGACCCGAACGCACCAAGGCATAGACTGGATTGGTAATCGAAACTGAGGTCACCATGAGAGCAGGGCATGCAAGGCCACAGAACTTGATACTTTTTTCTCTCCAATTTGATGATTGATGGAAATGAGGCGGATGACAATGATGTTGATGATGCTATGGAGTTCCATATCGGTCTGAGACTGTGTGACAGGGCTGTATTTTATGCTTCCTTTCATTATGATATCCCGGCGTTAACCAGGCCTGAGAACACCTGCAGTGTTGGTCATGAAATCAGAGCAACACTCTCAGAATCGCATCCGTTAAGCAGGTGAAGCTCGACTGTGTGGTTTCAGTCGTCCCATTGAGCCCATAGCCACTCACTCTGGGTAGGAGTCGGTCCAGGACCAAAAATAACCTCGCCTCTGATGGAATTCGAACCCGTGACCTCCCAGCCAGTAGTCCGCAACTTTACCACTACGCCACGGCGGCTGGTTGTGTAATGTGTGATTTGTAAAGTGATGTGTAATATCATGTGTAAATTAAATACCGCATGTTTTCAGAATGTTTATGAGTCGCCCCCAATACAAGACATGATGTGTAATGTGTAATGTTTCTTTGATTGGATGTAATGTGTAATGTTTGTTTGATTGGATGTATCGTATATTATATATAAAGCATGTTTTTCAGGATGTGTATTGAGTCGCCCCCAATACAAGACGTGATGTGTAATGTGTAATGTTTCTTTGATTGGATGTAATGTGTAATGTTTGTTTGATTGGATGTATCGTATATTATATATAAAGCATGTTTTTTCAGGATGTGTATTGAGTCGCCCCCAATACAAGACGTGATGTGTAATGTGTAATGTTTCTTTGATTGGATGTGTCATATATTATATATAAAGCATGTTTTTCAGGATGTGTACGAGTCGCCCCCAATACAAAACATCGTGTGGCATTTCATCAGTGGTTTCCTTCTGGATCTCTGCGTTCAGAGTGTGTGATGTTTAATGTGATGTGTAATGTTTCTTTGACGTAATGTGTTGTATATTATATATAAAGCATGTTTTTCAGGATGTGTACGAGTCGCCCCCAATACAAGACGTCGTGTGTCATTTCATATGTGGTTTCCTTCCGGAACTATGCGTTCAGAGTGTGTGATGTTTAATGTGATGTGTAATGTTCTTTGATGTAATGCGTCATATATTATATATAAAGTATGTTTTTTCAGGATGTGTATGAATCGCCCCCAATACAAGACGTCGTGAGGGACATTTCGTCAGTGTGTAATGTGATGTGTAATGTTTCTTTGACATAATGCGTCGTGTTATGAGTAAACTAAAGCATGTTTTTCAGGATGTGTATGAGTCGCCCCGCAATACAAGACGTCGTGAGGGACATTTCATCAGTGGTTTCCTTCTGTGATCTGTTTGTGTGTGTGATGTTTAATGTGATGTGTAATGTTTCTTTGACGTAATGCGTCGTGTTATGAGTAAAGCATGTTTTTCAGGATGCGTACGAGTCGTCCGCAATACAAGACATTGTGAGGGACATTTCATCGGTGGTTTCCTTCTGGATCTATGCGTTCAGAGTGTGTGATGTTTAATGTGATGTGTAATGTTTCTTTGATGTAAATTGTAATGTGACGTGTTATGAGCGCTCTGAGCTCTTTGGAGAAAGAGCGCAACAAATATCTATTACTGGCTCACTCATTTGTTAACACGAAGTGAGTCTATAGTATGATAGTTGTTCGGTTGTGTGTATGTGTGTGTGTGTGTGTGTGTGTGTGTGTGTGTGTGTGTGTGTGTGTGTGTGTGTGTGTGTGTGTGTCCATGGTCTAATCTCCAAACTTTAACGTTGGCATTTTCTCGGGAAATTCAAGGCGTACATTGTTCAAACTTTGCACACATATAGATGTCTATGCAAGCTTTCAAACAATAATGATTTGAATAATTAAATACTTAAAACAACACTGTAACCGGATAACAAACAGATAACATTTTAGATTAGTGTGTTAGAGAGTATTCAACAGGCAACATGATTTAAGAAACTCATCAACACTGAAAGCCTCGATAGCTCATTGGTAGAGTGTCTGTCTGTCATGCCAATGGTTCCGGGTCCGATTCTTGGCACGGGCACTTAAAAAAAAAAAAGTTGTATCCATTATCGATAGTTTCATTTGTACTTTAAAATGTTATTGGCAATCTTGTACTTTAGACACCCCCCTCAATCTTTGTTTGTTGTCCCACATGTTCCTGTTCGTATCAGCCTTGAAGGCTTTGCCTCTTGTTATTATTATTATTAATATGAGTAAAACATGTTTTTCAGGATGTGTATGAGTCGCCCGCAATACAAGACGTCGTGTGGGATTTCATCGGTGGTTTCCTGCTGGAACTATCTGTTCAGCATCGTGGGAAACGGAAGGTGAGTGTGTTAGTTCCCCATCCCTCTAGTTTCAATCTGGCATGTCCTCAACTCATCCGTTCAGCACTGTGGGAAACGGAAGGTGAGTGTGTTAGTTCCCCATCCCTCTAGTTTCAATCTGGCATGTCCTCAACTCATCTGTTCAGCACTGTGGGAAACGGAAGGTGAGTGTGTTAGTTCCCCATCCCTCTAGTTTCAATCTGGCATGTCCTCAACTCATTTGTTCAGCACTGTGGGAAACGGAAGGTGAGTGTGTTAGTTCCCCATCCCTCTAGTTTCAATCTGGCATGTCCTCAACTCATCCGTTCAGCACTGTGGGAAACGGAAGGTGAGTGTGTTAGTTCCCCATCCCTCTAGTTTCAATCTGGCATGTCCTCAACTCATCTGTTCAGCATCGTGGGAAACGGAAGGTGAGTGTGTTAGTTCCCCATCCCTCTAGTTTCAATCTGGCATGTCCTCAACTCATCTGTTCAGCATCGTGGGAAACGGAAGGTGAGTGTGTTAGCTCCCCATCCCTCCAGTTTTAATCTAGCATGTCAGGGCTCCCATGGACCCCCATTTGGGGGTCTATGAAGCAATAACATTCTAAAGGACCCTCTAAAGGTGGTCCCAGGGATGCACTAGTAAAATTCTTTTTAGCATTCGCAATGCCACTCAATGGGACCCTCTATCCTTCCTCTAGGACCCTCTATCCTGTAAGTGAAGGAGTCCCTGGGACCCCTTGTTTTGCGGGACGATTTATTTGGTGAGCTTTGGTGTGTCAGTGATGTTACATTGCAAAATGTCGTTCACACTTTGTTGTTGTTGTTGTTATCTGTTGTTGTTGTTGTCTTACCCTGTGTTGGCCTTTTGGGGACCTTCCCCAATGCCAGCTGTGTTCTCAAATCCCTTTGGCCGAGAGAGTGGGGATGTACCCTGGGCAAGGCTTCTCCACTGGAAACAAAATTCTCGCCCAGCCCACCAGAATAGTATCTGCCCCCTCTGCTATCTGGCAATCATGGTCAGAAACGACTGACTGGCATACACACACACACACACACCCTGGCTTAAAGACTCCAGGGATCATCCCAACAGCCGAAGCTCTTGAACACTATGGTACAAATGCACCAGCTAGGGATGAGAACATTACATGTGTGACTGTTTTTGATTACCCCACCACGTGGGCAGCCACACTCCGACTTCAGAGGATATTCACACTTTAAAAATTGAACTGTTTTTGGAAACGTTTGGGTAAAAATATAGTATACTAGAATAAATCTCAAAAGGTTCGCCGAGTTTCGGAAGTTAATTTGACATCTTTCTACCATGTTTCTGAATCGTCGATTTTATGAATTATGCGCAGTCTCCAGGTTGAAGATTAAAAAAAAAGAAAAAAAGTACATCAGTAGTTCTGTCGTGACTCTATCGTCAACGTCCGCGATGTACAGAACCAGAGATCCAGAAGTAAGAAAAAGAATGTAGAAGAGTGAGACTGCCAGAACAAATTAAAAAAATATTCGTTGTACAAATCATGTCATAAAAAAGACAACTGATAGAGCCAATCTGGCTAAAAGGGTCTGGGGATATAACTCTCTTGACTGTGTTAGAGGAAAAGCCAGCATATCAGAGTTATTCGTCTTCATCTGATGATGTCATCAAGTCAGTATGTGATACGTTAGATGGCAGTCAAGAGGTTAATAAGACAAAAAAGTTTCCTTCGACAATTGTTATAATAGTGATAGTGTGGCCTTGTTTTCGTAGCCCACAGTGACACAGTGTGACCTCTACTTGTTGCCATGGTGACAGTTGTAGTAGTAATAGTAGAAGTAGTAGTAGTAGTTCAAGTAGTAGAAGTAGATGGTTGTTATTGACTGTTATCTGTAGTTGCTGCTCACGTTATAGGATTCCGGTAAATGTTCTTATTCTATTTTTTAAAGCTGAACTAAAAAAACATCACAACGCTACACATTGTCACTATTCTATTTTTTGATATTGTTTATGTGTCCAGCGCCCTGTAGCCTACAAAGTAGGATGGGCGCTGTGTATATGTTCTACATTATTATTGTGTTCATATTGTTGCAGCCTGAAGCCGCTGACCCAGGAGCGAGCCCTGCACATCCTGGGCTTTCAGCCGCCCTTTGAGGACATCAAGTTTGGGCCCTTCACCGGCAACATGACCCTGCTCAGGTTAGGTTAGCTTAGGTTAGGTTAGCTTAGGTTAGGTTAGGTTAGCTTAGGTTAGGTTAGGTTAGGTTAGGTTAGCTTAGGTTAGCTTAGGTTAGCTTAGGTTAGGTTAGGTTAGGTTAGGTTAGCTTAGGTTAGGTTAGGTTAGGTTAGGTTAGGTTAGGTTAGCTTAGGTTAGGTTAGGTTAGGTTAGGTTAGCTTAGCTTAGGTTAGCTTAGCTTAGCTTAGGTTAGCTTAGGTTAGGTTAGGTTAGGTTAGGTTAGCTTAGGTTAGGTTAGCTTAGCTTAGGTTAGGTTAGGTTAGGTTAGGTTAGGCAGGGATGGGAATTGTCCGCCAAACAGCAAATTTCCGCGGAAATAACATTGCCTTTCCGCCGAAAGACTGTCTGTCCACAATGTTGTTTTAGGGCTTCAATGACCAAAAAAGCTTCAGCGTTACCCCCTGGACCTCTACTAGGGGCCTTCTGCTGCCCCCAGAACCCCGCTGTTCAGCTTTTTTTTAACTTTTCCAATTCCCATGCCTGTTAGGTTTGAGGCCACTGAATGGCTGCCTTTTGCAAGAGTGAACGCCCTTTTGGATACTGATCAACAAGGGCTTAGCTCTTGCCGTCAAGGGCGTTAATAACCCTAGCTAGTTGCAGTGGCCAATAGAACTGGGACTACAAAAATACAGTAGTAAGAAAGTAGAGACACAAAATCTGAATTTTGTACCATACAAACAAATACACAGCAAGTGCAGAGTGACGTTATTTTATTGACGTGACAAAGCAGAACTTGTGATATTTCAACACAGATGTCTTTTTTTAAACAACACAGGCAACACAACATGTGATATTTCAACAAAAATGTCTTTTTCAAGCAACACAACATGTGATATGTCAACAAAAAATGTCTTTTTCAAACAAGACAACATGTGATATTTCAACAAAGATGTCTTTTTCAAACAACACATGTGATATTTCAACAAAGATGTCTTTTTCAAACAACACTGACAACATGTGATATTTCAACAAAAATGTATTTTTCAAACAACACAGCATGTGATATTTCAACAAAAATATTCCAACAAAAATGTCTTTTTTTTTAAAACAACACAGACAACACAACATGTGGTATTTCAACAAAAATGTATTTTTCAAACAACACAGACAACACAACATGTCATATTTCAACAAAAATGTCTTTTTCAAACATCACAGACAACACAACATGTCATATTTCAACAAAAATGTATTTTTCAAACAACACAGACAACACAACAATACTTCCCCTCTTCACAGTCGCAGACCTGTTTACTCTACTCTTTTCGAGTAGTATTCTGCTCAATTTGGATCTCTACTACTCTTCAAAACTTAGTATAATGCTATTCAATTCTTGATTACTACTCATTTTCAGTGGACATTATTTGATGGTTTAATGAATAAAACTACACATTTTGCACCAAAACTACTCATTTCAGCTATCCAGACTACCGGTACTCAAGACTTGTGTAGGGGGTAAACAGGTTTGCTGAGTCGAGCAGTCTCTGAATTTTGTGTTAAATTCTTCTTCTTCTTCTTCGATCACTCAGTTTCCTGTCAATTATGAGCGCAGATGCATCATGCTGCCGTTATGTGCCTAACTAAGAAATAGTTAGGCCCAGCAAGTCCGACTTCGGCTGGAGGAGGAAATGTTTTTGAAAGCGTTTCGTGAAAAAAGGGCAGGAGAATGGACCAGGTAAGGCAGAAAGATAGCAGATGACAGAAAGCAAAGGGAAAAGGCAGAGTCAAAGAGAGTGGCAGATTAGAGGAAGCTACAAGCACAGAACTTCCAGAAGGTGGGGGAACTATTTATACAAAAGATCCCCCCCCCCCCCCCCCCCCCCCCCTTCCCCCCCCCCCCCCCCCTTCCCCCCCCCCCCCCCCCCCCCAGTATCCCCACTGGGGGCGGAATAGTGTGTCTTATAATCAGCATAAAATCACACACACACACACACACACACACACACACACACATACACACACACACACACACGCCACGCACGCCTACTGGTGCGCGCCGCGCGCGCTGCGCGTGTGTGTGTGTGTGTGTGTGTGTGTGTGTGTGATTTTATATATAATATGTGAAAATGCGGTAGTTATTTCTCGTCGTCTTCTCGCCCCACAGTACACGAATTCCCCTCATTCTAGCTCCTTTCAGTTTTCCACAGAGAGCTATTTGTTTCAAGTTATTTCTTTTAACAGAGGCAAATATTCTTATCATTGATTGTGGTTAGGGATAGGAAAAGACCTTACAAGTGGTATGCCACCATAAAGCAATGTAAGCCTAATGGATCAAACACTTTAGCCCTTTCACCGCCAATGTCGCATTTTTGCACCACAATGATTTAACACCAATGTCACTAAAAGGCATAAAACCAGGGTCTGTTAATCCAAGGACCCCATTTTCTTAATTTTGGGAGGTAAGGGATATGCCTTACTCTAAAAACATGTCACAGAGGAATTTCCAATATTGAAGATGATTTTTTTTTCTCTACCCAGGTAAAATTAATGGAAACGTTTTGCTAAAAAATGGCTGGCGGCGAAAGGGATAAATTGGTTTATGCTGGTGACGAGTGTTAACAAAAGGCATGAAGTGAAAGGAGCTGAGAAAAGCTACTGTGCCCCCACAGATGGTTTCGCCTGCTCAACGACCATTTCGGCGTCAAGGGGCGGTGCTTCTACATGTTCAAGCCGCAGGGGAAGAACCGCACCGCGGGGGTGACGGGAGAGGACGCGCTATGCAAATTGAAGGAGGGGCTTCAGGATCGTCGGACCACGTTCATCTACCATTGCCACAACCACTACTTCTGTCCAATCGGATTCGAGGAAATGCCGCGCCATGCCACGCACGCCTACTGGTATGCGTGTGTGTATGTGTTTGTGTGTGATGTGTGTGCGTATGTGTGTGTGTTTAACTACGACTGCCACAACCACTACTTCTGTCCAATCAGATTCGAGGAAATGCCGCGCCACGCCTACTGGTACGTGCAGGGCTCCCGATCGTCCCGCAAAACAAGGGGTCCCAGGGACTCCTTCACTTACAGTATAGAGAGTCCTAGAGACGGGATAGAGGGTCCTAGTGGCATTTGCGAATGCTAAGAATAATTTTTCTAGTGCATCCCAGGGTTAGGGTTACACATTCTTTTAGAGGGTCCTTTAGAATTTGAGTGCTTCATAGACCCCCAAATGGGGGTCCCTGGGAGCCCTGATGTGTGTGTGTGTGTGTGTGTAGTGTGTGTGGGTTTTTTCATCCACCATTGCCACAACCACTGCTTCTGTCCAGTCGGATTTGAGGAAATGCCATGCCACACACGCCTACTGGTATGTGTGTGTGTATGTGTGTCTGTGT
>CM065708.1:23732623-23792623 GCA_017654935.2 Phymorhynchus buccinoides | reverse complement strand
CGCCATATTATGGGAGATCGCCATCTTAGTCAGTAACTTTGTTTGAAAAATGCCAGATCGATGCTGCGTATTTGGCTGTTCCAATTCGAAACTTATCTAAACTGTATTTATAACATCTGGATGTTTTCTTTACACATTTAGATAACATTTTCACTTTGTTTACACACAAATAAGGACTAAGATGGCGACACTTCCGTTGGAAGGGTCGAGATGCGCACGTAGGTGGGGTGGGGTGGGGGGGGTGGGGGGGAGCCATACAACTCCTTCCCACTTAAAAGACCTTATTTTGGACAATTTTATTCAAGGTCTTAAAGGTGGACCCTGACGAAAGAGTTTTTGCAAGAAACACATCGAGATAACCTTGAAAACACCCTTTACAGAGATCGCAACACTCACTTTGCTCTGGTTTCCCAGAAATCAAACCGTCAAATCGGCGATTCCTCCTTGGCGGAGGTGCTGGAAGTCAAATTATTTCACTGAAAGAGAAGGCATGTGCCATCTCTTTTGTAATGGCCGCCTGAGTTTAGACCAAACTGTTTGCACAAAATGTTCGCAATACAAGCCTTTTTATTTTATTGAAAAAAAATGTTTATGCAGTTTATCAAAAGGGGTTTCGCTCACAACAAAGGAAATAGCTTCATTTTTGTTTTGTACTGCACTACAAAAAAAGAAAAAAAGGAGGAATCACCATTTTGAAGGTTTGATTTCTAGGAAACCAGAGCAAAGTGAGTGTTCCGATCCTTGAAAAGGCTGTATTTTCTGGTGATTTTGACGGTTTCTTGCGAAAACTCGCCCGTCAAGGTGACCCGTTAACCTTTACCAGATGTTGCTTGTGATTATACTTCTCCAGATGATGCGGGTCTCCTCGTACCCACAGATTTTTACATGCATTTTAACAGTATTTATCCCTCTCCAGATGATGCGGGTTCTCCAGGACCCATACTCGTCAAAGAGTCACCATGTGTTTATGCTTCTCCAGATGGCGCGGGTCTCCCACGACCCATACTCAATGCACTGCAGTGACATATTTCTGCTCTTTAAAGTATGGGTCCTCCGTGACCCGCGTTACATAGGAGAAGTATGTTAAAATTACGTATCTAATTATTACTTTAGTTTTTACTACAGACAAACCCCTATTTTACAACCCTCTGTTAAGCGACCACCTCTCATTTGAGACCAGATTTGTTGGCACGGATGCATTTTACTATGTAAATGACCTCTCTTAAACGACTTCCTCTAAAACGCGACTTACGACCGCCAATTTGTTGATTTTTACGACCGTTGTTGTCGTCTGCATAGACTTCGAGCAAAGGGAAACAACCACGGTCAAGGGCCTGAAAGCGGAGTCGCTTCCCTTGTTGTAGAAAAGATGGCGGAAAGCGTAGGAAAAGCACGAAAACCACTGACTTTGAAAAAGAAAACTACTGACTTTGGACGAGAGTGGAGGTAATTAAAAGAAGTCGGCAAAGTGAAACTGTAATACATCGATTGCACAATCCTATGGAGTTGGAAAGACCCAAATCCAGTTTTAATATGTCATTGTATGTGTGCATGAAGAAGAGAGTATGAACTGTGCTGAACTTTTTCTTTCTACGGCTGCCAGTGAAAACCTCCGTCATACGACCCCTCCAATTTACGACCGATTTTTCCGGACATTTTGGAAGTCTTAAAATAGAGGTTTGTCTGTATTTGGGCACCAAAATTGGCTGACATATGCCAAACTATGTTTTAATTAAAAAAATACCTAAAATTTTATTATCATAGTCCCAATAGTTCCTGAGATATTAACTCTCTTGTGCGGTGAACGGTCATGAACGTTCAAAACAAAATCGGATCGGAAACGTCTAGAACGTTCAGGAACGTACGGATTCCACGTGGCCGGTTTGGGCGCTTCCATTTTGTTTCTATCACATGGCAGTCACGTGAGCGCTTCAGCCTCGCTTTCGCTACAGATTACACTTCCGTCCTGTTGCTTGCAATGGCTTCTAGGCCGATTGGTTTGAAAGATATGAATTTTTGAAAATTAGTGACTGACTTCGGCATTTTCGCGATTTTTCCAATATGGATGACGAACAGTTATGGCGTCCATTGACTGAGGAAAGCGATGAATAGTCCTATTTTTGTGAACGATGGGACTTATGAGATCGCGAAGTGATGAGTAAGGAGTGTATTCTGACCTATTTCGGCAGCGAGCTTGTGTTTGTTCGATCATTGCGAATTTTTGAAGTCGTGTTACTGACATCGGCATTTTCCCGACTTTTACATCATGGATGATGAGTCGTTATTGCATCCACTGAGTGATGACAGCGATGAAAATTCCCTTTTTTGTGAAAGATAGGAATTATAAGATCGTGAAGTGAAAGGGTAAGTGAATGGTTTTGATCTACATTTCCATTTCAGTCGTCTTAGGCTTCAACAGTCTGCAAAAGTAGGCAGTGAATGACTAGTGAATGCAGTTTGCTAATACACTTTGGCATTTTGATTTTTTTTGTGGAGCCATGCATCCCTATAACATCTTGAAATTCCTTTTGCAACTCAGACAGACATCTCGGCAACGCATTCAAAACAAAAAACCCCACAAAATCTGGTAGGGTATATTTTATTTTATTATTTTTCTGACGCTACCCCGCCTTTTGTACGGAGTGACGTCCCTTGGGTTAGGATTTCAGAGGTGATTGAGAGCACAGAGCATCAGGCACAAGAGGGTTAAGTCATTTGTGCGTCTATGGGTCTTGGTGGGCGACCCAGGAAGTCTGGTAAAGGTTAAGGGGGAGATTCCACTGTAATGCATACGGAAATGTTTTGCAGGTGGGAGGACATCCTGACCGACCTCAACTGCCAGAACCCCGAGTACATGGACATCCGGCGCGAGTGGAAAGGCGTCATGGAGCGCAGCACCAAGAAGAAGGGGGGCAACCTGCACTGCATCCTCACCTTCCAGCAGGCCGCCCCCCTTGTTGCCTCCCCTTACACCGTCACCGCCACCACTTCCTTCAACAACAACACCACCACCACCAACAACAACAGCAGCAACAACGGCAGTAGCGAGGACGGCAACGGATCCGCAACGTCGAACGTCAAACGTCAAAACTTTTCCGCCCGCTCTTCCAGTCTTCCGGTGCGGAAGTCTGCTTCTGCTTCTTCTTCTTCTTCCGCCGCCACCTCCACACACCCTTCCAGTCCTAGAGAGAGCAAGGGCACGACTGTTGCGACCGTGGAGAGATCGGAGCATGCAGTGGTAACAGCAGCGCCACCTACAGGGCTGCTGCACAGTTTGACGGAAGAAACGGAAGAGGAGGTGGAGGAAGGCATGACCGCTTTGGAGATGGAGTCTGGAGACAGCGAGGAGGACCTCGATTCGAACGTTAGTGATGGCCTGTGAGAGGGGGAGAGAGAGAGAGAGAGAGGGAGAGAGAGAGAGAGAGATAGAGAGGAGAAAAACTCAAGAGTGAGGGAGAGAGTAAAAAAAAGTTAAAAGATATTAACTCTTCTAGCACCTAGTATTTTACGACCTTTTTTCCCCCTTGCGTACCTAGTATTTTTTCAAAGGGTGGCAGGGCTCCCAGGGACCCCCATTTGAGGGTCTATGAAGTACTAAAATTCTACAGGACCCTCTAAAAGAATGTGCAGGGAGTCCCAGGGATGCACTAGAAACATTCTTTTTAGCATCCGCAATGCCACTGGGACCCTCTATCCCTGCCTCTATACTGTAAGTGAAGGAGTCCCTGGGACCCCTTGTTTTGCGGGATGATTGGGAGCCCCGAGTGGAGTAGCCATTTTTGTCAAGAGCACATGCTTCGCTTTGACAAGGAAAAAACCCACCCCAGTGACATAAACTCTAAAGGCAGAGATCATGCGCATGGCAGGATGCTTGGTGTGGCGATATGTAAGTACATGTATCGCCTTTGGAGGAGTGTAGTAGAGTCTTCTTCTTCTTCTTCGATCGCTCAGACAGTTTCCTGTCAATTATGAGCGCAGATGCGTCATGCTGCCGTTATGCGCCTAACTAAGAAATAGTTAGGCCCAGCATGTTCGACTTCGGCTGGAGGAAATCTTTTTGAAAGTGTTTCGTGAAAAAAAGGCAGGAGAATGGACAGGTCGGGCAGAAAGATAGTAGATGACAGCAAGCAAAGGGAAAAGGCAGAGTCAAAGAGAGTGGCAGATTAGAGGAAGTTACGAGCACAGAACTTCCAGAAGGTGGGGGAATTTGGATCTCGATTTTAATGTTAGTGATGGCATAGGAGGGGGGGAGGGGGGGGGGGGGGGGGGGGAGAGTTGGATAATGTTAAGAAAAAGGAAGATCTCGATTTTTATTTTTGATGATTATTGATAGCTTGTGAGAGAGAGAGAGAGAGAGAGGGAGACGAGAGAGAGAGAGAGAGAGAGAGAGTTAAGAAGTAAAATATATGTAAAATAAAGGAAAATATACGACTCTTGATCGGATCGGTCTGTTAGAGTTGATCTGACGAAATTGATTTGTTAGAGTTGATCTGTCAAGAGAGTTGATATATTGAAATAAACTGCTGCCATGTACATAAAATTTAATAATGAGCTATCTACAAAGACTCATTTTAATATGAAATAGCTATATATATATATATTGGTGCTTGCTATCCAAATATTTTTTGGTGGTTTTTTTTTTAATGCATGTGTGGGAACTCCATTTTTGTATGTGTCTTTGTCTGTTAACTTTAATTTTCATTAAAAAAAAAATTATGTTTTTATTTTACGATTGTTTTTTTGCTTGTTCTAAATATTTAAATAGGAAAAGAAACAAATTAAAGGGAAGCAAGATGGTTGTTTCTTGGATTCTAAGGTGGTGAGTCTTGAGGTTGATTTAGCCTAGATCAAATGTTTGTTTTCCATTTCAACAATATTTGTCATGATTTCTTATTATTAAAAAAAAAAGAAAGCGTGATACTTTTCAAGAAATTCACATTTTATCGTGGATGCGAAATGTCATAAAATTTTGAAATGCCCCTGACTAGTATTACTTATTTAATGGCTCTGGCTTTAAAATAATATATTATTAATAATCAGTAATTGACTTTTTCTTCTGCGTTCGCTCAGACAGTTTCCTGTCATATGAGCGTAGATGCGTTATGCTGCCGTTATGCGCCTAAGAAATAGTTAGGCCCAGCATGTCCGACTTCGGCTGAAGAAATTTTTGTAAGAATTCATAGAAAAACAATCTGAAGCACTGGAACTGTGCTCTAGTGTTAGAAGTAAGATTGGTAAGGAAGTTTGTAAAACGCCAGAACAGGTTTAACCCTGTTATCGCCACTGTTAGCACCATAATGACTGAGCACCCATGTCACTAAAAGGCATCAAATGAGGGTCTGGTATCCAGTGACCTTATGTTCTTCATTTTGGGAGGTAAGGATAGGCCCTATTTTAGGCATGTCACAGAAGAATCCCCAATATTGCAGACGAAATATTTTCTCTACCCAGGTAAGTTTAATGGTAAATTGTGGATAAGGAATGGCTAGCGTTGAAAGGGTTTTAAGGCATTAGTACGAAAACAATGGTATTGGTCACAGTGATAAAGTGATGTATGTTTCAGCACAGTTTGTTGGTGGTTGTCTGTCTTCAGGTGATTGTACACATACCATCCTGAAATGACCAAGGTATGGCAGTTGTGTGTGCCTCTAAAGGCCGTACCTCTCACATCCAACCTCAGTTACACAGCTGTCCTTCTTCTTCTTCTTCTTCTGCGTTCCCAGGCCATATGGCCATAATGGTTAAGGTATCTGGTTTTCAGTTTTCACTGGTCTCACCGCTGCGTACAGCCGACACATTCCGATTTCGGAGGAGCTCAAAGGAGAAAAATTATTTGGAAGATTTTTTTGAAAAAAGGCAGGAGAATGGGGCCAGCAAGTCAGAAAGATAGTAGATGATAAAAAGCAAAGGGAAAAGGCAGAGTCAAAGAGAGTGGCAGATTAAAGGAAGTTACAAGCACAGAATTTCCAGAAGGTGGGAGAACTATTTTTACAAAAGACCCCCGGTATCCCCACGGGGAACCACAGCTGTCCAACTGTGGCGGTCTGTGGAGGCATAAATCCGATAAAAGAACTAAAGTATTTTTCGGATCATTAGGCGCTGCTGTGTATAGGGCGATTAGGCAATTTTGAAGAAAAATCTGAAAAAAATTAAAACAAAAGGCGCCCTCCTTTATAAGGCACCTCGCAAAAGAAAGTCAAACTTTGAAGCCTGTACGCGTTCGGTAAAGGCTTGCTGACCGCCATTACTGCTGTCATAAACGAGAGTTGGCTCCCCTTTCAAATCATCAAACTTCCGTTTGTGCGACTTCCTGTTGTTGTGTTTGGACTTTTCTTCGCGAAAACTGGTAGAATTATGGCATTTTAAGCTCGACAACGATGCTTTTTGCATCCAATGAAGGGTTATGGCATCTCTTTGACGGTATCTAGGACGATAATAGGGATTTTGAAGCATTTTAACGTGAGTTTTCGTCGTATCAGCGACTCGTGACCACTTTCGATGTCTGACAAACAGTAGACTGTACTGAGCACGGCATTCGTTGCCTCTCTTCTCACGATTTTGTTCACTAATAGGGCGCCCTCGTTTAATAGGTCGAAATTTGAAGAAGAAAAAAAGCCTTATAGTCTGAAAATGACGGTACTGTCTACTTTGGAATCTGGCTCTGGTGCTGCAGCCAAAAGGGATGGGGGGGGGGGCTTTTAGGGGATCTTCCCCCAATGCCAGCTGTCCTCAAACCCCTTCAGCCGAGAGAGTGGGGATGTACCTTGGGCAAGGCATATCCGCTAATAAACAAGTTCTGGCCAGAAAGCCTGCCAGAATAGCGTGATCTGCCCCCCCCCTGCTATCTGGTAGTTATTGGTCGGAAACGACTGACTCCGGGCATACATACTTTGGAAATTCCAATTCTTATAAGAGGTATTTCTATACTAATTTGGTCTCTTTTTTTGTTATCTCAAAAATTACCTCTGGGTCCATCAAAAAGCCAGAAATCAGCCTAAAGGCTGAAATTAATGTAGTGTTTTTTTTAATCAGGATTCATAAAGACAGTAGTATTCAGGCATGAAAACATCTCCGTTTTCTCCGCCTAATTTTTTTTCCGAAATCGACCAATCTCCGCCTTAAAAAAAAAATCTCCGCCTAGAAAAAAAATAAATCAAAAAACGAATAAAAACTCGGCATGCTGGTTCTTTAAATGGCACGATCATCATTTCGCGCCTTCTCCTCCTCCCGACGTCATCACTTCCAAAATGGCGTCTGAAGAGCAAGCCGTGCACGAGGAATGGGTGAAAAAGAAGAAGAAATATCAGGCATGTAAACAATTTTAGGGAACAGATTAGCCCCCCCCCAGCTGAACAAAAGTTCTTGATGTTAGTTATTTGGGCCGGAAATTACTTTTGGTAACAGTCCCCCTCCCCCCCTCCGCTCAACACAACTTCTGACGTCAGCTGAAAATCCGGGTGGAGGGAAAAATCTCCTCTTTTGGGGGGAAGTTGTTTTCATGCCTGAGTATTGTATCAGATCACAGTTGGAGAGCCTTACGACTGAAATTGGATGTGTGTAGCACGGCCTCAACACTAAACCTTCTACCTACTAATGACTCAGAGCGTGCAGTGACTTAGTTTTTGTTGTTGGGGTTTTGGGCATTTCCACAACTGGCTAGTCACTGTAATGCCACAAGTGTGAAATTTGTTGGGCCTTCTGTTCTAACCTTTGGTTTGGGCCTCTCTGAACAGGAATTGTTTGGAAATAATTAAAGGGGAGTAATTTCATGGTGTGTGGTTGTGATCGTGCCTAATTTGATCGGCCAAACAGGAGAAGTTACTCTGCCCTCAGGTAGATCCCCAGCTCTCGCCTGATGTGTGTTTGAGTAGACTTACATCACTTGGAAGAACACTGTGCGTCATTCTAAAGTTGATGTCATTTGTATTTTTACATCACATTTTCCAAGTTCTAACAGTCCCTCATTTTTCTTTAAAAAATGTTTGCAAGTCGCTGACTCGCATCCTGCGATTTCAAGCTTCGACGCCATGCCGCCATGGTTTTGACTAAGTCGAGGTACTCAACTCTAATTTTCACGAAGTGCTCTCCCCTAGGGTTTGTTTTCTCCGAAAATCGTCTGTTCTGTGGCTACATATGGGACCTTAGTCTCAGCTTAGTATTTCCAACCACAGCAGTCTATAGGGAGCTTTTGAAAGTCAGGCTGTCGACAAGCATGTCACTACTGGCCACTGCAACTAGGGTTGCCCTTGACGGCAAGAGTTAAGCCCTTGTTGGTCAGTATCCAAAAGGGCATTCACTCTTGCAAAAGGCAGCCATTCGGTGGCTTCAAATAGAGTTGTTGGTGAGAGTTATTCCCTCGTTTGGCCAGTACTCAAGCATCTACCAAGGGCACTTTATTCAGATTCAGGGGCCCTAAATGCCCACTGCCAGAGCTGGACCCTGCCAGGGGGCCATATGCCCTTTTTGCAGCCCCCTCTCTCGTGTATCCCAGATCCGACCCCTTAATATCCCAGAAGTACCTGCTCATAACACAGAATGATGGATACTTGACTTCAAAAACAATGCCTTCATTGTGTTGTCACAATGGCTTTTTATTACATTGTAAATGTCTTAACAGTAGCCTGCTTCAAATGCACCATGCTTAGATCATGTTGGTAATTAACTGTTTAAATAGAAATGTTCATTGGGTGTTTGAATTTGGATTAATTTTCAACCAGGTCAGCAACTACATTAAAGCATAAATCTTGAGTGTGATTTTGATTTTTGGTCTGTTAAATAATTATTAGAGTGGTGTTGGTAAATTATTAATTTTGTGTTTTTTCATGTGATGTTTTACTTTTTAAAATGAATTAACTCTATAATATAACCTTAAATGTGTTATTGATTTGATCTTTTTACCCAATTAACCACGTGTAGCCTTTTTGTGTAGTGTTGGGTATGGTATTTGAAATAAAAAATCCATTTTGCTTTGTGTTGTTCAGTCTACGACATGAAAGATTGAACCATATAAATCCAGCTATTGAATTTATTTTAGATTTCCCCTTGAACTACTGGTCTCGGATTCTGCGACTTGAACAAACCGGGGTGTAGCTGCGAATTGGGATTCGGAATGAGCAGCGTGGGAGCAACGCCACTGTACGACCCAGAAGATGGGACAGCAAAATTTTTTTTTTTTTTTTAAATTTTTAGGTTAAGTGCAGATGCCAACAAAATGAGTGATGTGTGTCCAGATGTTTTAACTTTTAGGACATGAATTGGTCACAAGTGTTTACCGCACAAACTGACTAGCATTTCCAATGAGGCTTTATACTGAAAATTCTCTGCCCCTGTCTCATGCCCTGAGATGCGAACGCCACCTACTTAACTCATTCGCATCGCAACGATTTTGAATTATTAAAAAAACTAACGGATCACTCCAGGCATACACACAAACAAAACAAACATAAACATAAGGAGAAATGAAAGAAGATTACAGGTTTTAACTTCAGGAAGTGCTAGGTCAGACTTTTTTATATATAGACTTTATATAGGAAAAACTCTCTACACCGATTGGTTTTCCCACAACAAAAGCAAAGTCAGAGGCAAAATTGTGGTCTAAGGGAGTGAAGCAAGTTTAGAAGTGACTGAGGTATGGTGTGCAAACAGATTTACTTCCCTTTAAGCGAATGCATCAAATTGACAGTTATTTATTACTTCCGGTCATATATGGCTGGAACGACTTGAATGAGGTAAGATTATCGCCCTTGCCTGTCAGGAACTAGTAGTATATAGTCACAGAAAATTATCTGCTCCTGACTCGTCACCAGGGGGGCATGGGCAGTTCGGCCTAAAATTGTCGCCCGCTCGTGTTGGCAAGGAGTAGTATAAAGCCTCATTAACCCTTTCACCGCCAATGTCGCATTTATGCACCACAAAGGTTTAACACCCAAGTCACTAAAATGCATCAAGTCAAGGCCTGTTATCTGAAGACCCTAGTAGTAGTTTTTGTAATTTTGGGATGTAAGGATAGGCGTAATGTTGTACATGTCACATACAAATTTGCAATATTGCAGATTTTTTTTCTCCGTGACAGCTGCTATTCTGGCGGGCTGGGCTACAGTTTGTTTAGAATCGAGAAGCCTTGCCCAGGGTACTGCCCCACTCTCTCGGCCAAAGGGATTTGAGGACGAGAGTTGGCATTGGGGAAGGTCCCCAAAGTATGAAAAAAAGGTCGAAGTGATATTGTTCTTTATTTCTGTTTATGTATAGTATATATATATATAGGGTAGGGAGAGGGTGATATGTGTGTGTTGGGGGTGGGGGGTGGGTGGGGGGGGGGGAGTGTTGACAAGGCAATGATAAAGTTTAAGGATACGTCATTTTAGTTGGCTTAGTTTCTATGTAATGTCATCGTTCTACGTCATAAGTCTTTTTTACGTGGTGTTTCTACCTTTGTCAGTTCTGTACCTTGAAAAAGAGGGGTTACTCCCTCGAAAGCTTGGATAAAAAATTAGAACTTACAAAGGATTTTTTTTTTTTTTCAGATGTATATATATATATATATATATATTTTTAACAAAATTCTATTTGTTTCTGCTATGAGAAAAGGTTGATTTGATGTTGTTCTTTATTTCTGTTTATACAGTAACATTATTGTTTTAAAAATTTCAGATTTATTTCTGCTATGAGAAAAGGTTGATTTGATGTTGTTCTTTATTTCTGTTTATGCATAGTATATTTTTTATTCAATGTATGTTTAAATTCAGTTTACATTTCTGTATACAAAAAAAGGTTGAATTGATGATGTTCTTCATTTCTATTTATGTTTAATGTACTCATATTTTTTAAACATTTTCAGCCTATATTTTCCAAACTGTTACACAATCCATGATTTTTTGTTCAGTCGCCATTCACCCCGCTGTCTCACCAGACATCTGGCATTTTATTAATTTTGTCTCGCACCCTTTAAATCCAAGTGCCGTTGTGGCGGTGTATTTTTACCTCTATGAGATAAGTAGTCCTAGCCGGAAGTAGTCCTAGCGTAGCCAATCAGAATCGTTTGTTTGTCCGCCATTGTGAATTTTACGAAACTAAGTGCATGGATTTGTACATCGATTTCTCGGCAAATATGTAGATTTACACCCTCCTGCTCTATTTCTTGGTTCTTTCCGTGGTTAGGGTTAGGGTTAGGGTTAGATGGGTACAGTTCGCATGCGAGAGGTAGATATTTAATGACAGGTACTTATTTATCATAACACCGTATTTTTTCGGATTATAAGCCAATAGGTTTTTTCCCCCCAGACTGAGAGCCCTGCGCCTCATAATATGACTACTAAAATAGTAAAAAAATATAATAAATTGGGGGGGGGGGGGGGGGGGGGGGGGGGGGGGGGGTGTAAAATTGGGGGGTGGGGGGGGGGGTGCGCCTTATAATCAGGTGCACCTTTATATAGTCTAAAGAGTACGTTTTATTTTATTTTTACCAGTCAAAAAGGACATTCTTGTTTTTGTTTTTATTTTCTCCATGTACAATCTTTTGACTCTTCTGGCACCATCATGGACGAATATCCTCGCCCAGTACATCAGGCTTCACTCCCACCAAATGCAAAGACATTCACCATTCTGCCAAGTGGCCTGCCATGTGTTTGTCTGTTTTCTGAGCTTATGTCACACTGTCAGTGACTTTTTTCCCCCCTGTTAAAGCAACACATGCGCACTCGAGAAAAAATAGTCACCCCCCTCTTGTCAGTTGAGATGCAACGGACAATCAAGAATGTCAAAAAATACATGGCGCTAGAAAAGTTAAAAATGGTTTGTGAAATACTAAAAATGCAAGGGACCAAATTTCTTAATTGTACATATTGAACCAAAATCTTTTTTAAAAAAAGAAAAGAAATTACCGTAATTCACGGATTATAAGCCGCAACTTTTATATTTAACCCCCCCCCCCCCCCCCCCCCCCCTGCGGCTAGTACAGTGCCGCGGCCTAAACGTTACCGAAAGTGAAAGTAAACTCAACTCAGTGGCATCCTTGATTCAGACCTTTGATCTGTGGCCTTGTTCACGGTTGATGACAAAAAAAAATCACCTTGATTTCGGTATATTTTTCACAAAATGACGATCTGTTTCGTGGTCCGACACTTTCGTTTTGGCAGTCAACACACCCGCGATCAACTCTAGACTCAACCGGAAGCGGACATCGTGCATCGCCACGCTTCCACGGCTTATGCGTTACTTTTTTTCAGACTTTTTTAAAGTAGGGGGTGCAGCTTATATTACAAAGCGGTTTGTAGTCCGTCAATTACAGTTTGTGTTTGCATTCTGGGCTTCCGTAATGGTGGCAAAGATATATCTTGTGACTTGAGCCTTGCAGGCAGCTTAATACTATGCTAAAAACATTATTTTATTGGCTCTAATTTGACTTAATTGTGTATTAAAGAATCTGAATGTATGTTAGTGTTTGAGAGTAGAGACGACCATTTGGTGTCATGTAATAAATTGTTTTGTGTTTTTGTAATTTTTTCAGGTTGTTTGTTAGGTAAATACATGCGGGATGTTGTCGACATGTCTGATGTTTACTGTGGTGACAGTCCTGAGAAAAACCTTTGCTGTTGACGGGACTATAAGCAATGTAAAAATAAATAGATAAATGTGTGCGTTCAACTGTATTTGATATGTATCGGTTGGAAATACCAGTCATGTTTGATATTAATGCAATGGCGTACGTATGTGTAGTGTTACAGTAGATTATGATTCAAATATTTCATCTTTCATGTAGGCACACTGTGCGCACACACACTCACACCACATTCCCATGTAAAGAAACGTACATACATGCACAGACAAACACACACGCTCATGATGATTGATATGAGTATATGCATTCTTCTAGCCTTAAATCCATATTTTATGCATCATGTTTATACAATTGATGATCTGCTTGGAGCTATGTGGTCTCTCTTGGTTGTTGTCTAAACTAAAGCAATATTTCTTCATATCCATGACACAAATATTTGATTATTTATTGGAAAGTGGGGCCAACATTGTACGAAATGCTTAGCAAATATCTGTGTAAAGGTACAGATTATGAAGAGAACAATAAAGCTTTTTTGAGCATTAGATCCTGGCTTGCAGATGCTTCTGTGAGTGTGCGTGTTGCATGCATGCTAAGTATCTCTCTCTCTTCCCCTCTCTCTCTTCCCCTCTCTCTCTCTCTCTTCCTCTCTCTCTCTCTCTCTTCCTCTCTCTCTTTTTTCCTCTCTCTCTCTCTTTTCCTCTCTTCCTCTCTCTCTGTCTGTGCTTCCAAATATGTTATTATGATACCCCTTCAGAGCTCCCAGGGACCCCCATTTGGGGGTCTATGAAGTACTAAAATTCTAAAGGACCCTCTAAAAGAATGTGCAGGGGGTCCCAGGGATGCACTAGAAAAATTATTTTTAGCATTCGCAATGCCACTGGGACCCTCTATCCCATCCCGCTTCTAGGACCCTCTGTACTGTAAGTGAAGGAGTCCCTGGGACCCCTTGTTTTGCGGGATGACTGGGAGCCCTGCCCCTTTCTCTCGGTCTCTTTTTCTCACTTATGACAACAAAACCATCGAAATAACATTGGTGGTTGTGTAGTAAGCGAATGAAGAAAAAGAAAACTTGACTGTTTTTCTGTCTGTTTGTCCGTTACCTCACTCCTCTCTCTCCGCGCGTGTGTCTGTGTGATCTACTTGATCTTGATCGTAGTCGATATCACCACCCTGTGGCATTACATCGACAAACTTAGGGAGAGCACATCTTAAAAAATAAAAAAATAAAAAAAACTATTCTAATTTGAGTGACCTGGCCAGCCAGCGCCCGTGTGTATGATGTGAGTGTGCGCGCTCTGTTTTGGGCAAAGACGCAGATCAACACCTCCTCCTCCATTTCTTTGTTCTTTCCGTTTCTTTGAAGATTGAGCACTTAGACCTCCATCGTTTTCTGCATTTAAACATTTATTGTCATCCATTTACACAAAGACGGAAAGAACGCAATGAACCAAGACGGTGACAACGCACTCTCTCCCACTAAAAGCAATGCAAATTTCACAATCATCGAATCCACATCAACAATAACGGTCAACTTAGGACGCACATTTCACCGCCAGGGGGCAATCAAACCAGTAGGGCCTTAGCGCGTGATATTCTTAGTTGGGGGTTATTACTTTGGAGGACCTGATGAAAAGAAGCAGTTATTTATGCTTACTCAGTTTATCCTCATTAAAATTTTGAGTTCGAGTTCTCTCTCTCACTACCCCCAGCTAAGAATATAATGCGCTAAGCCCCTACTGGTTTGATTGCCCCCTGGCGGTGAAATTGGCGTCCTAAGTTGCTCATTTGGTACTGTATTTGATATTGGTATTTTCTAGTCACAGAGACACGTCTCTGTGAAGTCCGGGTTGCTCCCACCTGGAGAGTATGTCGCCACAAGTGCAGCACCACTCACTTTTTTTTCGGGTGAGGAGTGGGAGTGGGGTGGTGTGGACTTGGGAAACCTAGCTATCAATTTGGTTCATACCAGGCAGCGGGATTCTCCCTGCTTTTATCGACTTTTTACAGCCGTGCTTTTTTATTTTATTTTTTAAATATGTGTAAAGAGCATGGGTCACATCAGACTTGCTTTAAGTCTCCATCTGAAGCACTAAACATTCAGTTTCGGTTTTTCCATGGAACTGGAAAGAAAGGTGAGAGGCAGGGATTCAAACTCCAGTCACTTTCGCTACGAACTGGCAGGCAATCGTCTTAAAGACCCACCAGATCACGTGTCAAAATCAACGGTTTCCGCATGTTTTCCCTCTTATAGCTGGTAAGTAATCTTGTTTTGACCAGGTTTGACTCCCATGCAAATGCCCCCAAATTGGAAACAAAACATCGTTTTATAGAGCAGCCTCAATTTGAAGTTGGGGGCATTTGTATGTGGGTCACAGCTACCCAGAAAACACCAAGGGACTTAATTGTGGTGGGTCAGTGTCTTCATAGCAATCAGGTCAGGTCAGCCTCTCAAGTGTCCTTTCTCTTGATTGTTTATTTTTATACATAACTCCCTTTCTTCGTTTAAGCCTTCTCTCAAAACTGCTCTTTTCAAATCATAGCCTGCTATATTTCTTTTCAAAGTACTGTGCCCCTTCCATCCGCATGTGTTTGTGCGTGTGCGTGTATGTGAATGTGTGCGTGCGGTGCGTTCATGTGTGTGTGTCTGTTTAGTGCGTGCGTGTGTCTGTGTTTAGTGCGTGCGTGTGCGCGCGCACGTGTGTATAATATATTTCTGTCGTTTCTTCATTTATATTGCTTGCTGGTTTATTCATTTATTATTGTGAGCGCTTAGGGCTTTTTTAAGATTAGGCGCTATAAATGCTAATTATTATGATTATAACCTTTGATGTGACCTCTCCCAACACTGCTACTTTGTCTTTGCCTTTTTGTTCTTCTTCTTCTTGTTGGGGTTGGACACGGAGACCTGGACACTGGTAGGGCGAAGGCTGAACGACACAAACTCTCCACGCTTGGCCGAATCCTCCAGCGAACGTTTCAAAGAGGCTTTGGCCTTCCTGTCCCGCGCTTCGTGATAAAACGGCTTGGACACGGAGGCGGAAGAGTCCACAGCAGACTCTGCACCCATCACTCCTTTGAAATCGGCAAAACCGCCGGAAGAATCTGCCTCTTCTGGGTTCTTGGAGTTCTCTTCTTCGGTCGCATCTTTAGATTTTACATTAGAGTTCTGTTGAATGCCCAGCTCTCGTTTAGGGACTCCTTTCGAGTCGATAAACGCTATGTCGGATAAACTTGTCCCGTCTGTGGATTTGTTAGAGCTTTCTTCAGCCACTCCCGCGACTTTGGGCGTTTCAGAGCATCGCTCATCGCTTGATTCCTGCTTAGTAGGGGCACCCGTGGGATCCACGAAGGCTTTGTTAGACAGACTGGTCCCAGCGGCAGCCTCTGCGCATTTCACTCCTAAATACTGTACAGTAGGCTCTGATATCAGGGAGATAAAGCTCTCGTTCTGCGTGCTGGATTTTTGTTGAGTCGCGTATTCCAAGTCGGGCGCTTTGCTTTGTTGAGGGTTGTCCGTTTTGTACACGTACAGGCTGGACACGTCATAGACGGGAGCAGGGGTTGGCTTTTTCGGAGTCTGCCTTCTTTTCTTTGTGGCCGGTTCCCCGCTAGAGTCTGGCTTGGAGGAGGTTTTCTTAGGTTGGCTGCAACAGAAATACTTATGTATTAACTACAACATCAAAAAACCAAAAAACAGTTCATTAATCGGAGACAGTTATACTTCAAGCACAATAGGTATTGATATGCAACAGATATTGTTGGGTGGGCGCTGCACTTGCGGCGACATTCTCTCCGGGGGAGAGCAGCCCGAATTTCACAGAGATAAGTCTCTGTGACTAGAATCAGGCATCAGAGTCCAATCCGCGGACGAACAACACTCGCCATGACTCGGAGTCGACATCGAGTCGGACCCCACAAAACTCTAGTCCGTAGTCGGCATCATTGCGATCATTCGCTACCCGATTTCTCACAGAAAAGTTCAAAGTTCTCACATCATCGTAGTCTCCTGCGATCATATCCTCTAAATCGACTCATTTAAACCCCAAATCACAATCACTGTCATCAAAACAAACTCTGAAACAGTGAAAGAGTCTAGAGAGCTCTAAACTCGGAAGAAAAAACAAACATGGCCACAATTTTTCGTTTCCGAAGGCGCAGTATGAAAACAAACCGTTTAAGAATACCATTTGAGAATAAGATCGCGCTGCCTCATGAAGTACAAACCGCGGCCGGCAGTGCCAAAATCGCGGCCAGTGGCTGCCAAAACCGCGCATCCGCGGGCCGTTCTGATGCCTGAGAATATACCAAATACCAAATACGATATTGTGGCCTGCCCGACAATAACTGCCAGAAAGCAGAGGGGGCAGATACTAGTCTGGGAGGCTGAGAGAGAATTAGTTTATAGTGGAGGTGCCTTGCCCAGGATACATCCACACTCTCGGGCAAAGGGATTTGAGGACTGCTGGCGTTGGGAAAGGTCCCTCAAAGGCCAACCAATCCCTTTGGCTGCAGTACCAGAGCCGGTGCAAGGGCCCCCTCGTTCGAGAGTCATAGTCTTCCACGAAAGACTAAACTGTAGCATGATATTCCAATGCTGTAGAATATCATTTATAGTGCAGCTCTCATTTACTATTGGCCCTTTCTACAGGCTAATGTCAACCAGTGATAAAAGTCATTGGAGTAAAGGGCTAACAGCAGATAATAACAGACACGGTAAAAACATTTTGGTAAAGGTAAAGATGTGCCACCCCCCATGCATTTCTCGGTTAATTGTATTTTTCCGTTTTTGCCTTTCTTACCATACATAAAGCTGTATTTTAGGAACATTTTTAGCTAATTACCTTTTTGGAATACTAACCGTATCCCTAACCCTAGCCCTAAACCTAACCCTACCCCCCACTATGTACTGCAGTACACAGCGATTTGTCACAGTTGTGGTTCGTTGCGTTTTTCCGTCTTATACGGTGGGGGGTAGGGTTAGGGTTAGGGCTAGGGTTAGGGTTAGTATTTGAAAAAGGTTATTAGCTACAAATGTTCCTAAGATACAGCTTTATGTATGGTAAGAAAGGCAATAACGGAAAAATACAATTAACCGAGATAGGTAGGGGGGGTGGTACATCTTGACCTTTACCAACATTTTTGTTGCATGGAATGCACTGACACACAGTTATGTATAGCGAATGAGACAGAGTTATGCAACAGACATACCATTTTTTTAAAACTATAATTTGATACTTTTCTCCCCAGACTGCCTTATAATACGATTTCGGAGGAGCTCAAAAGAGAAAATTATTTTGCAAAAACAAAGTAAACTAGAGTGTTAAGACGCTAAATCACCAACCGCGCGGCAGCGTTTTCGGCTCCAGTGACTTTGACCCATGACCTTCATTATCGAACTTGGCCTAGATCTCTCCATTACCTACCCGCATCCTAAATCCATCCGTTCAAACGCTAGAGAGGATACATACAAACATACAAACACCACCTCAGACACGAGTGAAAACATTACCAATCCGCTCTCTACGATCACGGTTGGTAACAGCATTATACGGAAATTCTGGACTTTAGTGACCTCTCCTCCCCCCCACCCTCATGTTTACGACCCTCAATCTCAAAAGTGTGCTTCGTTCAGTTTCAGTCTTACGAAAATAATCCTAGGCTGATTCTAACCCTACCCAGTTCCCCCCCAACATGGCAACACGCTGCTTCTGAGTGAAACGTGTTCGATCTGAAAATTTGAATGGGAGGGTGCAGGTGTGATTACAGTACAGGATAATACATTCACACAACCAGGCATGGGAATTGTCAGAGACAAAAAAACTCTGAAAAGACCCCCAATTGTAGTATTTAGTAACAAAAACGAAGTATTTAGTAACAATTTCAAAAAAGATTTCGCGGAAATCCGCGAATTTGCGGACAATTCCCATGCCTGACACCGTTTAACCCTTTCACCACCAATGTCGCATTTTAGCACCACAATGATTTAACCCTTTCACCGCCAGCCATCTTTGAGCCAAACATCTCCATTGAAGCTACTTGGCTACAGAAAAGATTTTGTCTGCAATATTGTTGGATTTCTCTGTGACACATTTAGAACGGGGTCAATCCTTACTGCCCAAAATTTAGGAACACAATATCGTTGAATAACAGACCCTGATTTCAAGAGCTTTTATGACATGGTTGCTAAATCATTGTGGTGCAAAAATGTGACATTGGTGGTGAAAGGGTTACCCATGTTACGAAAAGGCCTCAAACCAGGGTGTTATCCAAAGAGCCCATTTTCTTAATTTCGGGAGGTAAGGATAGGCCTTATGTTAGACACGTCACAGAGGAATCCCCAATATTGCAGATCTTTTTTTCTTCTCTACCCAGTTAAGTTGAATGGAATTTTTTCGGCTGAAAAATGGCTGACGACGAAAGTGTTAAAACGACACTGCAAACAAACTTCTTCTTCTACTTCTACCGTTGAGTATCCACAATCATCAGTTTGATTTTATGATACTATATGCGCCACAACACAACACTGCACTAACGCAGGTGACACAAAAGCAGTGAGACGGTAAACCGACCTCTCTTTGCCAGGTGCGGCGGCCTGTGCGGTCTGTGCGGATTCTCCATCGTGCGGCAGCGTCTCTCCCGCACGTGACACGCCCTCTGCGCGCCCCTCTGTGCCAAGTGCGTCACCAGTCTCTGTGGCCTGCGCATCTTCCGGCATTTTCCCCGCCGTTGCCGGCACTCGCTCGGCATCGGCGAACTCCTTGTTGCTATCGCCGTCTGCCGCACCGCTGTCAGCCGGCGTTCCATTGGCCCAGGGCACAGACAAGGGCGGGGCTAGTGCCGTCGCCATGGTGACAAACTCTTCAAAGTCGTTAGGTCGATTGGGTCCACTTTTCTGTCACAAATATATAACCATGAGCAAATATGAACAGCCAATGAGAATTGATTTCACTGAAGATTTAACCAATCAGAATAACTCCCTGTAAAGAAGTTGATAGCGTATGATAAAAAAGGTGCAAACCATGATCCGTGGCGCGGACTGAAACCTAGCGCTACATAAGCGGTAGACAGGCGGAAAAATTGCACGCTTCCACGATTTTATCGATTTTCCGGGACGGTCATTCAAAAATCAGGAAAAACGGGACACGTCATGCTTTTCGCAAAAAAATCCGAAACAAATACGGCTACGCAGGGACGGTTGGCAGCCCTGAATATCCCAGCTGCCCAGAAACAGAAAGTAAGGATTACGTCTGTATTTCTCGCACACTTGCTGTACAATATTAACCCCTTCGCTGCCGCCTAATACTTGCATGGGCGCAACTCCACAAAATGAAAAACCCCTGAAAGGCCGGGGTCCAGGGGTAATGTCCCCCTGCAGCTGAAGCAAAAACTGATTTATGAAGGTATTTTATTTTATTTGTATTTTATTTTATATTTACAATTGAATTTATACAAAAACTTATTTTAAAGTGTTTGAGAAATACAGTAGACACACAAAAATCTTGTTTGACAAATTTAAAAAAAAAGGAACTTCCTGTTCTGGTAAAATTCAAACACAGGAAATCCTTGTATACCAGGAAAAGTTGCACTCATGTATTTGCGCATGAGCCACTGCTTTACCGCGTGATTTTTGAACGCGGCAATATCGCTACTTAGCGGCGACGTATTATATGTCATGGCAAGTACTGAAGCGCTATTAGAAAGCGCATCTTTTCCTTCTTTCTTTTTTTTAAAAGGACAAAGACATCATTAAAAAACAAGCGCGAAATCGCAATAGTTTGTGGCACGCGGTCTATTTTTACCACTCCAACCATGAGTCACCTCCCCTGGCTTTTCAATAATTTTAATCTGTAAACCAGAATGTTATCTCTGCACCATTTCGTAACTTTTTATATCTTTTGGAAAACATGTAAAACTATGTATCCTACTTATGCTCATCGAAAGAAGCACCGCATACTCGTCGTGTCTGTTGTAGTGTCTGTATTACGTATGTTTATTATTTTGTACGCTTTTAAAATACATCATGTTAAAGAGCGGCCTCAATTTGAAGTGTAGCCTCGATTTGAAGTGCGACATTTTGTCAAAATGTGCGACAATTTTGAACCGACCGACCGACAAAGTGAGTTATAGGTTTGTGGCTTGAGCCACAAACAAAAACCAAACCCACAAAACCCCTGAATAAATTAGCTAGAAAAGAGAATGCATTCCACATCTTGCTTACATTACCATGCATGCTCCTGGGAAATCTCAAAAATCCTGCAAGGCAGGGGTCCAGGGGCCGCCCAGTTAACAACTTGGCTTAAACAATCCTAAAAATATAAAGTTTCTGGTAAAGGCATGTACATATTTATCTGTATTCATTTCTTTATATTCGACACATGCAGGAAATCAACAAAACGTCTATAAATAGGAAATTTGTTGCTTCTCAAATTCTCATAATCCGGCAACGCCGGCTCCAGCCAATAAAAAAGAAATCCTGCATTTCAGGACATCCTGAAAGCAGGAGCATCCATGCAGCAGGGTTCCCAGGGCTTTCAGCTATCCCCAAGTAAGGACCTTGTAAGGACCTATAGAGCTAAGGATAATGTCCATCTTTTAGCCAACGATCTTGAAAGGAACACTTTCCCAGCATTGTGAACAATGTCTAAGCAGATACAAAAACTATGGCTGACACAAATATACGCGTTTTCTCGCAAAACGACACCAGGATAAAGAACGAGATTTCAGTCCAATTTCTCTTGACAACTCGCGGTGCATCGTTCGTCTGCTAAGTGGTCAGTTCAAACGGGAAGGTGGGGGAAGGGGGTAAGGTGGAGTAGGTGCTGAGTGATGTTTCTCAAGTGTAAAAGTGCTGCTTCTGCGATCTATTTTGAGTATGGTCTTGCTGCTCAGGGCAGTTTGTGGCAGCTGTCAGGACTTGTAAGGACCTCGAAGTGAATGTAAGGACTTGCAAGGCCTTACTTGGAGATTCCAATTGGTCAAGCCTTATAAGGACTGGTAAGGCCCCAATGAACCCTGATGCATTACCTTGAAGCCCACAGCCAGGACGCTGGTCAACCCCAGGACTTGGGTCAGTCGCAGACTGAGGTCGGAGCAGGCGGCGCCGGCACACCGGCTCCTGACCACCAGCGGGAGCAGACCGCGCAGCAAGATGGGCGGCTGGCAGTCGCTAGAGACCAGGACCAACGACAGTTCGCCACGCTCCAGAGAGCGCGTCACCTGCCGATAGCCGAACACCAGCTGCTGCCTGGAGAGGAAAATGTACGCGTGAGAGTGCGCGTGCGTGCATGCATGCGCACACATAGTGTTGGTATGTTACAAAAGTCGATGTCTTGGAGTCTTTAGATAGTCCATTGACATATTATTGAACTTATTACGAAAACTAATAAAAGACTGCTGAAATATAAAAAGCAAAAACCCCTTTTTATATTTCTGCAGTCATTGTATGATACAAGTTATTAGTTTTTGTAATAAATCCAATAATACGTCAATGGACTATCTAAGGATAGTCCGTTTTGACTCCAAGCCATCGAAATGTGAACACACATATATATATAGTACAGACGCACACACATATTAATTGTAATGTTACAGGTGCACACGTGCACACACACTCTCAACGCACACACTTGTAAGCATGTACGCACACACACGCATGCACGTGCGCATACACATACACATGCATGCATGCACACACACACACATGCAAACACATACACACATACAATCACACCCATGCACAAACACGTGCGCATATATTCCACAGTTACTTTAAACAGTTCTAGGCATCTTTATTATCTTAACATAGTGAAGATTTTTATAATTAAATCAATTATTAATAATCAAATACTAGGATAAATGATCATTGATAACCATCAAATAATCGAATTAACGATTAATTATGAAATACAGTCAAACCTCTATTATAAAGACCTCCAAAAAGTCTGGAAAAAAAATCGTTCTTAAATTAAAGGAAGTCTTATAACGAAGGTTTTTTTTAAATTTTTATAGTAAGCATTCAAAGAGGGTCTTATAATAGAGATTTGACTGTAACCAGATTAATGGTCATTGATAATAATCATATTAATGATTAACCCTTTCACCGCCAGCCATTTTTCAGCCAAAAATGTCCATTAAATTTACCTGGGTAGAGAACAAAATCAATCTGCAGTATTGGGGATTCTTCTGTGACATACCGTATTTTTCGGACTATAAGGCGCACCTGTGTATAAGGTGCAACCCCCCAAACTGTACCAATATATCAGATTTTGTTATTATATTTTCTTACTATTTTATCAGTCACATTATAAGGTGCAGGGGTCTCAGTCTGGGGAAAAAAAGTATCGCCTTAAAGTCAGAAAATTATGGTATGTAAATTAAGGTCTATCCTTACTTCCCCAAACTAAAACAATAGAGTCTTTAGATAACAGACACCACAATTTGATGCCTTTGATTGAAATAGGTGTTAAATCACTGTGGTGCTAAAATGCGACTTTGGCGGTGAAAGGTTTAATTATCAATTCACGGCACTTAATCAACGTAATCATCGTACCTGAGCCTCGCTTTCAGCTTCTCTTTCTCCTCGTCATTCAGCTCAGGGTGTGACGCAGAATCACCCTGCCCCGACTTTGCTCTGGCGTCTCTGGTTCTCTGGCTCTCTAGGCTGGGGAACTCTTGAAGTTTTCTGCAGTCACAAATACAAATACAGGGGAACCTCCCTTATAAGACCTCCCACTATAAGACTCCCTCCCACATAGGACCTACTTCTCTGAGACATTGCCCTTCTTTGTAAGTATTAAAATTACCTCCCTAATAAGACCCTTCACTTATAAGACCTCATTTAGGATGATTTTTTAAGGTCTTATAAGGGAGGTTCCACTGTATTACAAATATAGGCAGGGAAAACTTGATCATGACAAACATATTGAAGTCACAAAATTGTGAAAACCCCCCACCACAAACAGTTTAAATACATAACAAATAACAATGAACATCAATACAGAGAAATGCATGCTTATTTCACCCCCCCCCCCCCTCCACTACCATGCACACACCTACACACCACCACCATACACACACCAGGGGCACACACACACACACAAACACACACACATGCATGTGCTCACGCACGCACACACACATAGTGACATACACTCACACGCAACCACACATACACTGACTCACGCACACACACTGGCCAACACAGTCGCACACACGACAAACACGTACACACACATACATTTTGACGCACGTGTACATGCGACTTGATGACAAAATAAAATACAAGCGATTTTAAGTGAAGTATGAATGCATATTTCAGAATCTCAATGTGCATGCCACAGACAGTGGCATACTAAAGTAAGCTCCATTTATGATGTTATCGAATCAACCTGGATTGTAAATTTATCTTCTGAAACAAAATCCACTTGATTTTAAAAAAATAAAAATTAATAACAAGAGGCAAAGTCTTCAAGGCTCACTCGAACAGGCACATGTGGGACAACAACAAACAAAGATTGAGGGTAAGGGGGGGGGTCTAATGTACAAAATTGCCAATTAATTTTTAAAGTACAAATGAAACTATCGTTAATGAATACAACTAAAAAAATATATATGAAAGGTGCCCGTGCCGATAATCGAACCTGGAACCATTGGCATGACAGACAGACACTCTACCAATGAGCTATCGAGTCTTTCAGTGTTGATGAGTTTAAAAAAAAACTCATGTTGCCTGTTGAATACTCTCTAACCCACTCATCTAAAATATTATCTGTTTGTTATCTGTTTACAGCATTGTTTTAAGTATTTAATTATTCAAATCATTATTGTTTGAAAGCTTGCATAAACATCTATGTGTATGCAAAGGTTGAACAATGCACGCCTTCTATTTCCCGAGAAAATGCTAACGTTAAAGCTTGGAGATTAGACCACGGACGCAACACACACACGAACAACTATTATACTATAGGCTCTCTTCGTGTTAACTTCATTAACACGAGTGAGCCAAAAATGACACTTACAGGGTCAATGCTGTGATGATTTTGTCCTCTGTGTCTTTATCAACCTTGGGCCTACACAGAAAAGAGAGACACACATTCATAAACAAAAGTGTGGTAAAACATACTTAAAAGATGGGGGTACATAACAAGTTGGTCTTTTAACCTTTACCAGACTTCCGGGGTCGCCCACGGCCCCTTGACACACAAAAAATATTATATCTCTAAAACTATTTAAGCAATCTTCATGAAATTTCATGACTTTGTCAAAAACGTAAATGGCTTTAAGTGTGTTAAATTTCATTAATGTGCATAAAACATAAATGACGCGTCATTTTAACATGCTTGTCCAGATGGCGCGGGTCTCCCACGACCCCTACTTTAAAGAGCAGAAATAGGTCACTGCAGTGCATTGAGTGGGGGTCGTGGGAGACCCGCGCCATCTGGAGAAGTATAAACACATGGTGACTCTTTGACGAGTATGGGTCCTGAAGGACCCCCATCATCTGGACAGGGATACACTGTTAAAATGCTTGTCTCTTTCTTTTTACTGACTAGGGGTCGTGGAAGACCCGCGCGATCGTGTCTGTGTAGTCAAAAGCGTGATCCGGTAAAAGGTTAAAAAATTGTTTTAGGATGCCTTTTCCGCAATTGGGGATACCAGGTAGGTATGTGTGTGTGCGTGTGCGTGTGTGTGTGTGTGCATGCGTCTTTCGGTGCAAATAGTTCCCCCACCTTCTGGAAGTTCAGTGCTTTGCAACTTCCTCTAATCTGTCACTGAACTCACTCTCTTTGACTCTTGCCTTTTCCCTTTGCTTGCTGTCATAGATCTACTTTCTTTCTACCCTTACTGGTCCATTCTCCTTGCCTTTGTTCTAGAAACTCTTACAAAGATTTTCTCCAGCCCAAATCGACGGACATGCTGGGCCTATTTCTTAGTTAGGCGCATAACTGCAGCATGACATATCTGCCCTCTTATGATAGGAAACGGTCTGAGTGATTGAAGAAATAAAAGAAGAAGGGTTTCTTTATTAATTTTATCATAAACTCACTGATACATATATGACATGTTTTTTTCCCTAGGACCATTCCTGTGTGGAATTCCCTCCCGGCTGCAGCAGCTGAGGCTCCCTCCTTGGTATCATTCAAGAGGGAGCTCAACGACATGTCATTTAGATAGGGGTAGGGGGGCATAGATCAAAGTAGTGGTAAATGAAGGGCAGGAGCTGTGCCGGTCGGGGTTTATCCTCGGGGACCGCTACGGTAGCCGGACTGGTCTTGCCTGGATACTGTGAAACAAAGGTCTATGGTCCATAAATATGCATCTATACACATGCACACACGTCACACACACACACTTGGAGACAGGAATAAATAGACCTTTTTTTTTCTTTTCTTTTTTCCCTTTTTGTTCAAAAAAATATATTAAAAAATTTAGGAAGCATTGCGCAACCTCAAGTTACTTATAGTCATTTTAGACGGCGTGACTAAAATATTTGAAAACATACATCCCATAGGCCTGGCACATACTTCGCAAAGTTACGTTCAAATTTCAACACTCTATTCGGATGCAAAAACGCTCTGAAAAACGCCACAGCACGGTAATAAAATATGATAAGCACAGGCTGCGAACAATATCGCTATTACCTACCTTTTGTGTCCCATTCTTCAATATCAATTGAGCCAATAAGTCATGATTTGCCCCCATAAATGCACCGTGCAGTTCACTCAAAGGTCGTCTGCTTTGGTCGAGTTTGGTGAAATCTCGTATAAAGCTATGAGAATGACATCATTTAAAGAATTCCTGATGATCACTTTGACTTTTTCATACCAGCCTCTGGGTGTGACGTCAAAAACAATGATGTATAATCACGAAGAAATGATGTTGCGGCTGAGGCACAATGATGGGCCGATTTCGGCTGGAAGATCTGCGATTTAAAAAATAAATAAATGCACGAGTGCTCAATGTATTTTGAAGAATGAGACACAAAAGGTAGGCAATAGCGATATTTTAAAACCATGCTGAGGCATTTTCCAGCATGCGGGGAGCGGGTTGATCTTGTTAAGGGGTTGGGGGTTGGCTTCCTGGTGGAGTTGATCACCAACTCTCCACGATGGATCTTGAAGAAGTTGGTGAGGCGGGCCTTCCTTCTACGCTGGGAGAGTGGGGACCAGTTTATCTGATGATACATAGTCTCCACGCTGGATGTGTTTCGATGGCGGTTGACCACCCAGCGTGCCGCCCTCCGTCGAACAGCTTCGATTTTGTTCATGTTTTTGTTAGTGTAAGGGTCCCATACGCTGCAAGCGTATTCGCGTGATGGTCGAACGAGGACAAGGAATGCTCTTTCCTTGATCTTGATGCTCCAGACTTTCACTGTTTCAATGTTCGTCTTATGAAGCTGAGCGTCTTGTTGGCTTTGTTGATGATGTTAGTAATGTGGGAGTCCCAGCGCAGGTCTTTTGACATGGTGACTCCCAGGTACTTTATCTCGTCTGCATTGGTCAAGGCATGGCCATGAAATTGGTACTGGCTCTTGATGGTGTTTCTTTTCCTTGAGAAATGGATGGACTGGGGTGGAAATTTATCATTTGAATAATTCATGAGCCACTTTGATTCCATGTTGTTGTTTTTTCTTTGAGATGGAACCCCAAATCGTAATCAGGGCCGCCCTAATGAAAATTTGGGTGAAGGTGCAGATGTGCCCCCCCCCCCCCCCTCTACATTTCTCGGCTCTCCCCGCATTTTCACAGCTGTATTTCTTATCAAACATTAAGCTGTATTTGATCAAACTTATGAACTAATTAACTTTGTTGAATAATTAATCACAGTCATGATAAAGGCCATTAGCTAATAGGACCCCCCACCCCCACCCCCTATATGTATAGTGCAGTACACACAACAGCCGCGGAGCGTTGGTCACAGTCCTCTTTTTCTTCTGTGGTGGTGACCAGCTTCTTTTGATAGAAGTAAATGCACACACTTTAAGGGGTGACCAAAGAAAAAGAAGCAGAAGAGAGAGAAAAGAAAAGCAAAGACAGAAATCAGCTATCACACATAGTCTACTTGAATTTACTTGGGTCCAGTAGAAAAATATAAGATGCAGCAAACAAAATTTAAAAAAATCCTATTTCAGGACTGGGATGGGGAGATCTACAGGGAGCTGCCGGCAGCTAGTAATTGTCACGTTCGCCCCCAGCAAGCTGGGAACTAGCCGACCCTAGACACTCCATAAGGCAGTGCCAAGGCAGTGCCCAGGCCCCAACCAAAAGGACAAACAAACAAATCCCTAACTACTGGGGTAAAAAAGACAATTGGGGATGAAGGGACTGGGGTGGGGGCGTTTGTTCAGGGTTTTATTCTCACAGGTTCCTTTCCGCTGGAAGGCTAGCAGCCTGTAGCGGGTCTCACTGCTCTCAGGCATTGGAATTAGAGAAGACAAAAAAGACTGAAAATTGGGGTCTGGAGGCAGGCATAGGAACAAGGAATAAAAAAACAACTACTGAAAACCGTGTGTCGGGATACAGCCCCCAGAAAATGAAGCTTCTTCTGTTATCTAAGCCTTAAAAACAGTATTAGAGATAAGACTGATATATTTAGTTCATTTTGCATTCATTTATAACCAATAACTTAACCTTTACTCATTGGGCTTCTTTTTTTTTATATCTCATAAATGTCCTCTTGGACCATCAAAAAAGCTGAAACTTGCAAAAAAAGACTGAAGAGGACCATCAAAAAAGCTGAAATCAGCCCAAAGACTGACATTTCCCCATGCCTGGGGTCTATAAATTCGTCCTCTTCGTTGGTCGGGTCACTCCACATTTTGGGAGCCTCTTGTCTGAGGGTGGATGGTGGCTCTATGCTATGCTGGAAATTCCTGTAATGCCTGTCGCAGCCAAAAAAGTCGCTCAATCAAATAAATTGCCCGGCTACTATGAGAGTGTGTATTTGCGACATTTTGCACATTCAGCATGAACCACAAATTTCACTTTTTTCTAGGGTTAGGGACAGGGTTAGGGTTAGGGTTAGGTAAATGAGTTCAAGTACAGAAAAAGTGAAATTTGTGGTTGCAGCAAATACACACTTTCATAGTAGCGGGCGATTTATTTGACTGAGTGACTTTTTTTTAACTGCGACAATGCCTGTCTAACCTGCTGGGATGTGGCTGAGACTGAGAGCCCTGTGGCGTGCAAATGTGTCGCTCGTGCAAATCTATAGCTCGCTACCTATGAGAGTCTGTATTTGCGGCATTTGGCGACATTGAGCATGAACCACAAATTTCACTTTTTCCGTGGGTTAGGGATAGGGTTAGGGTTAGGTAAATGGTTCAAGTACGGAAAAAGTGAAATTTCTGGTTGTAGCAAATACACACTCTCAATCTCATAGTAGCGGGCGATTTATTTGACTGAGTGACTTTTTTTAACTGCGACAATGCCTGTCTAACCTGCTGGGATGTGGCTGAGACTGAGAGCCCTGTGGGGTGCAAATGTGTCGCTCGTGCAAATCTGTAGCTCGCTACCTATGACTATGAGAGTCTGTATTTGCGGCATTTTGCGACATTGAGCATGAACCACAAATTTCACTTTTTCCGTGGGTTAGGGTTAGGGTTAGGGTTACATAAATGGTTCAAGTACGGAAAAAGCGAAATTTGTGAATGTCGCAAATACACACTCTCATAGTAGCGAGCGACAGATTTGCACGCGACAAGCCCTGCTGATGCTGGCTCTCCTCCAGTCTCCAGTCCTGGTTCATTGCATTCTTTCTGTCTTGCCTTTATCTTCTACTATTATTCAATGCATATTTTTAATTATGTAAATGGATGAAAGGTCCGTGTGCGAACGCACGCACAAGATCTTGCGCACACGTTAAAGCCCATTCCACTATTCGGTACGAGTAGGCCGTGTGTGCCGGTGGGATGGATGACACGAATTCACATAGCACGCATCCTGTGCGCTATTAATGGTCTGAATGAAGACCGGTGAGTGTGGGGCAGGATAAACATCCCCAACTTGAAGAAGAAGAAAGTTAACGTGAAATATACCAAACGATTAGAGGATGCTCAACTCCTCAAGTCTCAATTAAGTCAAGAGTATCAACTATCTGCAAAGGCAAGACTGAAAAAACGGAAAGAACCGATAAATGGAGGAGTGGGGTTGATCTGCACATTTAAAATAATATTGTTAAAAAACTTGCCATTCAACGCCAAAAGGAGGCATCAAAATATGCTTGAAGCCCTTCCTCTTGCCCATGATGGAAGCAAAAGTAGCACATGCGTGTTCCTGATAAGGGACACAACTCTAATGCAATTCTAGGTCTCGTCTTTTCAACCAAACAACTACAATCTTACGAAACAATCTCTCTCTCTCTCTCTCTCTCTCTCTCTCTCTCTCTCTCTCTCTCTCTCTCTCTCTCTCTCTCTCTCTCTCTCTCTCTCTCTCTCTCTCTCTCTCTCTCTGCGTTGTCCCTCCCTCCATCCCACCCCATCCCCCTGTTACTGTACATGACGTTCACAATACTTGAATCTGTTGAAATTACTCACCACTAAAGCGAACTTGTGTCAGACTAAATCCAATGCTGCAAACTCCATTTTTACAGTATAAATTATAAATGTATGCACTATTAAATGAATACGTAGGGAATGCTTGTGTGTATGACTTTTACTATATTATGTTTGCTAACTGTATCATCTTCACTTGAAAAATGTTCGTCCGCTGCAACATGCGTGTGCATATAAGATTAGGTTTGATTGTATTAGCATACTATGTATGACTTTTGCATGCTCTTTATATTGGTTTGTTTGTCCTTTTTTATTATTCTTTGCGAGTGCTGGATGTTTATAAAAAGCAAAGAAAAAAAAAGCATGTGCTATTTGCTTATTTATTACCCTCTATACATAAAATTCATTCAATTCAACTCTCTCTCTCTCTCTCTCTCTCTCTCTCTCTCTCTCTCTCTCTCTCTCTCTCTCTCTCTCTCTCTCTCTCTCTCTATCTCTCTCCTATCTCTCTCCCTCTCTCTCTCTGAGATAGGATTAGGTTTGATTTTGTCACATATGTTTTCTTCCTAAATGTGTGCACGTTAAAGATGAGTATGTAGAATAGGATTTGGTTTTATTTTGTCATGTGTATGTGTTTATGCTTTGATTTGTGCATGCTAAATATGAGTATCTACAGTGGTTTTAGGCTGGATTTTGTCATGTGTACTTGTTTAAATTTAAATTGTGCATGTGAAAGACGAGTATGTAAAGTAGGTTTAGGTTTAATTTTGTTATTAGTATGTGCTTAGTTTTACTTTTATGCGTGTTAAAGATGAGTACATAAAGCAGGTTTAGTTTTGATTTCGTCATTGTATGTGTTTACTTTTCAATATGTGCATACGCATTCTAAAAATATGACTTGGTTTGCTTTTGTCACCTGTGTGTATTTACTTCTTAATTTGTGCATGTTAAGTATGAATAATGTAATATAGGAATATGTTTGATTTTGTCATGTGTACATATATTTACATTTAAAATTGTGCATGTTAAGATGAGTAGGTAAAGTAGAGCTAGGTTTGATTTTATTACGTGCATGGTTTTCCGTTCAAATAAGTACATTTTTAAGATGAGTATGTAAAGTATGATTAGGATTGGTTTTGTCATGTGTTTGTGCACTTCTCAATTTGTGCATGTTAAAGATGAGTATGAAAAGTAGGATTTTTTTTTAATTTTTTTTGCTCCATGTGTATGTGCTTAGGCCTACTCTTAATTTATGCACGTTCAAAATGAGTACAGTTAATAATATTAGGTTTTATTTTGTTATTGTCGTGCTACTATTTTTGGTTGTATTTTTCATTCTTTATATTGCTTTGTCTGTGCTCATTTTCCTTTTTCATTTCTACTTTTATATTTGTAATTTTTTTTCCAGAGGGCTGGATGTAAAAAAAGCATGTTATTGCTTATTCTATTACCCTCTATAAATAAAATTCATTCAATTCAATTCTCTCTCTCTCTCTCTCTCTCTCTCTCTCTCTCTCTCTCTCTCTCTCTCTCTCTCACGTTGTAAAAGATGTATGCATACACACATATTACATACATCTTTTACAATGTGTGTGTGTGTGTGTGTGTGTGTGTGTGTGTGTGTGCGTGCGTGTGTGCGCGTGTGCGTGCGCGTGCGTGCGTGCGTGTATGTGTGTGTGTGTGTGTGTGTGTGTGTGTGTGTGAGAGAGAGAGAGAGAGAGAGAGAGAGAGAGAGAGAGAGAGAGAGAGAGAGAGAGAGAGAGAGAGAGAGAGAGAGATGTAGGCAGTGGCTATTTAACCTCGTGTGGCAAAATAGAACTCAGGCTATTTTACCTCACTTATGCGTTCAACGTCATCAATAATTGTTATCCGCCTTCCCATTGTTGGGTCGAGTTTCACTGGAGGACGGTAGCCATGCATGCATGCGAATAACTGTTACGCCAAAAGGCAGTGGCGTAGGAATAGGGGGGCAGGGAGGGGGGGGGGGCAACTGCCCCCCTGGCTCAGACGAGGTGGGGGAACTATTTATGCGAAAGGCCCTCGGGTATCCCCACGGGGTGACATTTGGATACCCGTATGACTAAAATTGGACTTGCTAATCGGCCCCGTCAAAGTGAACATATTATGGTAGCTTTGGGGCAAAACAAAATAGAACTTTTAAAGGGGCACCCTGACGGATGAGTTTTTGCAAGAAACACATCGAGATCACCAGGAAAACACCCTTTACAGAGATTGCAACACTCACTTTGCTCTGGTTTCCCAGAAATCAAACCGGAGGTGCTGGAAGTCAAATTCTTTCACAGCCTTCTATTGGCTGCCTGATTATAGACCAAATTGTTTGCACGAAATGTTCACAATACAAGCCTTTTTTATTTTTATTTTATACAGTTTACCTAAAGGAGTTTCGCACAACAAAGACAATAGCTTCATTTTTGTTGTTTACTGCACTACAAAAAAAAAGAAAAAGCTTCAACCACAATGAGTGACCTCCACCCACCCCATCCAAAATGGCTTATCTCTCCGGCATCTCTGCCAAGGAGGAATCGCCGTTTTTGACGGTTTGATTTCTAGGAAACCAGAGCAAAGTGAGTGTTCCGATCCTTGAAAAGGCTGTCTTTTTTGTGATCTCGACGTGTTTCTTTGCAAAAACTCATCCGTCAGGGTCCACCTTTAAGGCAGGGTTAGAAATTTTAAAAAGTACATTCAAAGTACCATATTTTTTTTGGACAATGAGGAGCATCTTATATATATGAGGCACACCTCCTAAACTGGACAGAAAAATTCAGATTTTGTTCTTATATTATCTTACTACATTAGCGAACAAAATTTAAGGCCCAGAAAGACAATCATCTCCGAAAACTCACGAACTCAAAAAAATTCAGTTTTGTTATGAGCTGGGTGCGTTTTATTGAGTTTTCGGAGATGATTGTCTTTCTGGGCCTTAACTTTTGGTCGCTAATTGATTCTGAGTGTGACTTTTCAAGAGGAGGGGGAAGTTGTTGAAAGGGGCATTTTGTTGACTGAACTCGTTCTGATTAATGATTTTTTGGAATGAACTTAATGTTAAAAGAATAAATTCAGTTTTGTTATGAGCTGGGTGCGTTTTATTGAGTTCGTGAGTTTTCGGAGATGATTGTCTTTCTGGGCCTTAACTTTTGTTCGCTAGTGTATATTTATTGTAAGTCATATTATAAGCTGCAGGGGTCTCAGTCTGGGGGGGGGATATTGCCTTATAGAAGAATGAAACAGTGAGGCCAAGAGAGGAGATAACGAAATTGAACAAAGGGTGAATACTCTCTTTCTAATTAACTCCCCTCCACCAAAGTTGATTACGATACCAATCACCTAGCAGTGCGTGGGTCAGAACCAAAGTGAGACAAGCAAAGCATCATTCTCAAAAAAAAGAATGTGCCAAGTTCGCCTTTATGACCCTCCACCCACACAGTACACATCAACAATGGTGGAGAGGACAACATACAAACAAAATAAACATCTATCCAAGAGCGGCCTTATAGTTGGAATAATACGGGTACTTTAACAACCTGGTCACAGAATCAAAAACATTCAACAAACAAAACAAAATCATGAGTTTTTCAATTTTATTTGCATTTATTTTGTGTGTGTGTGTATGAAAATAAAGCAGTTGCTTAATTAACTCCTTCGCATCACAACAATCTTTAATTATTAAAAAAAACCTCACAAATCACTCCAGCCATACACACAAACAAAACATACATAAACAAAAGGAGAAATGAAAGAAGATTACGGATTTTTACTTCAGGTTTAGACATAGGGCAGTGGTAGATCAGACTTTTTTTTATATATAGACTTTATATAGAAAAACTCTCTACACCGATTGGTTACCCCACAACAAACCACTACAAAAGCAAAGTCAGAGGCAAAATTGTGGTCTAAGGGAGCGAAGCGAGTTTAGAAGTGACCAAGGTATGGCGTGCACACAGATTTACTTCCCTCGAAGCAAATGCATCAAATTGACAGCTATCTATTAATTCTGGACATATATGGCCGGAACGATTTGAATGAGTCGATACCAACACACCATCTACTTGCACATATGTCTGGCAGTGACATCCTGATTAAACGTAATATGGCATTGGACAAGGAAATCAGGAACAAGTAAGAATAACAGGGCTGCCAGGGACCCCCATTTGGGGGTCTATGAAGCACTAAAATTCTACAGGACCCTCTAAAAGAATGTGCAGGGGGTCCCAGGGATGCACTAGAAAAATTCTTTTTAGCATTCACAATGCCACTGGGACCCTCTATCCCGCCTCTAGGACCCTCTATGCTGTAAGTGAAGGAGTCCCTGCGACCCCTTGTTTTGCGGGACGATTGGTACTTATTGGTACTTACAGTTACGAATGAACAATTAAGCCAGAATTTCATATGCGCGATTTTAAAGGCGAAAATCGACAGCGATAATCGCCCGATGTATCGCCACCAACAATCACTCATTCTGTACACCCATAAGCGCGATAATCGCGACTAGTCAGTCGAAAATCGTTCGCGATTTTATTTTATCGCTTGGTGAAGCGAAAAAATATATTTCTGTCGCCGTCGAAAATAGTCTGAAAGTGGATGGAGCAAAATCATCACGCGATTGTTCAGCCAGCATGGCTTCCAAAACCGTGGAGAAACATGTGGTACTCGTGAAAAAACGTTGCTTGCAGTTCCGAAGGCGCGATCGGGATTTTTTAGCGCGATGTTTGAATAGCGCCATCGAAAATCGCCGGCGATTGTAGCGTCAATGGAATTGCAAGCAACATTTTTCGTCGCTGTCGAAAGTCGCGGGCGATTTAAGCCAGCGAAAATAGCGCATATGGAATTCCAGCTTTAAATAAAATCCTTTAAATCAAAATCGTGAGTCTTACGCAGCTTGAGCGATCCACAAATGAGCCTTTATACTACTTCTTGGCGACACGAAAGGGCGATAATCCTTAGGACTGAGTTGACCATGCCACCTATTGGCCACTGCAAGTAGTGTTACTAACGCCCTTGATGTCAAGTTAAGCCCTTGTTGATCAGTATCCAAAAGGGCATTCACTCTTGCAAAAGGCAGCCATTAAGTGGCCTCAAATAGGGTTATTGGCGAGAGTTATGCCCTTGTTTGGTCAGTACTCAACCATCTTCCCCCACCCACCAAGGGCATTCACTCTTGCAAAAGGTGTTCTTTGCAGTGGCCAATATAGTGACAAGTCAGGGGCAGAGAATTTCCTGTGGCTATATACACCACTGCTTCGTGACAGGCAAGGGCCATAATCTTTATATATGTGTAGGTGGCGCACACGTCTCAGTGCACGAGACAGGGGCAGAGAACTTTCAGTACAAGCCTCATTTACACAAGATTCTAAGTTTCAACCAGCCCCTGAGTGACAGTGGTTTCTATTCCCTCCCTTTTTATATTAAACAAAAATGTATTTCATCTTCTTTTTTTTCCTCTTTGAGAGAAGGTTCTCTTTTTCATCAAGGATTTACAAAGCATTAACAGAATGTCGGTCAAGTATGCACAGAAAAATAATAATAATAATAATAAATAATAATCATCCAATCATAGCATCAAAAGTCTACAATCCGGTTATTAACACACACCCAAAAAATACCAAAAGAACTGCTTGCTTGTTGGGGTGGGAGGGGACCCAAATCACAGTAGACACCTCCCTTCACGACCAATATTCCAAACAAAACAACTCAAACCGACTTAAAGTCGCAGCATTTGACAAAATGTATAAGCTTCATCATCACTTACTTATATACACAGACGGCTCTAAAATCAACTAACAAGCCGGCTGCGCATTCACAATCCCAGATATTAAAGTTACCAAATCTTTTCAACTAAATAACAACATATCTATTTTTAGTGCAGAGCTTTGGGCATGCACCTACATAATTTATCTCCCAAACAACCCACGCAGTGTAGTCATACTAACCGATTCACTATCATCTATACAAGCACTAGTGGGAGACTCCAAAAACAGACAATCTATTATACAAGAAATTAAATTTCCTATACATCAAATAACAATCAAAGGAACAGACATATCACTAGACTGGGTTCCCTCCCATAGCGGCCTCCACGGTAATGACCGGGCTGACATGGCCGCCAAAGAGGCGGCCCTTGGTCAGTCCGGTACCAAAGTTAATATTAAACTATCTATATCAGAAATGAAATCAGCACTAAAAAGAGCCATAAGCCAGGAGTGGGCTAGGGAACTGGAGACCCGCTGTAAGGCCCACTTCTGGGATCACCAAATTGTAACAGGGGGTTTATTCCCCCCGGTCCCTCGGTATGTACTATCCTTAATATACAGACTAAGAACCGAGGCAGCATTCTGTAAATTTAGTCAGAGTGTGAATGTGGAGACTTCCTCACAACCGAGCACCTATTCACACCCTGCAATACAATAATCACTGAACTGAACAACCTAATATCAAAACTTAAAACAATTCCCTTCACAAAAAAGCCATAATACACAGTCAAACCAATACCTGGCAACCAATTATTTGGCTGGCGGAAGCTCACGGTCAGGCTTCCTTCGGCCACTGGTTCTAAATAATAAACATCCCTTGCATACACAATCATACACAAAGCCCGCCCCAGTGACCTCTGTCCGGTGCGTGCACCCTCTCCCAAGGGGCCCTACTCCCCCATCCTAGCGGCCGCCCCTCACCGGTCGGGGCGCCTGACGGGGCGCGGGCACACTCTAAGCCTTGTCGGCTCTTTTCGAGTGGTGCTGCGCCCCTGGCGGGCAGGCCACCCTCTGTGGGGAGCCGCTCAAGCCCCTCTCACCCCCCCTACCCAGTCGGTCCTTGTTTCCGGGGGCAAGCAGGTCGCCGGGGGTTGCCCCCCGGGGCCGGGCGCCCCACCGCATTTACCAGGGACGTCCGGTTCCGACGGGCGCACCCCGGCGGGTTCCCCCCCGGTACGAGCGGCATCTCTCTGGACCGACCCCCTGGGCCTAGCCAGCCATAGTCCCTCCCCCTCCCCCCCGGGGCCCCGAGGGGATGCCCGCCGTACCACAGAGGGTCACAAGTCCCCAACTCTTTTGGGGACCCCCACCCCCAACTTTCCTTCTATTTCCCCTCAACCGGGGGCCTGTCCCAGCCCCCTTCCCCTCTCTATGGGCTTCAAATTCACCACATATACCACTCAAATAACCTTAAATTTCAAAATAAAATAAAATTATTTTGCCTCCCGCCAGTGAGTCTCACCCCGGAAACACACACACTCTTGCGGACTGGCAGCCCATCACCATTTTACCCAACCATTTTTATCAAATTTTTTAAACTAATCATACACCATTTTATTCAATTATACATACTCTAGATTTTAATAAATAAAAGTAAGCTAATCTTAAAAAAATTCTTTTATTTATAATAAATGAATAATACTCGGAGCGCAGGTCAAAACAAAATAAACAAAAAACTTGCTTCATCACAAAAAATTATTACTAAATTATAAATGTAGAATTAACTTTACTTTAGCCCTCTATTTTTTATATATTATAAGTTTTAGATAAAAAGTAAATCCCTGACTGGGCCTCCTGCTCTAGGATGTGCTTCAAAAGAAGCATGAACAGAAAATAGGCCGGGAGACTCCCCAATCGATATTCTTATCCATCTTAACGTTTTAATCGGTTGTCACCATTAAAAATGATATTTGCCGCAAAATAAATAATTAAATATAAACAGTATGTCGGGTGTACATATGTAGATAAATTAATCTCGCCTTGTAAATCTTTTTAAAAAACCGCTCCACACTGTTCAGTAGAATAGGGGGGCGGCCCACTTTAGGGGCTCCACATTCTCCCGTGGTAGCACCAGTGATTTTACCCACGGCTTCACCTATAAGGATACATTTTTCATCTAATAGTAAGAACATTCACAGCGTAATGGCTTAGTCTCCGCACTACCACACTAACATTCCAGGTTCATACCTGCCTGGCTCCGTTTTGTTGTTGTTTTTTTTTCTCCCCAACCCACCATACACTAAAAAAATTTCACTCAACGTCAGCCTCATTATGAAGCCAAATTATTTTTTGTACATAACCTTATTTGTTTTTCGCGTTTTTAACTGACCTTACATGACATTTTAAAAGTTTTTAATAATAAAGATTACATTTTAAACTTTGTGGTCCTGAAAATTTTCATCATAGCTCAGGGAGCGGCCATTCTCAAATAATATATAAGTAACGATTATAACATAACTAACTATATTTTTTATCATGTGTCAACTGGTAGTCTGTAGAATGTGAGCTCGCAATAAACTACAAGTAAAAAATAAAGATTTTCCTGCCCCCCCTTCCCCTCCCCCCCCCCCCCCCCTCTTTATATCCCCAAGTAAAATCCCAATGCCCCACATGGCCGAAAGGCCAAAGAGGGCGTAAAGCATTATTTTCACGCTTGCTTGTTGGGGTTTCTTTCACACATTTCGTCTTCCTGTCAACCCCCCCCCCCCACCACCACCACCACCACCACACACACACCTACCTTGCCCCCTCTCTCTCTCCCTCCCCCCTTCCCCTCCTCTCTCATATCTCATCTTCATGTGAACTTTTCGCTGATGACTCTACTATCCACCATGCAAACAAACAAATTGAAAATGTATGCGTCCTTACAAGAGGATATAAACAAACTTGTCACTTGGACAGATATGAACCACATGGCTATCCATCCTCCCAAATAAAAATTTATGTTAGTGACAACTAGACAAAAACGTCAAAACATTAAGTCCCATTCATGTAACCTACGCGTCTTTGATAAACAACTGGAAGAGGTAAATTTCTACAAGCTACTTGGCCTTACCATTGATAATAATCTTTCATGGTCCAAACATATTTCCCTTCTGTGCAAAAGAGTATCTATGAAAACTTTTCAACTAAACCGAAAAAAGCATTTTCTAGATCAACATACGCGAAAACTGTTTTTCCATGCTTACATTCAAACCGACATCGACTATGTATCATCATGCTGGGATCTAGCCAGTCAAAATACCTTAAAACCACTTAAAAGCATTTATCGACGCTCTCTGAAGCTCATTCTTCTTAAACCATCGTCCCTCCTTCCTAGTGATTATAAGAAATTAGATATACTCCCAATACATCTTAAGTGTCAATATAACAAAGCCGTGCTTATGTATAAAATAATGAATGATTTAACACAAGCTTATCTGTTTAATATGTTTCCCATCAACACTATCCGTGGCAAGAAAATTGTCCACATTCCAAAACCAAGAACAAACTTATTCATGACATCTCTTATTTATTCAGGTGCCAAGCTATGGAATGATATGCCTGTCCATCTAAAAACGAATCCCAGCTTATTAATATTATCCTTTAGAAGGGCGTATCATAAATATTTGATTGATCAACCATAATTCCTGCAGGCATATTTGTGTTTATTGTGTACTAATGCTAGATATTCATATATACAATTCTGCATTTCCTTATTAATTTTGCATCCATGATTATTGTAATTCTGAAGTAATGCCCATGGAGCAGCAATCTACATGCTATGCATATGTGCATACTAGTGTGCTTGAGTATATGGGTGTATGCGTGCGCATATGAGGGTGTGTGTGATGAATGTGGTGTGTGTATGTGTGTGTGCGTGTGTGTGTGTGTGTATGCGTGTGCGCGCTCAAGAGAGAGAGAGAGAGAGAGAGAGAGAGATTATAAAATTGTTCTTTAATTTTTGAATGTAATTAATGAAATGTATTTGTTGCCACTTTTTTTTGCATGTTTATGATTTTTTTTTGATTATTTTTTTTTCCTTGTCATGTTTTGCCTGAGGGCATGGTGTAAAAAAGCTGTCTCAGCTTATCCAATTTCCCTCATTAAAAAAGTTCGTATTCGTATTCATATTCGTATTCTCTCTCTACCCTCCTTTTATTGTTTGTTCATTACATTCAAACAGATTCGAGTCTCTTACGCAGCTAAACGATCCACAAAATTGTGCAGGATCCTATAACTTTCTCAACCTGAGGGCCTATATTCACATTGAGACAGTATGAGATTTATCGTCATGATATCTAATCTAAGAAGTCCTTCTAAAATCCTATTCATTTTACGGACTATAAGGCAATCCTGATAATAAGGCGCACCCCCCAAATGTGACTCCAAATTCAGATGTTCTTACTCTTATTTCCTTATTATATTGTCAGTCACATTATAAGGCGCAGTGTCAGTGCTGTCGATACCATCCATACCGTTCATGGAATGCCAACAGATTGGAGTCTCTTACGAATGCTGATGTGACCCAGAGATGCACCAGCCACGCCTGCCCTATCAACACAAGAGCAGCCCTCGAGTCTCTTACGCAGCCAAGCGATGCACAAACTTGCGCGGGACCCCCGTAGCTTTCAACCAACTCTCTGGGATCGGCACTCCCAATCCCGTCCTTTTGCTGTTCATGGAATGCCAACAGATTCGAGTCTCTTACGAATGAAATAGAAACACCCGAAGGTGCTGATTGGGACTCAGAGATGCACCAGCTATGCTTGCCCCATCAACACAAGAGCAGCCCTCGAGTCTCTTACGCAGCCAAGCGATGCACAAACTTGCGCGGGACCCCGTAGCTTTCAACCAACTCTCTGGGATCGGCGCTCCCAATCCCGCCGTCCTTCCACAGCGAGCACACCCTGAACCAGCACAGTTCCGACAGCAGCGGGACCTGAAAGGGAAGACGGAAGCGGTACAGTTTCGTAGAACGCCTCCCGCCAGGAACCACGCCCCCGTACAGGTACAGATGATGCGAGGGGGAGACGCCGGCGCGGTGGAAATACACGGGGTCGGGCAGGGACACGGACAGTAGGGTCCACCGAAAGGTGTCCAAGGACAGGTGCCAGACATCCTGCAGGAACTGGTGTAGGGGTTGGTTCTGAATCCCGTACACGGACCCCCCGCAGATGTAGACATCCCGACCCACCTGCACACACACACACACAGAGAGCAAAACCATTAGGTTCCGCGCACATAATTTACATTCACAATTATTCAGTCTTCAAACATACACGAAGGGGAACATTTTTTTTCGGCGTGCACACATTTAAAATAAATCGTCGGTGAAAGTCAGAAACCTCGTAACACGATTTTTTGTTTGGTTGTAAATGTGTACTTAGTTGGAAATGGCAGCCTGAGACAGACATGCTGGACCTAATTTTTTTTACTTAGGTGCATAACAGCAGCATGACGCATCTGTGCTCATATGATGGGAGACTGAGCAATCGATGACAAAGAAACCATCAGTTTTTGAGAAAATCGGGCCCATCTGGATTTACAACAACAAAAGAATCCTGTAAAATCAATAACAATAACATCCAGTAAGATTATGAATATTGAAACCAACCTTTCGTAAAACTGTACAAACAGTTCCCCCACCTTCTGGAAAACACAAGCGCCTAATGATCCGAAAAATATTGTCAGTGAAATTTAAAAAACTTGTATCTCAATTTTGGCATTTTTGAGAAAAATGTATTTTTTTAAAAACATTAACCACGTTTACCACCATTGATTAACTATGATGAATATGTTGTTCAAGACATTGCGAGTTTAGTCCTGCATTTTGTTAAAATTAGTTATTTTTTAATTTTTTTGTTACACTTGAAAATAACGAAGATACGAGGTTCCTGTCCTTAACTAGATCTGAATTTGGGACTTACGAGTTTTTCTTCTATTTTCACAACCTCATTTACCCCAGATAGAAAGTCGTTAGAGATACGAGCTTTTGGTGGAAGGTGGCGCGAAAAATTAGAGAGCTGACTAAAACCCCCCAAAAATCGAGATAGGAAGTTTTTGAATTTCACCGACGATATGGTAATAATCATAATAATAATAAAGAAAGCTTATATAGCGCACATTCCAGGCTAGATGCTCATGGCGCTTTACAAAAAATACATTTAACCAAATCACATCAATACTCATGCTCGCACGCACACAAGCACACACACTGACGAACACAGCATATAATTTACATGCGCATGCACACATACATATATAAGTACGTACGTGTGTGCATACATACATACATACACAAAGACACAAACACACACATGCATGCACACTTATGCCTACACACGCACGCACACACGTAAACATGCGCACATGCACAAGCACATGCCAGTGCGCGCATGCGCGTACGACCATACACACTTTCCGTCTCCCACCTTTCCCATGCCCTTCCTCATCCGCACACGCTTTCATTCTCACAATCCGATCATGGTGGACAGTAGTGTTCAGAGAACAGATGGGTTTTCAGGTTGGTTTTGAAAACGGACAGGGAGTTGGAATGTCTGAGAGACAGAGGGAGTTTGTTCCAAGTAGCTGGGGCCTGAAAAGAAAAGGATCTCTCGCCATACATTTTCGTTTTAATAGCTTCATGAGTACTCCTGGAAAATTTATAAAATCCTGCAAGGCAGGGGTCCAGGGGTCGCCCAGGCCCCGGCGGGATGCAAGGACAGCGCCTCTCCTGGGGGTTCCAGGGGGGCAATGCCCCCTGGAAGCTGAAGGGAAACAACAGCTTCCAATGTAGCTGACAGACTCTCGTTGCACTTTCACTTCCGGTTAAACTTCATGACCTCTTATAACCAGCGAAATGCATCTTCTCAAATTATCATAATCCGGCGACGCCGACTCCAGGCAATAAAAAAAATCCTGAACTTCAGGACATGCTGAAAGCAGGAGCATCCATGCATCTTCGTCTCTTGCACCACCAACCTGGACAAAGCCGAAGGCGCTGCGGGGACTAGGTAGGCCAGAGTTGGGGTCGGCAGCGGCGGTGTTGACCTCGGTCCACGTGTTGTGGGCGAAGGAGTAGTGGTGCAGGACGTGCACAGGCAGCGCCATGTGGAGTCTGCCCCCTCCAAACAAGTAGAAACTAGGCACATAACACGAATCAGATATACACAGTGAACATACAGTGGAACCTCCCTTATGATTATGAGACTCCCTCCCATATAAGACCCACTTCTCGGAGACATTGCCCTTCTTTGTAAGTATCAAAACTACCTCCTTTATAAGACCCCTCCCTTATAGGACCTCATTTTGGATGATTTTTGAAGGTCTTATATTAGGTTATAAGGGAGGTTCTACTGTAATAAACTGAAAAAATATCTGTAAAACTCACCTGCAAATACTGTTTATATGGCAAACCCTGTAAGCTTTTTTTAAAACTAAACCACACAAAAGCCCAAATGTGATTTTGGGGGGCATTTTTTCATGGTAGAAGCTTGCCTTAAGTCAAAATTGGAGGGACTGAAAATGTATTTTGAGACACACTAGTGGAACCTCCCTTATAAGGCCTCCCATTATAAGACTCCAGGGCTCCCACATAAGACCTACTTCTCAGAGACATTGCCCTTCTTTGTAAGTATCAAAATTACCTCCTTTATAAGACCCCTCCCTTATAGGACCTCATTTTGGATGATTTTGGAAGGTCTTATATTAGGTTATAAGGGAGGTTCCACTGTAATAAATTAAAAAAAGAATCTGTAAAACTCACCTGCAAATATTGTTTATATCATATATGGCAAACCCTGTAAGTTTTTTTAAAAACTAAACCACCCAAAAGCCCAAATATGATTTTTTGCATTTTTTCATGGTAGAAGCTTGCCTCAACCCTTTCATCACCAGCCATATTTTAGCCAAAAACGTCCATTAAAATTACCTGGGTAGAGAACAAAATCCATCTGTAGTATTGGGGATTCTTCTGTGACATATATAACATAAACCTGATAAGGTCTATCCTTACTTCCCAAAACTAAGACAATAGGGTCTTTGGATAATAGACCCCAGTTTGATGCCTTTTAGTGACATAGGTGTTAAATCACTGTGCTGCTAAAATGCGACTTTGACGGTGAAAGGGTTAAGTTTAAAATTGGAGGGAATGAAAATGTATTTTGAGATACACTGGTGGAACCTCCTTTATAAGACCTCCCATTATAAGACTCCCTCTCACATAAGACCTACTTCTCTTTGTAAGTATTAAAATGACCTCCCTTACAAGACCTCTCCCTCATAAGACCTCATTTTGGATGATTTTTGAAGGTCTCTTAAGGGAGGTTCCACCATATTAAAATTAACTCCCTTATAAGACCCCTCCCTCATAAGACCTCATTTTGGATGATTTCTGAAGGTCTCTTAAGGGAGGTTCCACTATATTAAAATTAACTCCCTTATAAGACCCCTCCCTCATAAGACCTCATTTTGGATGATTTTTGAAGGTCTTATAAGGGAGGTTCCACTGAATTAAAATTACCTCCCTTATAAGACCCCTCCTTCATGAGACCTCATTTTGGATGATTTTTGAAGGTCTTATAAGGGAGGTTCTTAAGGGAGGTCATTTTAATACAGTGGAACCTCCCTTATAAGACCTTCAAAAAATCATCCAAAATGAGGTCTTATGAGGGAGGGGTCTTATAAGGGAGTTAATTTTAATAGGTCTTACAAGGGAGGTTCCACTGTATTAAAATTACCTCCCTTTAAGACCCCTCCTCGTAAGACCTCATTTTGGATGATTTTTGAAGGTCTTATAAGGGAGGTTCCACTGTATTAAAATTACCTCCCTTCATAAGACCTCATTTTGGATGATTTTTGAAGGTCTTATAAGGGAGGTTCCACTGTATTAAAATTAACTCCCTTATAAGACCCCTCCCTCATAAGACCTCATTTTGGATGATTTCTGAAGGTCTTATAAGGGAGGTTCCACTGTATTAAAATTACCTCCCTTTAAGACCCCTCCCTCATAAGACCTCATTTTGGATGTTTTGTGAAGGTCTTATAAGGGAGGTTCCACTGTATTGCCAATAGTGTGAGTTAACTTACTAAGACCTTTTATTAGAAAGATGATTAAATGGGGACCAGAATATCACTGTGAGTTATCCAGTGTTTTGAGTTATCCATATCTTTGGCTTAAGGCTGTGTCAGTGTCAGACCAATTGACATATTAGGCTAGAACACCAAGGCTACATCAAAATGATGCTATGCTCTGCATAGTCAGTGATGTACAGAGGATCGAAAAGTGATAGGACAAACTGTCCTGAGACAAAGAGAAATCAATAGGACATTGTCCTGGGCTGGCTCTTGCAGAAATCAGTAAGACAAAGCGTGTCAGTGTTAAAAATGTAATCAGACATTTGTCCTGACAGGGGAGAACACAATAGCAGAGTTTCAATTTCAATAGGTCAATGGCATATGACTGGGGCCTCGGGACATCACTGCATAGTTCAGGCATGGGAGTGGGGGCAAAGTGGTTTTCAAGGAAAATGTCCGGGGGTCCAGGGGGCCGAAGAAAATTCAATAAATGAGAGTGAAATTTTCACTTTTTTATGCCATTTCAATGCATTTTTTAATAATTTAGTTTCAAACTGTTTCGCGGATTGTCCACAATTCGCGGAGGTCTACCATGCTTGATAGTTATGCAGGGATTGTCTTTAGCCGTGACAAGCTCCTAGCATAGCATCATCATTGTTTTTTAATCAAAAGTTTAATCTTTTTTCAGTTCTTGACCTCGTCTCATATCATAATAAACAACTGTTTTCATTATTATAAAGAAGTAAGATAATGGGAACTTTCCACATTTGATAACTTAGCCAAAACAAATGTCAATGGCATTTAGGTTATGAGAAATCGGAGTGTTATCTTTGCATTGGGTACATTAGTTTTTAAATTAGTAAGTTTAACCCGTTCACCGCCAGCCATTTTTCATCCAAAAATCTCCATTAAATTTACCTGGGTAGAGAACAACATCCATCTGCAGTATTGGGGATTCTTCTGTGACATAATATATAAAATAAGGTCTATCCTTACTTCCCCAAACTAAGACAATAGGGTCTTTGGATAACAGACCTCAATTTGATGTATTTTAGTGACATAGGTGTTAACCCTTTCACCGCCAATGTCGCATTTTTGCACCACAATGGTTTAACACCCATGTCACTAAAAGGCATCAAATCAGGGCCTGTTATCTGAAGACCCCATTTTCATAATTTTGGGAGGTAAGGATGGGCCTAATGTTAAACATGTCACAGAGGAATTCGCAAGATTTCAGGTGTTTTTTTTTCCACCCAGGTAAGTTTAATGGTAATTTGTTTGGCTGAAAAATGGCTGGCGGCGAAAGGGTTAAATCACTGTGGTGCATAAATGCGACATTGGCAGTGAAAGGGTTAAATGTTTTCGTTCTTGTGCGTTATCTGGTCTGTTGCTGTTGCAAACACAAGTACAAGGACAGTGCAGATCATAAACCTCAACTCAGTAAGATGCGTACGTGCTCGTATACATGTGTATGTGCTGTGTTGTTTTTGTCATATAATGGTTTGGATTGTTTTTCTTTATGTTCTGTACTTGAAAATGTAAAAAAAAGTTCAATAAAAAACCAAAAAGAATGGAAAGTTGGTTTCGTTTTTTGTTTTGTTTTTCGATTTAATTTATCATCCAATATATGTATGCATTCTCAACTAAACAGATTAACTCACTATTTACTGGCCGATTGCTTCACTTTACAACCGTTCAATACTGTCGTACGCTATACGCTTTAACCATTCACAATTCACAACTCCGCGAAGCCTGGCAACCCAAACTGGTATAGAAGTGTTCCTCTACGGTCCCTTAATAGTTTTCAACCAATGAAATCACTTCCCGTCTATTTTTAGTATCGCAATGAATGAAAACGAGTCACTGCCCCTCTCTTCGTCTTCTTTGTCATGCTTTTTCTAAATCTGCTAATAATAAAAAATTTACTTTGGAATTATAACATATGCTAGCTTTTATTATTATAAACAATACAGCAAATTTTCAAAACTGTGCGGTTAAGCATTATTTTTTAAATAATTTTTATGTAATGATGCAAACCCGCCTAGTATGGAATGTTTGCGAGCGTCATGTACGCTATATCGTACAATAGCATAGAGTTTAATTCTGGTCGCTTCTCGGCCTTTTGGCTAAGACAGTGATTCGGGAACATAAATTTTTGTTTATACCCTGGTTGGTTTGTTCAGCCCGTCGTACATGGCGAAAGCCGATACGCGACGTTAAACTGAACTTCCATCCAATAGTATAGAGAGTCATATTATACTTGTGGCGGTGCCATAGCCGATGAGGTTTAACCGAGGCGTGGTCACCGCCACAGCTATCTGTATTAATTTAAAAAATCAGGACTTTACTGGATTTGTACTGCCTCCGGGCATTGCCTCCAGTATTGTTCCAACCAGAATGTCAGAATGTATTCACACCTCCCCCTGAGGGGAGACCGTGAGGGGGTGGGGAATGGGGGTGAGGGTGGGGCTTTTGTACAAATAGTTCCCCCACCTTCTGGAAGTTCTGTGCTTGTAACCTCCTCTGATCTGTCACTCTCTTTGACTCTGCCTTTTCCCTGTGCTTACTGTCCTCTAAGTACTATCTTTCTGCCTTATTGGTTTATTGTTTGTGGCTCAAGCCACAAACCTATAACTCACTTTGTCTGTCGGTCGGTCTGTCGGTCGATCTGTCGGTCTGTCGTTCCAAAATTGTCGCACATTTTGACAAAATTGTCGCACTTCAAATCGAGGCTACACATCTGGCCGCTCTTTAAAATGATGTATTTTAAAAGCGTACAAAATAATAAACATACGTAATACAGACACTACAACAGACACGACGAGTATGCGGTGCTTCTTTTGATGAGTATAAGTAGGATACATAGTTTTAAATGTTTTCCAAAAGATATAAAAAGTTACGAAATGGTGCAGAGATAACATTCTGGTTTACAGATTAAAATTATTGAAAATCCAGGGGAGGTAACTCATGATTGGAGTGGTAAAAATAGACCGCGTGCCACAAACTATTGCGATTTCGCGCTTGTTCTCCTGTCTTTTTCTTCCTCCAAGAAACACTTACAAAGATTTTCTCCAGCCGAACAAGGACATGTTGGGTCTAACTATTTCTTAGTTAGGCGCATAACGGCAGCATGACGCATCTGCGCTCACATGACAGGAAACTGTCTGAGCAATCGAAGAAGAAGAAGAAGAAGAAGAAAGACGTTTGCACCTCTCGGGACAAATGTCTTATTTAACACTGGCTGACTTTGTTCTATTGATTTCTGCAAGAAAAGTATGTACGTGTATCATGTACTTACAAAGAAGGGCAGTCCTGTCTCAGAGAAGTAGATGTACCACTTAAGTGGGAGGGAAGTCTTATAACATAATGAAAAAATGAATGAATCGGTGACGATAAATGTGTGTGTGTGTGTGTGTGTGTGTGTTCATCTACCACTGCCACAACCACTACTTCTGTCCCATCGGATTCGAGGAAATGCCGCGCCACGCCACACACGCCTACTGGTATATATATGACTCTGTGCCAAAAGGTGAGCACGGAGAGGGTCAGGTACTTACATTCTCAATAAATTGTCACATAACCTTCTGACTGTTGTGCTTATGTTATAAACATACAGACAAATGTCTGAAAAGACACTAGAGACAATATCAGCTTTGTAAGACCAGTAGTTGTTTAGTTATGTGACAATGAATGTCAAATCAGCCCCAAAATCTGGTCTTCAAAAGTGGACATTGCAAATAGTCATGATTTCAACAAGTGCTAGAACACACAAACTCCAGTAAAATTACTTGAAATTTGGACAGGTTATGCAAAAGTACCTCATTAGTAAGCGCTAAAGATTGTAACATTCAAAAATGAAAGTTCTGTTAGTTATTAGGCTTAAACCAATGTTGATGACAAACATCATTTTTGATGTAATCATTCAACCAAAATCAAACTTCCCAACAATTTTCACTTATATAAATCCAAAATACATGAAAATGTCATGCTTTGTTGGAGCAGATATTACTTTATCATAGGAGTATAAAAGTATTTTTACAAAATATATTATTTTAAATAATATTGCACTTTCTCTTAAAGGTTCTGTCTTAGATGTAACACTTGACATCTGTCATACCTAAGCTATAATGCTCAATAAAATCCTCAAGATATATATTTTTAACTTGCTCTCTTTTATTTTACAATTAAACTGTCATATAAAGTTGACCTCTACCCTTATTTAACACCAGCATGTTCATTTTTTTCTTCTACACTAATCCAAATGTTCAATGTAATCATTTTACTGGACTTGATATTTGTCATCAAGAAAATGTTAATTATCAAATTTAGCTGGTTTTATTGGTCTAACCATCTAATAAACAAATGAACACCACTTCAGTGGGTTTAGTAATTCATTTAGAGCACTTTGCAGCCTTCATAGAAAGATAAATGAAAAAATAGTGCTTAATGAAAGTTATTAATGTAACTATGATGTTCGTCATACATGTCCTATGGTGTAAATAGTGAATTATGATAAATAATTCAACAGTTTTTTGAAAAAAAACTTTATTCATGCAAGTTATTATTTTCTTTAAAGCATTCTGCTTACTGTAGTTGACAAAAATACAGTTATTCATAGACATTTTGGCCAGAAACTGGAAAATAAATTATTTAGGTAACTTTGATGTTTGTCATACATTTTTCACACATTGTGTAATAAAACAAAAACAATGACATGAATCAATTAATAGTTTGGTAGAAAATATTCAGTTAAGTTGTAATTGTTTTTTTATATGGCATCTTAAGTACTTAAAGACAGAATTAGTGTATTTGATACAACTTTCAAATGTAAAGTGATGACAAAGGTCATTTGTTACCGCAACAGACCCATAATAATCATCATACTAACAACAAATTTCAACAGGAAATGTCACAGACTAATAGCAAACAATGAAAACAACTTAACACAACAAGATTTGCTGGAGCTATGAGAAAATACTGTGACATAACACCATGGTTGTGATGTAATCATTCATGTTTGTCATCAGGTGGAGGACACCACATTATCACTATTTTCTCAGAAATCGGTTGAAAAATTGTCCTGCCACTTTGCACATGTTTTGCCTCATTTATATCCTTTCTAAATATGCATGTATTTAAATGGTATTAATAGTTTCATTTTTTACCCTCTATGTCCACTTTTCATGCCCACCTTTTGGCACAGAGTCATATGTGTGTGTGTGTGTGTGTGTGATGTGTGTGTGTGTGTGTGTGTGTGTGTGAAAGAGTTGCTTTGTATGAGTTGTTGCTGGTTTGTGTCATTCTTAAACATTATTTTTGCTGTCTACTTGTTGATGAATATTCAATTTGTAAAGGGCTTTGGGCCTCATTTGAGGTAAAGCGCTATATCATATGTGCTATTATTATTATTATTATTATTATAACTTAAGGGAGGTTCCACTGTACATAATTTGTCTTTTATAATTTTTTTGGTCTCAGGACAGTTTGTCCTATCACTTTTACATTCTCAGTGCATTGATCACTGAGACTGAGAGAGCACATGAGAGATCGAATGCAAATCAAATGTGTGTAAATTATAATAATAGCATGCGGAAACACACTTAACACATAAAAGACAACATCAATTTCTGCTCTAAAGTCTAACAGGAAATGTTCGGAAAGAATTAAGGGGAGTAATTTCATGGTGTGTGTGGGAGTGATCTTGCCTAATTCAATCGGTCAAACAGGGGAAGTTACTCTACCATCAGGTAGATCCCCAGCTCTCGCCTCGTGTGTTTGAGTAGACTTACATCATTTAGAACACGGTGCGTCATTCTAAAATTGATGTCATTTATATTTTTACGTCACGTTTTGCAAGTTCCATCGGTTTGTGGATACTGAAGCCGCCCCTCATTTTTCTAAAAAAATGTTTGCAAGTCGCTGACTCGCATCCTGCAGTTTCAAGCTTCGCTGCCATGGTTGCTATGGTTTTGACCGAGTAAGTCAAGGTAATCAACTGTAATTTTCATGAAGTGCTTTCCCTAGTTTTTTTTCCCGAAAATCGTCTATTGGGCACCCTACGCATGACAATTGACATGTCCACCGTAAACAGATTTAATACTAGCCCTGCTTTCCAGATTCGAAGTTGCCTCAAGATTTTGCTATGTGGTGGTCACAGCCAGGAATGACTGACCAGCAAACTGAGCAATACCGTCGGTGAAATTAAAAAAACCTCATATCTCAATTTTGGTCGTTTTGAGAAAAATTATTATAAAAAAAAAATAACCGCATTTACGACAATTGATTAACTATGATGAATAATGTTGTTCAAGACATTACGAGTTTAGTCAGGACTGCATTTTGTTAAAATTACTTCTTTTTTTAATACTTGAAAAGAACAAAGATATGAGGTTTTTGTCCTTAACTAAATGAGTAAAATCTGAATTTTCTTCCTTAAAAATGTACACCTCATTTACCCCAGATAGAAAGTCGTTAGAGATACGAGCTTTTGGTGGAATGTGGCTGGAAAAATTAGAGAGCTGACTATGTATCTAACTCACCCCCCCCCCCCCCCCCCCCCCCCCCCCCAAATTGAGATACAAGGTTTTTGAATTTTACAGACGATACTTCATTTTCAAATTGTATGTCTCATCGTCTGTCTGTCTCAGTGTCTGTCTGTCCGTCTGTCGATTCTGACAATACCTATTACCTGCCAGACAACAGAAGACGAAGTTGCTATTCTGGCAGGCTAGACTAAAATAATACTTAGCGAAGCCTTGTCCAGGGTACATCCTCACTTTCCCCGCCAAAGGGATTTGAGGACAACTCAGGCATTGGGGAAGGTCCCCAAAGGCCAACCAATCCTTTGGCTGCAGTACTGACTAATGCCAGCGTAAATGCCCCCCTAGTTTGAGTGATAGTCCTCAAAGAAAGACTAATAATAATATTTATAGTAAAAATTATACTGTCGAAAATAATGTACTGTACAGCTCTCATGATATATGATGAATATTCTATTAGTATTAGTCCTACTGCAGGCCAATGAGTAATGTCAACCTGTAATAAAACTTAAAAAGCCTTTGAGTAAAGGATCACACTTTCTTCTTCTTCGATCGCTCAGTTTCCTGTCAATTATGAACGCAGATGCGTCATGCTGCCATTATGCGCCTAAGTAAGAAATAATTAGGCCCGGCATGTCCGACTTTCACTTTGGCTGGAGGAAATGTTTTTGAAAATGTTTCTTGAAAAAAAGGCAGGAGAATGGACCGGAAAGGCAGAAAGATAGTAGATGACAGTAACTTGAGTAAGCAAAGGGAAAGGCAGAGTCAAAGAGTGATAGATTAGACGATGCTAGAAGCACAGAACTTCCAGAAGGTGGGGGAACTATTTATACAAAAGACCCCCGGTATCCCCATGGTGTGTGTGTGTGTGTGTGTGTGTGTGTGTGTGTGTGTGTGTGTGTGTAACTTTCAAATTGAATGACTGTATCACAGCCTTACCCATTATCTTCCTCAATGATTTCCTGTTTGTAGCGACCTTCGGGAATCTCACCGGTCGGCTCCAGTTTCTCCCATGTCAGGGCGTCCAGATCCAGTCGATGCAGATCCGCGATGGCTTCGTTGTAGAACCCAACAGCCCCGCCAAAGGCGTACATATAGCGCTCGTGAAATACCACACTCTGACCGTACCCTCTAGGAGGACAGTTCGTCTCATCCTCTGGCTCGTTATTGTGGGGATACGCTTCCCACGGTATGTGACTGCACACCTGAGTTTCAGAACTACTACTTCCGCCATCGCTGGACCGTCCATCAGAGGTTGTGGCCACCATCGCGTGACCGTGGAGATGATGGTCACTGCAGGAAAGTCCTGAAGGTTTGTAGTTTTTGCCCAAGTCGCATACAAACAAGTCGTTGCCGCTTGTTTGGCCGAACGGATAAGAAGTCCCCCCAAACACGAACAGTTTGCACCCGCGCATCACTAGACAGGAAGACGCGCATGTATTTGGACAAGCTAGCGCTTCGATTTTGGTCCATTTTTCTACTGCGAAGTTGAACTTCCACAGCTCGTCCAGAACTGCAGGCTCTCCTTGATCCAGTGCTGTTCCTACTGGGTTGTAACCGCCGAACACGTACAGATTGGAATCGTCAGCCACCATCGAATGCCCGCTCCTTCCCGCCGGTCCTTCGTCCACGAGAATCTGGGCTCCCGTGCGAGGATAGATCAACTCGAAAACACACGACGACCCTGCCATATTCTCATCTGCCAGATCTGGGTTCTCACCCAAATTCATCTTTTAAAAAAACTAGGCCCTATAATTAGTATAATAAACTACATAAAGATTCATAACTTTTGATTCAAAGTTTGAACACGATCTATTCTATGCAGGATCAACACCATAATTATCAGCTTGATGATGATCGTTGACGGTGGTGAAGAAGAAGGGAAAAATGCAGAAAAAGACGATGATGAAAAAGAAATCTTCGGAGTTTCAACATCCATTTATGATCTACGACAGAAAGTGAAACATTGTTGTCCGTCGCGACTATTGCCAGCATTGGCACCTGCGACGCATTGATCCTGAGAATCTACAGTGATTGTTTTAAAAAGTTTTGACTGCTCATCTGTGTTTCTTTGTTAGTGACGTCCCTTGGTTTTTCCCGGAAGTGGAGAGAGGGGAGGGTGTTGTGATAAATAAGTACCTGTCATTAAATATCTACCTCTCGCATGCGAACTGTACCCATCTAACCCTAACCCTATCCCTAACCCTAACCCTAACTGAATCCCTAACCACGGAAAGAACCAAGAAATAGAGCAGGAGGGTGTAAATCTACATATTTGCCGAGAAATCGATGTACAAAGCCATGCACTTAGTTTCGTAAAATTCACAATGGCGGACAAACAAACGATTCTGATTGGCTACGCTAGGACTACTTCCGGCTAGGACTACTTATCTCATAGAGGTAAAAATACACCGCCACAAGGGGTTTTGTTGTAGTAACTCCGCTAAGGAAGTCATGTACTAGGCCTATATCCCACCACGGATCCTATATTTATAGTGTCCATGATCCCACTTACTCTTATTTCGGTTGTTTGTCTACATACAAACCAAATCACCAGAATAATCAGGTCAATTTCAGAGTCATTATTATTTGGATACAAGAAACTTTTCATCAGTACACACACACAATGTCAAGGTGACATTGAATAATTAGTTGCTGCAGTTTCTATCTGGTAGTATTTGAAAAACAACAACAACAACAACAACAAAACACCACCATCACCACCACCACCACCACCAATAAAAAAACAACCCAACCCCACACACATTGAATTGTGTGTGAAGCTACACCCACAACACAGCACAGCACAACACAGCACAAAAGCACAACGCACACGCACGCACGCGCGCGCGCGCGCACACACACACACACACACACACACACACACACACACACACACACACACACACACACACACACTTGTAAATACCAACACAGAAAGCTAAGTGGTGACCCAAATTATTGCCCAATTTATCTTAATTATGACAACCTGTACCAAGTTACTCTAAGTGCGTAGGCCTATTAATTTAAGATAACAAAAAAATTAACAAACTGAAGATAGGACTATCAGTAAGTACAAATAGGTCAACTGTCTGTTAGTGTACACAGGCACAATTAAGATATCACCATATTATGAAGCTATGATAAACCATATTTGAACAACAATTAAAAATGTGCCGTATGTCTGTACGTGTTGGGAGGGGTGAGGGAGAGAGCAGGGGGGGGGGGAGGAGAGAGAGAGAGAGAGAGAGAGAGAGAGAGAGAGAGAGAGAGAGAGAGAGAGAGAGAGAGAGAGAGAGGAGAGAGAGAGAGAGAGAGAGCCGGAGACAGAGACAGAGAACAGAGAGAGAGAGAGAGAGAGAGAGAGAGAGAGAGAGAGAGAGAGAGAGAGAGAGAGAGAGAGAGAGAGAGAGCATGTGTGTGTGTGTGTTTGTGTGTGTGTGTGTGTGTGTGTGTGTGTGTGTGTGTGTGTGTGTGTGTGTGTGACGCCGGTATGTATGTGTGCGTGCGCCGTGCGGCCCGCGTGTGTGTGCATGGGTCAGTGTGTGCGTGCGTGTGTGCATGGGCCGTGCGTGCATGCGCGCGCGCGCGCGCGTGTGTGTGTGTGTGTGTAAGTGTGTGCGCGTTGCTTGTGTGTGCGCGTGCATGCGTGTGTTTGTGTGTGCGCGCGCGTGCACTGATGCGTGTGTGTGTACGTGCGCGCGTGCATGCGTGTGTGCGCGCGTGCATGCGTGTGTGTGTGTGTGCGCGCGCGCGCGCGTGCATGCGTGTGTGTGTGTGTGTGTGTGTGTGTGTGTGTGTGTGTGTGTGTGTGTGTGTGTGTGTGCGTGCGTGCGTGCGTGCGCGTGCGTGTGTGTGTGTGTGTGTGTGCATATCCATAGATTTATGTAGGCTTAGGCCATGTACACATTATACACGTAAGTTCCGTAAGGCCACAAACGCTTGGTTGTATAGTTCCATAGGCCTATATGTAGTCTTATTCTTCATCAGCATCACTTTAAAGACCCACCAGATCACGTGTCAAAATCGCATACAAATGCCCCCAAAATTCAAAACGAAACATCATTTTAAAGAGCAGCCTCAATTCGAAGTTGGGGTAATTTGCATGTGGGTCACAGCTACCCAGAAAACCCCACCACCAAGGTACTTAGCCGTGGTGGGTCAGTGTGTCTTTAAGGAATGAAAATGAGGGACGTTTTTAGCGAATGGGGTCAAAAGTAAAGTGAAAGCGAAGCGAAGTAAGCGGGAGCCTAACAGCTAGTACACTGATAAACTAATCAGTTGATCACAACGCATTATATGTACTGATAAACAGAAGTCGTTAGTGCCTGGATCATATGTACTGATAAACAGAAGTCGTGGGTGGCTGGTTCATACGTAGTCCTACGTACAGATTCACTCGAGATTAGGTACCAAGACGAGTGCGTACCTGAGCAGGATACGGAGTGGTCGACTTGTTGTTGACTGAAAGTTATCGCATTGTTCGATCTATTGTTCCGTGTCACCGAGTGTCGCAACTATGGGTCAACCGATGTCAAACTCCTTGATGATAACAGCCGGGACCCATGTTGCGAAGGGTTCAGTCCGTATCTCGCACCCCCCCCCCCACCCCACCCCCACCCCACCCACCCACCCCCTGCCCCACACTACCACCACCCCTTTCCTCCTCTACAGCATCTATCTCTTTCTTATTCCCATCTCTCTTTCCCGTTAGGGGAAGACGGGGTAAAAAGCGCATGGGCGGGTAAGAAGCCCACCCCAATTATCTCATGAAATAAAGAAAATTTCAGTCAAATTTGCCCATGAGACGAATGCTAGACACTAGCATTCGTCTCATGGGCAAAATGAGACTGAAATTGGCTTCATTTCATGAGATAATAGAGCATTTGCCACGCGCCGGTGACCTTGAATTTCACTGAGTTGAATTTAGAGAGTTGAATTAGGGAGGTCAGCGCAACTCGGGCAGAACGAGCACGGGCAAATTAGTAGTCTAGTATAGTGAACGAACACTCGTGGCAAACGCCCTATTGGGGTGGCTTCTTACCCGCCCATGCGTTTTTTTACCCCCGTCTTCCCCTACTGATGGATTTTGTTTCATAACACCCACCCCCGTGGGGATACCGGAGGGGGAGGGGGTGGGGGGGGGGGGGGGGGGGGGTCTTTCGTATAAATAGTTCCCCCACCTTCTGGAAGTTCTATGCTTGCAACCTCTTCTAATCTGCCACTCTCTTTGACTCTGCCTTTTCCCTTTGCTTTCTATCGTCTACTGTCTTTCTGACTTATTGGCGCATTCTCCTTCCTTTAACACCCCCCCCCCCAAAAACCACCCCAAAAACCAAAAACCCCCCCCAAAAAAACCCACAAAAAAACCCCAACAACTTTCAAATACTTTTTTTCGCATTTCAGCTCCTCCGAAATTCAGAATGTGTCGGCTGTAGGCAGCGGGGAGACCAGTGACAAACTGAAAACCGGACACATACGTACCTTACCCATTATGACCATATGGCCTGGGAACGCAGAAGAAGAAGAAGAAGAAGAAGTTTCATCATCATAATGAGCCCCTTCGTAACCCCAACAACAATGACCACATTCTTTTGTGCCCTTCATTCAAATGGCCTTTAAAAAAAAAGAGTTAATTATCATTGGTTGACATTAGCGTATGATAGGGGGGCCAGTAGTAACACGAGAGCTGCACAGTTTAAACAATCTTCTACAGTTAGGGGAAGACGGGGCAAAAAGCCATGGGCGGGCGGGGTAAGAAGCCCATGCCAATTATCTCATGAAATGAAGCAAATTTCAGTCACATTTTGCCCATGAGACGAGTGTTAATGTTTAGCATTCGTCTCATGGGCAAATTTGACTGACATTTTCTATATTTCATGAGATAATTGGCAAGGGCTTCTTACCCGCCCATGGGCTTTTTTACCCCGTCTTCCCCTATGGAAGATCGTGGTACAGCTTAGTCTCTTTGTGGAAGACTATGACACCCCCCAAAAAAACCCCCACCCCAAAACCAACAACAAAAAACCCAAAATAGGGAGGGCTTGGGCTGGCGGCTCTACTGCTGCAGCCTCGGTTGACCTTTGGGGACCTTCCCCAACGTCAGCCAGCTGTCCTCAAATCCTTCTGTCCGAGAGAGTGTGGGGATGTACCCCGGGCAAGGCGTTTTTCCACTAACTATAAACAAATGCCGGTGTCATGAGAAATAAGTAGCCCCCATGAAATAAGTACCCTTCGCGTGCGAATTGCAACCCCTATCCTAACCCTAACCCTATCCCTAACCACGGAAAGAACCAAGACATATAGCAGGAGGGTGTAAATCTACATCTTTGCCGAGAAATCGATGCACAAAGCCATGCCACTTAGTTTCGTAAAATTCACAATGGCGGACAAGCAAACACTTCGAATGAGGAATGCCTACTTATTTCATGAGGTAGAATATTCTCTTCACACCGCGGAATAGCAGCTGTCCCCTCTACTCACAGCTGTTCCGTCGCGCACAGAATCGAGCTATTTTAGTTGGTTGGGTTGGTTTGGTTGGCTTACCTTGGCTAAAAGACTCCAGGGATCATCCCAACAGCGAGAAGCACTTGAACACTAAGGTACAGGTACACATGCATCAGCTAGGGATGAGAACATTACGTGTGTGACCGTTTTTGATTACCCCGCCATGTGGGCAGCCACACTCCGTCTTCGGAGGATTTTTTAGACCGATGATGTTATGCTGGGATCTTGTCATGGCTATTAAGACAATACCCGCACAACCATTCAGAGCATAACAACATTTTGATGTAGCCTTGGCGTTCTAGCTTATGTCAACTGGTCTGACACAGCCTCATGCCAAGGCATTATTAGTTTAGTTAAAAGGCTGAATCTAGAAATCTTAGATTTAAAAAAATGCACCAAGCACGTCCTTTAAATATTTTGACTGTATTGTTCTACGTAGTATTTCAAATATATTTCTTTCATCAGATTAATTGTAAAAACCTTTTTTAAAGTTGTTGTTGAGCAGTATCATGAAACAAATTATTTAGTAGAAAATGTTCTTAAACAATTCACTTAGTATCGCAAACATGAATAAAATTGCTCATGTGTGACAATTTAGCAATTTGTGACTGAATAAAACTAATGTACGCACATACTACAACCTATTCTTAGACTCTTATTTTATGAAAAAGTTACTTTTATGGTAAATTAAAGTTGGCTTGAAAAAAAAATGAAAATATAGATGAACTAAATGCTCCTCCCGAAACAGCTGTGTACTAGCTAATCTGGCAGTCATAGTCGGAAACGAGAGTCAGGAATACGCTTAACTAATTTCTTCTTTCATTTGAAATCTAGCATGTTTACGTTGATGGTTGTCGTCGATCTTGTCACCATTACATCCAGATAATCATTACATCCTAGGTGTCATGTACATGTATTTAACATTCCTCAACTTACAATGAACTTGACCCTTTCACCGCCAAAGTCGCATTTTAGCACCACAGTGATTTAACACCTATGTCACTAAAAGGCATCAAATTGGGGTCTATTATCCAAAGACACAATTGTCTTAGTTGCGGGAAGTAAGGATAGACCTTATTTTATATATGTCACAGAAGAATCCCCAATACTGCATATGGATTTTGTTCTCTACCCAGGTAAATTTAATGGACATCTTTGGATGAAATATGGCTGACAGTGAAAGGGTTAAGTTAAGGGCGAGTCTGTTCATTTTGTCAGGAATGTTAAAAATGTGTCCGAGCGAGCTAATTTTACAGATAATTAAATGCCCTAAATCAGTTGAAACAATGACTTGATGTGAACAACAGAAAGTAGTTGAGTGAGATTGTAATGAGCTGTCATCAGGCCTCGACAGACATCCACCCATCCACCCACCCGCCCACCCAAACACACCCACCCACATCTCTGATAGAGAACGGTACACGTCAACTAAAATCGCACGAATGTACGACACGATTCGATCACGACGTGGTCCCGAAGCGCGAAGTTTGTTCTTCGAGGCACGGTGATCGAATCGTGTCGTACAGTCGTGCGATTTTTTGGGTTGACGTGAGGCTGGCCCTTTAGAGAGTAGAAAGAGATGCGTGGAGAATATAGGCTTAGAAAAGAGCCTATTAAATAAAGGGGCACCCTGACGGATACGTTGTTTTGCAAGAAACACGTCGAGATCACCACGGAAAACACCCTTTACGCCCAACTACGGCAGAGATTGCAACACTCACTTTGCTCTGTTCTTTCCCAGAAATCAAACCGTCAAATCGGCGATTCCTCCTTGGCGGAGGTGCTGGAAGTCAGATTCTTTCAGTGAAAGATGTCTTTCCTCTTTTCTAATGGTCGCCTGAGTTTAGACCAAATCGTTTGCACGAAATTTCCACAATACAAGCCTTTTTATTTACAGTTTACCAAAAGGAGTTTCGCTCACAACAAAGGAAATAGCTCCAATTTTTTTTAATGCTCTACAAAGAAGAAGAAAAAGCTTCAACCACTCTCAGTGGCCTCCACCCGACCCGTCCAAAAATGCTTCACTCCCGAAACTCGCAAGGAGGAATCGCTTGTGACGGTTTGATTCTAGGAAACAGATCA
>CM065708.1:23708047-23732123 GCA_017654935.2 Phymorhynchus buccinoides | reverse complement strand
CCGTTTTGGACTCCAAGCCATCGAAAATGTGAAACACACTATATATATAGTACAGACGGCACACACATATTAATTGGTAATGTTACAGTTGCCACACGTGCACACCACTCTCAACGCACACCTTGAACGCATGTACGCACACACACGGCATCACAGTGCGCATACAACCATACACATGCATCGCATGCCACACCACACACAAATGCAAACACATACACACATACAATAACACCCATGCACAAACACGTGCGCATATATTCCACAGGTATCTTTAAACAGTTCTAGGCATCTTTATTATCTTAACATAGTGAAGATTTTGATAATTAATCAATTATTAATAATCAAATACTAGGATAAAGAGCATTGATAACCATCAAATAATCGAAATTAACGATTAATTATGAAATACAGTCAAACCTCTATTATAATACCTCCAAAAAGTCTGGAAAAATCGTTCTTAAATTAAAGGAAGCTATATACGAAGGTTTTTTTTAAATTTATAGTAAGCATTCAAAGAGGGCTTAAATAAGAGATTTGACTGTACACCAGATTAATGGGCATTGATAATAATCATATAATGTATTAACCTTTCACGCCAGCATTTTTCAGCCAAAATGTCCATAATTACCTGTGGTAGAGAACAAAATCAATCTGCAGTATTGGGGAATTCTTCTGTGACATACCGTAATTTTTCGGACTATAAGGAGCACTGTGTATAAGGTGCAACCCCCAAAACTGTACCAATAATCAGATTTTGTATTATATTTAGGTACTAATTTTATCAGTCACATTATAAGTTGAGTCAGGGGTCTCATCTGGGGAAAAAAAATCGCCTTAAGTCAGAAAATTATGGTATGTAAATTAAGGTCATCCTTATTCCCCAAACTAAAAAATAGGCGTCTTTCGATACAGAACCACAATTTTGGATGCCTTTGATGAAATAGGTGTCTTAAATCACTGTTGGATAAATGCGGACTTTGGCGGTGAAACGGTGTTAATTATCAATTCACGGCACTTAATAACGAATCATGTACTGCGCGCGCTTTCAGCTTCTCTTCTCCCGTCCTTCAGCTCAGGGTGTGACGCAGAACACCCTGCCCCGACTTGCTCTGGCGTCTCTGGTTCTGCTGGCTCCTAGGGCTGGGGGAACTCTTGAAGTTTTCTGAGTCAAAAAATACAAATAAAGGGAACCTCCCTTATAAGGACCCCCACAATAAGACTCCCTCCACTAGGACCTACTCTTGAGGACATTACCCTGTGTAAGTATCAAATTAACTCCCTAATACGGACCTCATATATAAGACTCATTAGGATGATTTTTTAAGGGCTTATAAGGGAGTTCCCTGGATTACAAATAGTAGGCAGGGAAAACTGATCATGACAAACATATTGAAGTCACAAAATTGTGAAAAACCCCCCACCACAAACAGTTACATACATAACAAATACAATGAACCACAAATACGAGAAATGCATGCTCTTTCCCCCCCCCCCCCTCATACCATGCACACCACTACACACCACCACCATAAACACACCAGGCGGCGACACACCACACAACAAACACACCACACATGATGTGCTCACGCACGCACACACACATAGTGACATTAACTCACACGCACCCACACATCACTGACTCAAGCACACACACTGGACAACACAGTCGCACACACGACAAACAAGTACACACACATACATGTTTGACGAAGTGTACATGCGATTGATGACAAAATAAATACAACGCTGATTTAAGTGAAGTATGAATGCATATTTCAGAATCACAATGTGCATTGCACAGACAGTGGCATTACTAAAGTAAGCTCCATTATGATGTTATCGAATTCAACCTGGGATTGTAAATTTATCTCTGAAACAAAAATACACTGATTTTAAAAAAAATAAAAATTAATAAAAGAGCAAAGTCTTCAGGCTCACGCGAACAGGCAACTGGGGGAAAACAACAAAACAAAGATGAGGGTAAGGAGGGGGGGGTATTCTAATGTACAAATTGCCAATTAATTTTTAAAGACAATGAAATACTATCGTTATGAATACAACTACAAATATATATGAAAGGTTGCCGTGCGATAATCGAACCTGGAACCAGTGGATGACAGGACAGACACTCTTACCAATGAGCTATCGAGTCTTTCAGTGTGATGAGTTTAAAAAAAAATCATGTTGGCCTGTTGCTACTCTCAACACACTCATATAAAGATATTATCTGTTTGTTATCTGTTTACAGCATTGGTTTAAGTATTTTAATATTAAATCATTATTGTTTGAAGCTTGCATAAACATCTAGTGTATGCAAGGTTGAAACAATGCACGCCTTCTATTCCGAGAAAATGCTACGTTTAAAGCTACTGGAGATTATACCACGGAGGCAAACACACACACGAACACTATTATACTATAGGCTCTCTTGTGTTAACCATTAACCACGATAGTTGAGCCAAAATGACACTTACAGGGCAATGCGTGATGATTGTTCTGTGTCTTATCAACTTGGGCTACACAGAAAAAGAGAGACACACATTAATAAACAAGTGTGGAAAAAGCTTAAAGATGGGGGTTACAAACAAGTGCGTCTTTTTAACCTTACCAGACTCCGGGGCGCCACGGCCCTTGACACACAAAACTATATATCTTCTAAAAAACTATTTAAGCAATCTTCTGCAAATTTTCATGGACTTTGTCAAAAACGTAAATGGCTTTAAGTGTGTTAAATTCATTAATGGCATAAAACATAAAATGACGCGTCATTTTCACATGCTTGTCAGAGGCGCGGTCTCCCACGACCCTACTTTAAGAGCAGAAATAGGCACTGCCCCAGTAGCATGGAGTGGGGGGTGGGAGACACGCGCTCTGGAGAAGTATAAACATGGTGACTCTTGACGAGTCTGGGTCCTGAAGGACACCATCATCTGGACAGGGATACACTGTTAAAATGCTTGTCTCTTCTTTGTTAATGGAATAGGGCGTGGAAGGACCCGCGCGATCGTGTCTGGTGTAGTCAAAAGCTGATCGGTAAAGGTTAAAAAATGGTTAGGCTGCCTTTTCCGCAATGGGGGATCAACAGGTAGGGATGTGTGTGTGCGTGTGCGTGTGTGTGTGTGTGGCATGGTAACTTCCCCCCCCCCGGTGCAATAGTTCCCCACCTTCTGGAAGTTCAGTGCATTTGCAACTTCTCTAATCTGTCACTGAACTTCACTCCTTGACTCTGCCTTTTCCCTTTGCTGCTGTCATAGATCTACTCTTTCTACCCTTACTGCGGTCCATCCCTTGCCTTTGTTCTAGAAACTCTTACAAAGATTTCTCCAGCCCAAATCGAGACATGCGGCCTATTTAGTTAGGCGCATACTGCAGCATGCCATATCTGTTTGTTCCCCTCTTAAGATAGGAAACGGTCTGGAGGATTGACGAAATAAACGAAGAAGGGTTTCTTTATTAATTTATCATAAACTCACTGATTACATATAGAATGTTTTTTCCCTAGGACCATTCCTGTGTGGAATTCCCTCCGGCTGCAGCAGCTGTAGGCTCCCTCCTTGGTATCAGTCAGAGGAGCTCAACGACATGTCCATTAGATAGGGGTAGGGCCGGCATAGATCAAAGTAGTGGTAAATGAAGGCAGGAGCGTGCGGCGGGCTTATCCTCGGGGACCGCCGGTAGGGAGGTCTATGCCGGATACGTGAAACAAGGCTATGGTCCATAAATATGCAATCTATACACATGCACACACGTCCCACACACACAATTGGAGGACAGGAATAAATAGACCTTTTTCTTTTTTTTTCTTTTGTTCCAAAAAAAATATATTAAAAAATTAGGAAGCATTGCGCAACATCAAGTACTATAGGTCATTTAGACGGCGTGACTAAAATATTTGAAAAACTACATCCAATAGGTTTCTCCTGGCACATACTTCGCAAAGTACGTTCAAATTTCAACACTCTATTCGGCTGCAAAAGCTCTGAAAACGCCACAGCCGGTAATAAATATGATAAGCACAGTGCCGAACAATATCGCTATACCTACTTTCGTGTCCCATTCTTCAATATCAATTGAGCCAATAAGTCATGATTTGCCCCATAAATGCACGTGCAGTTCACTCAAGGTCGTCTGCTTTGGTCGATTGGTGAAAACTCGTATTTAAGCTATGAGAATGACATATTAAAGAATTCCCTGATGATCACTTTAGACTTTTCATACCAGGCTCTGGGTGACGTCAAAAACAATGATGTATAATCACGAAGAATGATGTTTCGGCGAGGCACAAGAGGGGGATTTCGGGCTGAAGACTCTGCGATTTAAAAAATAAATAAATGCACGAGTGCTCAATGTATTTTGAAGAATGAGACACAAAAGGTAGGCAATAGCGATATTTTAAAACCATGCTGAGGCATTTTCCAGCATGCGGGGAGCGGGTGATATGTTAACGGGTTTGGGGTTGGCTTCCTGGTGGAGTTGATCACCAAGTCTCCACGATGGATCTTGAAGAAGTTTGTGAGGCGGGCCTTCCTTCTACGCTGGGAGAGTGCGGGGTTTAACTGCTGCTACATAGTCTCCACGCTGGATGTGTTTCGATGGCGGCTGACCACCCAGCGTGCCGCCCTCCGTCGAACAGCTTCGATTTTGTTCATGTTTTTGTTAGTGTAAGGGTCCCATACGCTGCAAGCGTATTCGCGTGATGGTCGAACGAGGACAAGGAATGCTCTTTCCTTGATCTTGATGCTCCAGACTTTCACTGTTTCAATGTTCGTCTTATGAAGCTGAGCGTCTTGTTGGCTTTGTTGATGATGTTAGTAATGTGGGAGTCCCAGCGCAGGTCTTTTGACATGGTGACTCCCAGGTACTTTATCTCGTCTGCATTGGTCAAGGCATGGCCATGAAATTGGTACTGGCTCTTGATGGTGTTTCTTTTCCTTGAGAAATGGATGGACTGGGGTGGAAATTTATCATTTGAATAATTCATGAGCCACTTTGATTCCATGTTGTTGTTTTTTCTTTGGAGATGGAACCCCAAATCGTAATTCAGGGCCGCCCTAATGAAAATTTGGGTGAAGGTGCAGATGTGCCCCCCCCCCCCCCCCCGCTACATTTCTCGGCTCCTCCCCGCATTTTCACAGCTGTATTTCTTATCAAACATTAAGCTGTATTTGATCAAACTTATGAACTAATTAACTTTGTTGAATAATTAATCACAGTCATGATAAAGGCCATTAGTCTAATAGGACCCCCCCACCCCCCCCCTTATATAGTGCAGTACACACAACAGCCGCGGAGCGTTGGTCACAGTCCTCTTTTTCTTTCTGTGGTGGTGACCAGCTTCTTTTGATAGAAGTAAATGCACACACCTTTAGGGGGTGACCAAAGAAAAAGAAGCAGAAGAGAATATAAAAGAAAAGCAAAGACAGAAATCAGCTATCACACATAGTCTACTTGAATTTACTTGGGGTCCAGTAGAAAAATATAAGATGCAGCAAACAAAAATTTAAAAAAATTCCTATTTCTGGACTGGGATGGGGATATTTACAGGGAGCTGCCGGCAGCTACTAATTTTCACGTTCGCCCCCAGCAAGCTGGGAACTAGCCGACCCTAGACACTCCATAAGGCAGTGCCAAGGCAGTGCCCAGGCCCCAACCAAAAGGACAAACAAACAAATCCCTAACTACTGGGGTAAAAAAAGACAATTGGGGATGAAGGGACTGGGGTGGGGGCGTTTGTTTTTTTTTTTGTTTTCAGGGGTTTTATTCTCACAGGTTCCTTTCCGCTGGAAGGCTAGCAGCCTGTAGCGGGTCTCACTGCTCTCAGGCATTGGAATTAGAGAAGACAAAAAAAGACTGAAAATTGGGGTCTGGAAGCAGGCATGTAGGAACAAGGAATAAAAAACAACTTAAACTGAAAACCGTGTGTTGGGATACAGCCCCCAGAAAATGAAGCTTCTTCTGTTATCTAAGCCTTAAAAACAGTATTAAAGATAAGACTGATATATTTAGTTCATTTTGGCATTCATTTATAACCAATAACTTAACCTTTACTCATTGGGCTTCTTTTTTTTTATATCTCATAAATGTCCTCTTGGACCATCAAAAAAGCTGAAACTTGCAAAAAAAGACTGAAGAGGACCATCAAAAAAAGCTGAAATCAGCCAAAAGACTGACATTTCCCCATGCCTGGGGTCTATAAATTCGTCCTCTTCGTTGGTCGGGTCACTCCACATTTTGGGAGCCTCTTGTCTGAGGGTGGATGGTGGCTCTATGCTATGCTGGAAATTCCTGTAATGCCTGTCGCAGCCAAAAAAGTCGCTCAATCAAATAAATTGCCCGGCTACTATGAGAGTGTGTATTTGCGACATTTTGCACATTCATTGAGCATGAACCACAAATTTCACATTTTTTCTAGGGGGTTAGGGATAGGGTTAGGGTTAAGGGGGTAGGTAAATCAGTTTCAAAGTACAGAAAAAGTGAAATTTGTGTTTGCAGCAAATACACACTTTCATAGTAGCGGTCGATTTATTTGACTGAGTGACTTTTTTTTAACTGCGACAATGCCTGTCTAACCTGCTGGGATGTGGCTGAGACTGAGAGCCCTGTGGCGTGCAAATGTGTCGCTCGTGCAAATCTATAGCTCGCTACCTATGAGAGTCTGTATTGGCGGCATTTTTTACGACATTGAGCAATGAACCACAAATTTCACTTTTTCCGTGGGTTAGGGATAGGGTTAGGGTTAGTAAACACTAAATGGTTCAAGTACGGAAAAAGTGAAATTTCTGGTTGTAGCAAATACACACTCTCAATCTCATAGTAGCGGGCGATTTATTTGACTGAGTGACTTTTTTTTAACTGCGACAATGCCTGTCTAACCTGCTGGGATGTGGCTGAGACTGAGAGCCCTGTGGGGTGCAAATGTGTCGCTCGTGCAAATCTGTAGCTCGCTACCTATGACTATGAGAGTCTACATTTGCGGCATTTGGCGACATTGAGCATGAACCACAAATTTCACTTTTTCCGTGGGTTAGGGTTAGGGTTAGGGTTACATAAATGGTTCAAGTACGGAAAAAGCGAAATTTGTGAATGTCGCAAATACACACTCTCATAGTAGCGAGCGACAGATTTGCACGAGACGACAGCCCTGCTGATGCTGGCTCTCCTCCAGTCTCCAGTCCTGGTTCATTGCATTTTTCTGTCTTGCCTTTATCTTCTACTATTATTCAATGCATATTTTTAATTATGTAAATGGATGAAAGGTCCGTGTGCGAACGCACGCACAAGATCTTGCGCACACGTTAAAGCCCATTCCACTATTCGGTACGAGTAGGCCGTGTGTGCCGGTGGGATGGATGACACGAATTCACATAGCACGCATCCTGTGCGCTATTAATGGTCTGAATGAAGACCGGTGAGCGCGGGGCAGGATAAACATCCCCAACTGGAAGAAGAAGAAAGTTAACGTGAAATATACCAAACGATTAGAGGATGCTCAACTCCTCAAGTCTCAATTAAGTCAAGAGTATCAACTATCTGCAAAGGCAAGACTGAAAAAACGGAAAGAACCGATAAATGGAGGAGTGGGGTTGATCTGCACATTTAAAATAATATTGTTAAAAAACTTGCCATTCAACGCCAAAAGGAGGCATCAAAATATGCTTGAAGCCCTTCCTCTTGCCCATGATGGAAGCAAAAGTAGCACATGCGTGTTCCTGATAAGGGACACAACTCTAATGCAATTCTAGGTCTCGTCTTTTCAACCAAACAACTACAATCTTACGAACCAATCTCTCTCTCTCTCTCTCTCTCTCTCTCTCTCTCTCTCTCTCCTCTAGCCGATCTCTCTCTCTCTCTCTCTCGTCTCTCTCTCTCTCTCTCTCCTCTCTCTCTCTCTCTCTCTCTCTCGTTGTCTCTGCGTTTTCCCTCCCTCCATCCCACCCCATCCCCCTGTTACTGTACATGACGTTCACAATACTTGAATCTGTTGAAATTACTCACCACTAAAGCGAACTTGTGTCAGACTAAATCCAATGCTGCAAACTCCATTTTTACAGTATAAATTATAAATGTATGCACTATTAAATGAATACGTAGGGAATGCTTGTGTGTATGACTTTTACTATATTATGTTTGCTAACTGTATCATCTTCACTTGAAAAATGTTCGTCCGCTGCAACATGCGTGTGCATATCAGATTAGGTTTGATTGTATTAGCATACTATGTATGACTGTGTTTTGCATGCTCTTTATATTGGTTTGTTTGTCCTTTTTTATTATTCTTTGCGAGTGCTGGATGTTTATAAAAAGCAAAGAAAAAAAAAGCATGTGCTATTTGCTTATTATATTACCCTCTATACATAAAATTCATTCAATTCAACTCTCTCTCTCTCTCTCTCTCTCTCTCTCTCTCTCTCTCTCTCTCTCTCTCTCTCTCTCTCTCTCTCTCTCTCTCTCCTATCTCTCCTATCTCTCTCCCTCTCTCTCTCTGAGATAGGATTAGGTTTGATTTTGTCACATATGTTTCTTCCTAAATGTGTGCACGTTAAAGATGAGTATGTAGAATAGGATTTGGTTTTATTTTGTCATGTGTATGTGTTTATGCTTTGATTTGTGCATGCTAAATATGAGTATCTACAGTGGTTTTAGGCTGGATTTTGTCATGTGTACTTGTTTAAATTTAAATTGTGCATGTGAAAGACGAGTATGTAAAGTAGGTTTAGGTTTAATTTTGTTATTAGTATGTGCTTAGTTTTGTGACTTTTATGCGTGTTAAAGATGAGCACATAAAGCAGGTTTAGTTTTGATTTCGTCATTGTATGTGTTTACTTTTCAATATGTGCATACGCATTCTAAAAATATGACTTGGTTTGCTTTTGTCACCTGTGTGTATTTACTTCTTAATTTGTGCATGTTAAGTATGAATAATGTAATATAGGAATATGTTTGATTTTGTTATGTGTACATATATTTACATTTCAAATTGTGCATGTTAAGATGAGTAGGTAAAGTAGAGCTAGGTTTGATTTTTATTACGTGCATGGTTTTCCGTTCAAATAAGTACATTTTTAAGATGAGTATATAAAGTATGATTAGGATTGGTTTTGTCATGTGTTTGTGCACTTCTCAATTTGTGCATGTTAAAGATGAGTATGAAAAGTAGGATTTTTTTTTAATTTTTTTTGCTCCATGTGTATGTGCTTAGGCCTACTCTTAATTTATGCACGTTCAAAATGAGTATAGTTAATAATATTAGGTTTTATTTTATTGTCGTGCTACTATTTTTGGTTGTATTTTTCATTCTTTATATTGCTTTGTCTGTGCTCATTTTCCTTTTTCATTTCTACTTTTATATTTGTAGTATTTTTTTCCAAGAGGGCTGGATGTAAAAAAAAGCATGTTATTGCTTATTCTATTACCCTCTATAAATAAAATTCATTCAATTCAATTCTCTCTCTCTCTCTCTCTCTCTCTCTCTTCTCTCTCTCTCTCTCTCTCTCTCTCTCTCACGTTGTAAAAGATGTATGCATACACACATATTACATACATCTTTTACAATGTGTGTGTGTGTGTGTGTGTGTGTGTGTGTGTGTGCGTGCGTGTGTGCGCGTGTGCGTGCGCGTGCGTGCGTGCGTGTATGTGTGTGTGTGTGTGTGTGTGTGTGTGTGTGAGAGAGAGAGAGAGAGAGAGAGAGAGAGAGAGAGAGAGAGAGAGAGAGAGAGAGAGAGAGAGAGAGAGAGAGATGTAGGCAGTGGCTATTTAACCTCGTGTGGCAAAATAGAACTCAGGCTATTTTACCTCACTTATGCGTTCAACGTCATCAATAATTGTTATCCGCCTTCCCATTGTTGGGTCGAGTTTCACTGGAGGACGGTAGCCATGCATGCATGCGAATAACTGTTACGCCAAAAGGCAGTGGCGTAGGAATAGGGGGGCAGGGAGGGGGGGGGGGCAACTGCCCCCCTGGCTCAGACGAGGTGGGGGAACTATTTATGCGAAAGGCCCTCGGGTATCCCCACGGGGTGACATTTGGATACCCGTATGACTAAAATTGGACTTGCTAATCGGCCCCGTCAAAGTGAACATATTATGGTAGCTTTGGGGCAAAACAAAATAGAACTTTTAAAGGGGCACCCTGACGGATGAGTTTTTGCAAGAAACACATCGAGATCACCAGGAAAACACCCTTTACAGAGATTGCAACACTCACTTTGCTCTGGTTTCCCAGAAATCAAACCGGAGGTGCTGGAAGTCAAATTCTTTCACAGCCTTCTATTGGCTGCCTGATTATAGACCAAATTGTTTGCACGAAATGTTCACAATACAAGCCTTTTTTATTTTTATTTTATACAGTTTACCTAAAGGAGTTTCGCTCACAACAAAGGAAATAGCTCAATTTTTTTTTTACTGCACTACAAAAAAGAAAAAGCTTCAACCACAATGAGTGACCTCCACCCTCCCTATCCAAAATGGCTTATCTCTCCGGCATCTCTGCCAAGGAGGAATCGCCGTTTTTGACGGTTTGATTTCTAGGAAACCAGAGCAAAGTGAGTGTTCCGATCCTTGAAAAGGCTGTCTTTTTTGTGATCTCGACGTGTTTCTTTGCAAAAAAACTCATCCGTCAGGGTCCACCTTTAAGGCAGGGTTAGAAATTTTAAAAAGTACATTCAAAGTACCATATTTTTTTTGGACAATGAGGAGCATCTTATATATATGAGGCACACCTCCTAAACTGGACAGAAAAATTCAGATTTTGTTCTTATATTATCTTACTACATTAGCGAACAAAATTTAAGGCCCAGAAAGACAATCATCTCCGAAAACTCACGAACTCAAAAAAATTCAGTTTTGTTATGAGCTGGGTGCGTTTTATTGAGTTTTCGGAGATGATTGTCTTTCTGGGCCTTAACTTTTGGTCGCTAATTGATTCTGAGTGTGACTTTTCAAGAGGAGGGGGAAGTTGTTGAAAGGGGCATTTTGTTGACTGAACTCGTTCTGATTAATGATGTTTTGGAATGAACTTAATGTTAAAAGAATAAATTCAGTTTTGTTATGAGCTGGGTGCGTTTTATTGAGTTCGTGAGTTTTCGGAGATGATTGTCTTTCTGGGCCTTAACTTTTGTTCGCTAGTGTATATTATTGTAAGTCATATTATAAGCTGCAGGGGTCTCAGTCTGGGGGGGGGATATTGCCTTATAGAAGAATGAAACAGTGAGGCCAAGAGAGGAGATAACGAAATTGAACAAAGGGTGAATACTCTCTTTCTAATGAACTCCCCTCCACCAAAGTTGATTACGATACCAATCACCTAGCAGTGCGTGGGTCAGAACCAAAGTGAGACAAGCAAAGCATCATTCTCAAAAAACGAATGTGCCAAGTTCGCCTTTATGACCCTCCACCCACACAGTACACATCAACAATGGTGGAGAGGACAACATACAAACAAAATAAACATCTATCCAAGAGCGGCCTTATAGTTGGAATAATACGGGTACTTTAACAACCTGGTCACAGAATCAAAAACATTCAACAAACAAAACAGAATCATGAGTTTTTCAATTTTATTTGCATTTATTTTGTGTGTGTGTGTATGAAAATAAAGCAGTTGCTTAATTAACTCCTTCGCATCACAACAATCTTTAATTATTAAAAAACCTCACAAATCACTCCAGCCATACACACAAACAAAACATACATAAACAAAAGGAGAAATGAAAGAAGATTACGGATTTTTACTTCAGGTTTAGACATAGGGCAGTGGTAGATCAGACTTTTTCTTAATATATAGACGTTATATAGAAAAACTCTCTACACCGATTGGTTACCCCACAACAAACCACCACAAAAGCAATGTCAGAGGCAAAATTGTGGTCTAAGGGAGCGAAGCGAGTTTAGAAGTGACCAAGGTATGGCGTGCACACAGATTTACTTCCTTCGAAGCAAATGCATCAAATTGACAGTTATCTATTAATTCTGGACATATATGGCCGGAACGATTTGAATGAGTCGATACCAACACACCATCTACTTGCACATATGTCTGGCAGTGACATCCTGATTAAACGTAATATGGCATTGGACAAGGAAATCAGGAACAAGTAAGAATAACAGGGCTGCCAGGGACCCCCATTTGGGGGTCTATGAAGCACTAAAAGTCTACAGGACCCTCTAAAAGAATGTGCAGGGGGTCCCAGGGATGCACTAGAAAAATTCTTTTTAGCATTCACAATGCCACTGGGACCCTCTATCCCGCCTCTAGGACCCTCTATGCTGTAAGTGAAGGAGTCCCTGCGACCCCTTGTTTTGCGGGACGATTGGTACTTATTGGTACTTACAGTTACGAATGAACAATTAAGCCAGAATTTCATATGCGCGATTTTAAAGGCGAAAATCGACAGCGATAATCGCCCGATGTATCGCCACCAACAATCACTCATTTTGTACACCCATAAGCGCGATAATCGCGACTAGTCAGTCGAAAATCGTTCGCGATTTTATTTTATCGCTTGGTGAAGCGAAAAAAATATTTCTGTCGCCGTCGAAAATAGTCTGAAAGTGGATGGAGCAAAATCATCACGCGATTGTTCAGCCAGCATGGCTTCCAAAACCGTGGAGAAACATGTGGTACTCATGAAAAATGTTGCTTGCAGTTCCGAAGGCGCGATCAGGATTTTTTAGCGCGATGTTTGAATAACGCCATCGAAAATCGCCGGCGATTGTAGCGTCAATGGAATTGCAAACAACATTTTTTGTCGCTGTCAAAAGTAGCGGGCGATTTAAGCCAGCGAAAATAGCGCATATGGAATTCCAGCTTTAAATAAAATCCTTTAAATCAAAATCGTGAGTCTTACGCAGCTTGAGCGATCCACAAATGAGCCTTTATACTACTTCTTGGCGACACGAAAGGGCGATAATCCTAGGACTGAGTTGACCATGCCACCTATTGGCCACTGCAAGTAGTGTTACTAACGCCCTTGATGTCAAGTTAAGCCCTTGTTGATCAGTATCCAAAAGGGCATTCACTCTTGCAAAAGGCATCATTAAGTGGCCTCAAATAGGGTTATTGGCGAGAGTTATGCCCTTGTTTGGTCAGTACTCAACCATCTTCCCCCACTCACCAAGGGCATTCACTCTTGCAAAAGGTGTTCTTTGCAGTGGCCAATATAGTGACAAGTCAGGGGCAGAGAATTTCCTGTGGCTATATACACCACTGCTTCGTGACAGGCAAGGGCCATAATCTTTATATATGTGTAGGTGGCGCACACGTCTCAGTGCACGAGACAGGGGCAGAGAACTTTCAGTACAAAGCCTCATTTACACAAGATTCTAAGTTTCAACCAGCCCCTGAGTGACAGTGGTTTCTATTCCCTCCCTTTTTATATTAAACAAAAATGTATTTCATCTTCTTTTTTTTCCTCTTTGAGAGAAGGTTCTCTTTTTCATCAAGGATTTACAAAGCATTAACAGAATGTCGGTCAAGTATGCACAGAAAAATAATAATAATAATAATAATAATAATCATCCAATCATAGCATCAAAAGTCTACAATCCGGTTATTAACACACACCCAAAAAATACCAAAAGAACTGCTTGCTTGTTGGGGTGGGAGGGGACCCAAATCACAGTAGACACCTCCCTTCACGACCAATATTCCAAACAAAACAACTCAAACCGACTTAAAGTCGCAGCATTTGACAAAATGTATAAGCTTCATCATCACTTACTTATATACACAGACGGCTCTAAAATCAACTAACAAGCCGGCTGCGCATTCACAATCCCAGATATTAAAGTTACCAAATCTTTTCAACTAAATAACAACATATCTATTTTTAGTGCAGAGCTTTGGGCATGCACCTACATAATTTATCTCCCAAACAACCCACGCAGTGTAGTCATAATAACAGATTCACTATCATCTATACAAGCACTAGTGGGAGACTCCAAAAACAGACAATCTATTATACAAGAAATTAAATTTCCTATACATCAAATAACAATCAAAGGAACAGACATATCACTAGACTGGGTTCCCTCCCATAGCGGCCTCCACGGTAATGACCGGGCTGACATGGCCGCCAAAGAGGCGGCCCTTGGTCAGTCCGGTACCAAAGTTAATATTAAACTATCTATATCAGAAATGAAATCAGCACTAAAAAGAGCCATAAGCCAGGAGTGGGCTAGGGAACTGGAGACCCGCTGTAAGGCCCACTTCTGGGATCACCAAATTGTAACAGGGGGTTTATTCCCCCCGGTCCCTCGGTATGTACTATCCTTAATATACAGACTAAGAACCGAGGCAGCATTCTGTAAATTTAGTCAGAGTGTGAATGTGGAGACTTCCTCACAACCGAGCACCTATTCACACCCTGCAATACAATAATCACTGAACTGAACAACCTAATATCAAAACTTAAAACAATTCCCTTCACAAAAAAGCCATAATACACAGTCAAACCAATACCTGGCAACCAATTATTTGGCTGGCGGAAGCTCACGGTCAGGCTTCCTTCGGCCACTGGTTCTAAATAATAAACATCCCTTGCATACACAATCATACACAAAGCCCGCCCCAGTGACCTCTGTCCGGTGCGTGCACCCTCTCCCAAGGGGCCCTACTCCCCCATCCTAGCGGCCGCCCCTCACCGGTCGGGGCGCCTGACGGGGCGCGGGCACACTCTAAGCCTTGTCGGCTCTTTTCGAGTGGTGCTGCGCCCCTGGCGGGCAGGCCACCCTCTGTGGGGAGCCGCTCAAGCCCCTCTCACCCCCCCTACCCAGTCGGTCCTTGTTTCCGGGGGCAAGCAGGTCGCCGGGGGTTGCCCCCCGGGGCCGGGCGCCCCACCGCATTTACCAGGGACGTCCGGTTCCGACGGGCGCACCCCGGCGGGTTCCCCCCCGGTACGAGCGGCATCTCTCTGGACCGACCCCCTGGGCCTAGCCAGCCATAGTCCCTCCCCCTCCCCCCCGGGGCCCCGAGGGGATGCCCGCCGTACCACAGAGGGTCACAAGTCCCCAACTCTTTTGGGGACCCCCACCCCCAACTTTCCTTCTATTTCCCCTCAACCGGGGGCCTGTCCCAGCCCCCTTCCCCTCTCTATGGGCTTCAAATTCACCACATATACCACTCAAATAACCTTAAATTTCAAAATAAAATAAAATTATTTTGCCTCCCGCCAGTGAGTCTCACCCCGGAAACACACACACTCTTGCGGACTGGCAGCCCATCACCATTTTACCCAACCATTTTTATCAAATTTTTTAAACTAATCATACACCATTTTATTCAATTATACATACTCTAGATTTTAATAAATAAAAGTAAGCTAATCTTAAAAAAATTCTTTTATTTCTAATCAATGAATAATACTCGGAGCGCAGGTCAAAACAAAATAAACAAAAAACTTGCTTCATCACAAAAAATTATTACTAAATTATAAATGTAGAATTAACTTTACTTTAGCCCTCTATTTTTTATATATTATAAGTTTTAGATAAAAAGTAAATCCCTGACTGGGCCTCCTGCTCTAGGATGTGCTTCAAAAGAAGCATGAACAGAAAATAGGCCGGGAGACTCCCCAATCGATATTCTTATCCATCTTAACGTTTTAATCGGTTGTCACCATTAAAAATGATATTTGCCGCAAAATAAATAATTAAATATAAACAGTATGTCGGGTGTACATATGTAGATACATTAATCTCGCCTTGTAAATCTTTTTAAAAAACCGCTCCACACTGTTCAGTAGAATAGGGGGGCGGCCCACTTTAGGGGCTCCACATTCTCCCGTGGTAGCACCAGTGATTTTATTTTACCCACGGCTTCACCTATAAGGATACATTTTTCATCTAATAGTAAGAACATTCACAGCGTAATGGCTTAGTCTCCGCACTACCACACTAACATTCCAGGTTCATACCTGCCTGGCTCCGTTTTGTTGTTGTTTTTTTCTTCTCCCCAACCCACCATACACTAACAAAATTTCACTCAACGTCAGCCTCATTATGAAGCCAAATTATTTTTTGTACATAACCTTATTTGTTTTTCGCGTTTTTAACTGACCTTACATGACATTTTAAAAGTTTTTAATAATAAAGATTACATTTTAAACTTTGTGGTCCTGAAAATTTTCATCATAGCTCAGGGAGCGGCCATTCTCAAATAATATATAAGTAACGATTATAACATAACTAACTATATTTTTTATCATGTGTCAACTGGTAGTCTGTAGAATGTGAGCTCGCAATAAACTACAAGTAAAAAATAAAGATTTTCCTGCCCCCCCTTCCCCTCCCCCCCCCCCCCCCCTCTTTATATCCCCAAGTAAAATCCCAATGCCCCACATGGCCGAAAGGCCAAAGAGGGCGTAAAGCATTATTTTCACGCTTGCTTGTTGGGGTTTCTTTCACATTTCGTCTTCCTGTCAACCCCCCCCCCCCACCACCACCACCACCACCACCACCACCACACACAACCTACCTTGCCCCCTCTCTCTCTCCCTCCCCCCTTCCCTCTCCCTCTTCATATCTTATCTTCATGTGAACTTTTCGCTGATGACTCTACTATCCACCATGCAAACAAACAAATTGAAAATGTATACGCGTCCTTACAAGAGGATATAAACAAACTTGTCACTTGGACAGATATGAACCACATGGCTATCCATCCTCAAAAATAAAAATTTATGTTAGTGACAACTAGACAAAAACGTCAAAACATTAAGTCCCATTCATGTAACCTACGCGTCTTTGATAAACAACTGGAAGAGGTAAATTTCTACAAGCTACTTGGCCTTACCATTGACAATAATCTTTCATGGTCCAAACATATTTCCCTTCTGTGCAAAAGAGTATCTATGAAAACTTTTCAACTAAACCGAAAAAAGCATTTTCTAGATCAACATACGCGAAAACTGTTTTTCCATGCTTACATTCAAACCGACATCGACTATGTATCATCATGCTGGGATCTAGCCAGTCAAAATACCTTAAAACCACTTAAAAGCATTTATCGACGCTCTCTGAAGCTCATTCTTCTTAAACCATCGTCCCTCCTTCCTAGTGATTATAAGAAATTAGATATACCCCCAATACATCTTAAGTGTCAATATAACAAAGCCGTGCTTATGTATAAAATAATGAATGATTTAACACAAGCTTATCTGTTTAATATGTTTCCCATCAACACTATCCGTGGCAAGAAAATTGTCCACATTCCAAAACCAAGAACAAACTTATTCATGACGTCTCTTATTTATTCAGGTGCCAAGCTATGAGAATGATATGCCTGTCCATCTAAAAACGAATCCCAGCTTATTATCCTTTAGAAGGGCATATCATAAATATTTGATTGATCAACTATAATTCCTGTAGGCATATTTGTGTTTATTTTGTACTAATGCTAGATATTCATATATACAATTCTGCATTTCCTTATTAATTTTGCATCCATGATTATTGTAATTCTGAAGTAATGCCCATGGAGCAGCAATCTACATGCTATGCATATGTGCATACTAGTGTGCTTGAGTATATGGGTGTATGCGTGCGCATATGAGGGTGTGTGTGATGAATGTGGTGTGTGTATGTGTGTGTGCGTGTGTGTGTGTGTGTATGCGTGTGCGCGCTCAAGAGAGAGAGAGAGAGAGAGAGAGAGATTATAAAATTGTTCTTTAATTTTTGAATGTAATTAATGAAATGTATTTGTTGCCACTTTTTTGCATGTTTATGATTTTTTTTTGATTATTTTTTTTTCCTTGTCATGTTTTGCCTGAGGGCATGATGTAACAAAGCTGTCTCAGCTTATCCAATTTCCCTCATTAAAAAAGTTCGTATTCGTATTCATATTCGTATTCTCTCTCTACCCTCCTTTTATTGTTTGTTCATTACATTCAAACAGATTCGAGTCTCTTACGCAGCTAAACGATCCACAAAATTGTGCAGGATCCTATAACTTTCTCAACCTGAGGGCCTATATTCACATTGAGACAGTATGAGATTTATCGTCATGATATCTAATCTAAGAAGTCCTTCTAAAATCCTATTCATTTTACGGACTATAAGGCAATCCTGATAATAAGGCGCACCCCCCAAATGTAACACAAAATTCAGATGTTCTTACTCTTATTTCCTTATTATATTGTCAGTCACATTATAAGGCGCAGTGTCAGTGCTGTCGATACCATCCATACCGTTCATGGAATGCCAACAGATTGGAGTCTCTTACGAATGCTGATGGTGACCCAGAGATGCACCAGCCACGCCTGCCCTATCAACACGAGAGCAACCCTCGAGTCTCTTACGCAGCCAAGCGATGCACAAACTTGCGCGGGACCCCCGTAGCTTTCAACCAACTCTCTGGGATCGGCACTCCCAATCCCGTCCTTTTGCTGTTCATGGAATGCCAACAGATTCGAGTCTCTTACGAATGAAAATAGAAACACCCGAAGGTGCTGATTGGGACTCAGAGATGCACCAGCTATGCTTGCCCCATCAACACAAGAGCAGCCCTCGAGTCTCTTACGCAGCCAAGCGATGCACAAACTTGCGCGGGACCCCGTAGCTTTCAACCAACTCTCTGGGATCGGCGCTCCCAATCCCGCCGTCCTTCCACAGCGAGCACACCCTGAACCAGCACAGTTCCGACAGCAGCGGGACCTGAAAGGGAAGACGGAAGCGGTACAGTTTCGTAGAACGCCTCCCGCCAGGAACCACGCCCCCGTACAGGTACAGATGATGCGAGGGGGAGACGCCGGCGCGGTGGAAATACACGGGGTCGGGCAGGGACACGGACAGTAGGGTCCACCGAAAGGTGTCCAAGGACAGGTGCCAGACATCCTGCAGGAACTGGTGTAGGGGTTGGTTCTGAATCCCGTACACGGACCCCCCGCAGATGTAGACATCCCGACCCACCTGCACACACACACACACAGAGAGCAAAACCATTAGGTTCCGCGCACATAATTTACATTCACAATTATTCAGTCTTCAAACATACACGAAGGGGAACATTTTTTTTCGGCGTGCACACATTTAAAATAAATCGTCGGTGAAAGTCAGAAACCTCGTAACACGATTTTTTGTTTGGTTGTAAATGTGTACTTAGTTGGAAATGGCAGCCTGAGACAGACATGCTGGGACCTAATTTATTTTTACTTAGGTGCATAACAGCAGCATGACGCATCTGTGCTCATATGATGGGAGACTGAGCAATCGATGACAAAGAAACCATCAGTTTTTTGAGAAAAATCGGGCCCATCTGGATTTACAACAACAAAAGAATCCTGTAAAATCAATAACAATAACATCCAGTAAGATTATGAATATTGAAACCAACCTTTCGTAAAACTGTACAAACAGTTCCCCCACCTTCTGGAAAACACAAGCGCCTAATGATCCGAAAAATATTGTCAGTGAAATTTAAAAAACTTGTATCTCAATTTTGGCATTTTTGAGAAAAATGTATTTTTTAAAAAACATTAACCGCGTTTACCACCATTGATTAACTATGATGAATATGTTTGTTCAAGACATTGCGAGTTTAGTCCTGCATTTTGTTAAAATTAGTTATTTTTTAATTTTTTTGTTACACTTGAAAATAACGAAGATACGAGGTTCCTGTCCTTAACTAGATCTGAATTTGGAACTTACGAGTTTTTCTTCTATTTTCACAACCTCATTTACCCCAGATAGAAAGTCGTTAGAGATACGAGCTTTTGGTGGAAGGTGGCGGGAAAAAAATTAGAGAGCTGACTAAAACCCCCCAAAAATCGAGATAGGAGGTTTTTTGAATTTCACCGACGATATGGTAATAATCATAATAATAATAAAGAAAGCTTATATAGCGCACATTCCAGGCTAGATGCTCATGGCGCTTTACAAAAAATACATTTAACCAAATCACATCAATACTCATGCTCGCACGCACACAAGCACACACACTGACGAACACAGCATATCATTTACATGCGCATGCACACATACATATATATGTACGTACGTGTGTGCATAACATACATACATACATACACAAAGACACAAACACACACATGCATGCACACTTATGCCTACACACGCACGAGCACACACACGTAAACATGCGCACATGCACAAGCACATGCCAGTGCGCGCATGCGCGTACGACCATACACACTTTCTGTCTCCCACCTTTCCCATGCCCTTCCTCATCCGCACACGCTTTCATTCTCACAATCCGATCATGGTGGACAGTAGTGTTCAGAGAATAGATGGGTTTTCAGGTTGGTTTTGAAAACTGACAGGGAGTTGGAATGTCTGAGAGACAGAGGGAGTTTGTTCCAAGTAGCTGGGGCCTGAAAAGAAAAGGATCTCTCGCCATACATTTTCGTTTTAATAGCTTCATGAGTACTCCTGGAAAATTTATAAAATCCTGCAAGGCAGGGGTCCAGGTCAGCTCGCCCAGGCCCCGGCGGAGTGCAGGGACAGCGCCCCTCCTGGGGGTTCCAGGGGGGCAATGCCCCCTGGAAGCTGAAGGGAAACAACAGTTTCCAATGTAGCTGACAGACTCTCGTTGCACTTTCACTTCCGGTTAAACTTCATGACCTCTTATAACCAGCGAAATGCATCTTCTCAAATTATCATAATCCGGCGACGCCGACTCCAGGCAATAAAAAAAATCCTGAACTTTCAGGACATCCTGAAAGCAGGAGCATCCATGCATCTTCGTCTCTTGCACCACCAACCTGGACAAAGCCGAAGGCGCTGCGGGGACTAGGTAGGCCAGAGTTGGGGTCGGCAGCGGCGGTGTTGACCTCGGTCCACGTGTTGTGGGCGAAGGAGTAGTGGTGCAGGACGTGCACAGGCAGCGCCATGTGGAGTCTGCCCCCTCCAAACAAGTAGAAACTAGGCACATAACACGAATCAGATATACACAGTGAACATACAGTGGAACCTCCCTTATGATTATGAGACTCCCTCCCATATAAGACCCACTTCTTCGGAGACATTGCCCTTCTTTGTAAGTATCAAAACTACCTCCTTTATAAGACCCCTCCCTTATAGGACCTCATTTTGGATGATTTTTGAAGGTCTTATATTAGGTTATAAGGGAGGTTTCTACTGTAATAAACTGAAAAAATATCTGTAAAACTCACCTGCAAATACTGTTTATATGGCAAACCCTGTAAGCTTTTTTTAAAACTAAACCACACAAAAGCCCAAATGTGATTTTGGGGGGCATTTTTTCATGGTAGAAGCTTGCCTTAAGTCAAAATTGGAGGGACTGAAAATGTATTTTGAGACACACTAGTGGAACCTCCCTTATAAGGCCTCCCATTATAAGACTCCCTCCCACATAAGACCTACTTCTCAGAGACATTGCCCTTCTTTGTAAGTATCAAAATTACCTCCTTTATAAGACCCCTCCCTTATAAGGACCTCATTTTGGATGATTTTGGAAGGTCTTATATTAGGTTATAAGGGAGGTTCCACTGTAATAAATTAAAAAAAGAATCTGTAAAACTCACCTGCAAATATTGTTTATATCATATATGGCAAACCCTGTAAGTTTTTTTAAAAACTAAACCACCCAAAAGCCCAAATATGATTTTTTGCATTTTTTCATGGTAGAAGCTTGCCTCAACCCTTTCATCACCAGCCATATTTTAGCCAAATATGTTCATTGAAATTACCTGGGTACGAGAACAAAGTTCAATTTGTAGTATTGGGGATTCTTCTGTGACATATATACAAGTAAGGCCTATCCTTACTTCCCAAAACGAAGAGAATATGGTCTTTGGGTAATAGACCCCAGTTTTATGCCTTTTTAGTGATATAGGTGTTAATTCACCTGTGGTGCTCTCTAAATTGCTGGACTTTGACGGTTGAATGAAAGGGTTCAGTTTAAAATTGGAGGGAATGAAAATGTATTTTGAGATACACTGGTGGAACCTCCTTTATAAGACCTCCCATTATAAGACTGACTCCCTCCCACTTAAGACCTACTTCTCTTTGTAAGTATTAAAATGACCTCCCTTACAAGACCTCTCCCTCATTAAGACCTCATTTTGGATTGATTTTTGAAGGTCTTATAAGGGAAGTTCCACAATATTAAAAATAAAACTCCCTTATTAAGACCCCTCCTCATAAGACCTCATTTTGGGATGATTTCCGAAGGTCTCTAAGGGGAGGTTCCACTATATTAAAATTAACTCCCTTATAAGACCCCTCCCTCATAAACCTCATTTTGGATGATTTTTGCAGGTCTTATAAGGGAGGTCCACTGAATTCAATTACCTCCTTATAAAGACCCCTCTTCATGCGACCTCATTTTAGGATGATTTTTGAAGGTCTTATAGGGAGGTTCTTAAGGGAGGTTCATTTTAATACAGTGGAACCTCCCTTATAAAGACCTTCAAAAATCATCAAAATGGGGGTCTTAGATGGGAGGGGTCTTATTAAGGGAGTAAATTTAATAGGTCTTACAAGGGAACGTTCCACTGTATTAAAAACCTCCCTTTTAAGACCCTCCTCGTAAGACCTCATTTTGGAATGATTTTGGAAGGTCTTATAAGGACGGAGTCTCCACTGTATTAAAATTACCTCCCTTCATTAAGACCTCATTTTGGATGATTTTTGAAGGTCTTATAAGGAGGTTCCAATGTATTAAAATAACTCCCTTATAAGGACCCCTCCCTCAATAAGACCTCATTTTTGGATGATATGAAGGTCTTAATAAGGAGGTTCCACTGTATTTTAAAATTACCTCCCTTTAAGACCCCTCCCTCATAAGACCTCATTTTGGATGTTTTGTGAAGGTTTATAAGGGAGGTTCCACTGTATTAGCCAATAGTGTGAGTTATTACTAAGACCTTTTTATTAGAAAGATGATTAAATGGGGACCCGAATATCACTGTGAGTTATCCAGTGTTTTGAGTTATCCATATCTTTGGCTTAAGGCTGTTTGTCAGTGTCAGACCAATTGGAATATTAGCTAGAACACAAGGAACATCAAAATTGATGTGCTTTATGCTCTGCATAGTCAGTAGTGATGTACAGAGGATCGAAAAGTGATAGGACAAACTGTCTGAGAACAAAGAGAAATCAATAGTGACATTGTCCTGGGCTGGCTCTTGGAGGAAATCAGTAAGACCAAAGCGTGTCAGTGTTAAAAATGTAATAGAAATTGTCATGACAGGGAGAACACAATAGCAGAAGAGATTTCAATTTCAAAGGTCAATGGGATATGGACTGGGCCTCGGGACTCACTGCATAGTTCAGGAATTGGGAGTGGCGGGCAAAGTGGTTTCAAGGAAACTGTCCGGGGGTTCCAGGGGGGGCCGGAAGAAAATTCAATAAATGAGATGAGAAATTTTCACTTTTTTAGGCCATTTTCAATGCATTTCTTAATAATTTAGTTTCAAACTGTTTTCGCGGATGCCCACAATTCGCGGGATGGTCTTCTACCATGCTGATAGTATTGCAGGGATTGTCTTAGCCGTGACAAGCTCCTAGCATAGCATCATCATGGTTTTTAATCAAAAGTTTAATCTTTTTTCAGTTCTTGACCTCGGCTCATATCATGAGATAAACAACTGTTTTCATTATTATAAAGAAGTAGATAATGGGAACTTTTCCACATTGATAAACTTAGCCAAAACAAAGTCAATGGCATTTAGTGTTATGAGAAATCGGAGTCAGTGTTATCTTTGCATTGGGTACATTAGTTTTTAAATTAGTAAGTTTAAACCCGTTCACGCCAGCCATTTTCATCCAAAAATCTCATTAAATTTACTCTGGGGTAGAGAACAACAATCCATCTGCAGTATTGGGTATTCTTCTGTGACATAAATATAAAAAAGGTCATCCTTATTCCCCAAACTAAGCAATAGGGTTCTTTGGATAACAGACCTCAATGTGATGATTTTCGTGAATAGGTGGTTTCACCCTTTCACCGCCAAGTCGCATTTTTGCACACAATGGTTTAACACCCAGTCACTTAAAAGGCATGCACGCCACGGGTAAAATCGAAGGTGAGGTCTACACACACCGATCTCCCCCCCCTCCCCTCTCACCCCGAAGATCCATTTTCTATAATTGGTTGAGGTAA
>CM065708.1:23688153-23707547 GCA_017654935.2 Phymorhynchus buccinoides | reverse complement strand
TCCCACATAAGATCTACTTCTCTGAGGCATTGCCCTTCTTTGTAAGTATTAAGAATTACCTCCCTTATAAGACCTCCCATTATAAGACCTCCCATTATAAGACTCCCTCCCACATAAGACCTGCTTCTCTGAGACATTGCCCTTCTTTGTAAGTATTAAAATTACCTCCCTTATAAGACCTCCCATTATAAGACTCCCTCCCACATAAGACCTGCTTCTCTGAGACATGGCCCTTCTTTGTAAGTATTAAAATTACCTCCCTTATAAGACCTCATTTTGGATGATTTTTGAAGGTCTTATAAGATCCACTGGAGGTCCCACTGTACCATATCGCATGTCGTGCTTTTTTCCCCTTTGGGCCTTGTCATTTATGCAAATGAGGCTTTATGTCGAAAATTATCTCCCCCTGTCTCGTGACCTGAGATGCGAAAGCCACCTACTTAAGATTACCGCCCTTGCCTGTCAGGAACTAGTAGTATATAGTCACAGAAAATTATCTCCCCCTGTCTCGTGACCTGAGATGCGAACGCCACCTACTTAACATTACCGCCCTTGCCTGTCAAGAACTAGTAGTATATAGTCACAGAAAATTCTCTGCCCCTGTCTCGTGACCTGAGATGCGAACGTCACCTACTTTAGATTATCACCCTTGCCTGTCAGGAACTAGTAGTATATGTAGCCACAGAAAATTGTCTGCTCCTGACTCGTCACCAGGGGGCATGGGCAGTTCGGGCCTAAAATTGTCGCCCTTCCGTGTCGGCAAGGAGTAGTATAAAGGCTCATTGATTTCTGCCTTAACCCTTTCCCCGCCAACGTGGCATTTTTGCACCACAATGATTTAACACCCATGTCACTAAAAGGCATCAAATTGGGGTCTGTTATCCAAAGACCCTATTCTCTTTATTTTGGGAGGTAAGGATAGGCCTTACTTTAAATATGTCACAGAGGAATCCCAATATTACAGACAGATTTTTTTTTCTCTACCCAGGTAAGTTTAATGGAAAGTTTTCGCTGAAAAATGGCTGGCGGTGAAAGGGTTGATATTCTAAATAGTTATGTATGTTCTGTGTACCATGCGTTTCATCTGTGCGTTCTGAAGTGATCTCATCTAATCAAACGTTTGCCTTTCTTAGTCCTTCCATTTTCGGAGAGATGGACCCTCATGATCGTCATCGGTAAGGGAAAACGATTGGCTGCTTCTGCTGCGGGATTATTACAGGAAAAGAGGGAGAAAACTGTCAGGGAAAGCGGATGGATTATGTTGCGCGGTACTTTCTTTCAATTTCAGTTCAGTTTGCGTAGTGAATTTGCAATTTTCGTTTTTGCTTGTTATTCATTTTGTCCAAAATCCTTTCCTCATTCTTGTTTTTGTTTTCATGATGATGACGATGTCATGATATGATGATGATGATGATGATGACATATACAGGGCTCCCAATCGTCCCGCAAAACAAGGGGTTCCAAGGACTGACCTTCACTTACAGTATAGAGGGTCCTAAGAGGCGGGATAGAGGGTCCTAGTGGCATTGCAAATGCTAAAAATAATTTTTCTAATGCATCCCTGGGACCCCCTGCACCTTCTTTCAAAGGGTCCTGGAGAATTTTAATGCTTCATAGACCCCCAAATGGGGGTCCCCGGGAGCCCTGCATATACATTTTCTTCTTCTTTTCTTTTATGTTGAAGCGTTTCCTTGGGGAAGTAAAACAAGGTCGTCTTTTTTCTGTACTGGGTGTGGGATTTGCGTTTGAGAGTCAGGATTTTTTTTCTCTGTATTCCCTGTGTATTTTTAAAAAATGATAAACAAAACAAAAAGAAAAACCCAGCTGTTGTTTGAAATCATTGTAAGTTGGTTTGGCGTTGCGGAGAAAGGGCACATGTATGGTTTTCATTATTTTATTTTCAGGCTGTTTTTTTTCTTTCTTTTTTGGTGTTGCTTTTGGCACGCATTTCATTCTTGTTTCCTATTTGCAAGAGAGGAGAACTGCGAGAAGTTTCGGTACAAATTACATATCCGTAAAATGTGGACTATAAGCCGCTACTTTTTTTTAATTAACTTTCCCCCCATGCGGCTTGTCTGTGGGATTTTTCCAATTTCATGTTTACCAGTGTTATGGAATCTTTTTCCTTCCACATCCTCCAGCCTGTGTCCTAAGCTTCATTGTAGCTCACAACTGGTTTTGACACTTCATAGATTTATAGAAGTGTCTCAGAGCATTAATTTTTGTGTTGTTTTCAGCTCATGTATTGATTTTCTGTGGTGAGGAAGGCAAAATCTACTGTTTTTCTTTGACTTTGTGAACCTTTTTTGTTTGAGTAATTTCCCTGCGGCTTATAAACTGCTGCGGCTTACGTGTGGACAAATACTCAATATTCTGTCAGTTTAAGGGATGCGGCTTATTGGCTTCTGCAAAGAACACCTTTTGCAAGAATGAATGCCCTTGGTGGGTGGGGGAAGATGGTTGAGTACTGACCAAACAAGGGAATAACTCTCACCAATAACCCTATTTGAGGCCACTTAATGGCTGCCTTTTGCAAGAGTTAATGCCCTTTGGGATACTGACCAACAAGGGCTTAACTCTTGCTGTCAAGGGCGTTAGTAACCCTAGTTGCAGTGGCCAATATACAGGTGCGCCTTATACATGTAGTCCAGTTTTGACGTATAATGGTAGACCTAACGGTTGTGTCACTGCAGTTAGTTATGTGAATAAAGAGACGAATGTAATGAAAGCATAGGAAGAGGGCAAGTTCTGATTGCCTCTGTCTCCCTCCCTACCTTATGCAGACTGTCTTTCTCTCCCGTCTCTCTCTCTTCTCCCTCCCTTTCTTTCTGTCAGTCTGTCTTTCTGTCTCTCTCTCTTTTTCTCACTCAGAAAGGGGTTTTGGCCTATTCTGATAAAAATTTCGCATTCGCATTCACTTGTGATTTTGTATTCTGAATATAGTTTATCTCTCTGTTTGATTTGTTTGAAAATCCTTATTGTTTTAAATCAAGGCTTGAATATTCTCTCTCTCTCTCTCTCTCTCTCTCTCTCTCTCTCTCTCTCTCTCTCTCTCTCTCTTTCTCTCTTTCTCTTTCTCTCGCGAGTATTAACAATTATGCATGTGCGTATGCAAGTTTTATAAACCCATATTTCAGCCTATCTTTGTATTATGATATTAACTGTTTTGCTACCTTTGTGTTCAGCTCTGCGTGTGTAATAGTATGCCTTGCCATGTTTGTGTTCTGTGCTAGTATATATAAATATATATATAGTATGAAAGAAAAATCTCAGTGAATTCTAAGCCAGCTCCGTACCCCTACTCCGAAGGACTGAAAAGTTAGTGCATTTGAAATGCAGAATAATTTGCTTTGATAAAACTTTTCTGTGTCCAATGTCTTTATTTGTGAACCTCAGAAACAAAACCAGTTAACGTTAACTTTGAATAATGTTCCGTGTCCCCCCCAAAAAAAAATAAAAAAATTTTATATATAAAAAATATATAAACGTACAAGAATTGAAGAAGAAAAAACAACCACACCATTAAACTTTCCTCTTATATACTTTCTTTGTGTCCAATGTATAAGTTTGTGAACCTAAGAGAGAAACTCAATAAATTTAATTTTAACTTTACGATTTGTTCTGTGTTCTGAAAAGAATAAAAGAAAATAATGTGCTGATTTACTTTTTTCAAAAATACATATATATATATATATATATCAAGGACAGATTGGTAAGTAAGTAAGTAAATAGGTATGTGAGAGAGAGGAAAAGAAGAGTTATTATTTATTTTATTAAACAGCTTTCTCTTTATTGTTTTATATTGTGTTATATTTATGCCATTTATCCAAAATCAAAAACAAATAAGTGAAAAAAACCCTTTTATTTTCAGGATGTGTATGAGTCGCCTTCAATACAAGATGCCATGTAGCATTTAATCAGTCATATTGTACAAGTTTTGGGTAAAGGTAAAGATGTGCACCCCTCCTCCATTTCTCGGTTGTTTCCATTTTTTCGTTCTTGCCTTTCTTACTACAGATTGAGTACTTCATCCTCTATCATCTTATATATATTTTCGAAATCTGTCTGTGTGTCTGTCTGTGTGTGTGTCCCTTATGCACGGCCACAGTTCTCAACCGATCGACACCAAATTTGGTATCAAGCATCCTTGGAACCCTCCGAAGGTCATGCCGTCCTTACTTTTCGGAAACCTCCGCCAAGGGGTCATGGGGAGGGGGGGGGGGCCCCACCACACGCAGCTCCACACGCACTTGTTTGCTATATTTAACACTGATTTTCATCCATTTACATAATGAAACATGCATTCAATAATAGTAGAAGATAAAGGCAAGACGGAAAAACGCAAAGAACCAGGACTGACAAATGCTCCGCGATGTACTGCACTACATAGGGTGTGTGTGTGTCTTATTAGGTAATGGCCTTTATCATGACTGCAATTAATTATTCAACAAAGATAATTAGCTCAAAAGGTTCATGTTAATGTTTGGTAAGAAAGGCAAGTGTGAAAATGCGGGGAGAGCTGAGAAATATAGGGGAATGGGGGGGGCACATCTTGACCTTTACCAAGTTTAAAAAAAAAGAATTTTCAAATGGAATGCGTCCTGCTGGAACTATCTGTTTATAATGTGTAATCTAATGTAAAATGTTTGATATAATGTTTGGCGTAGAGTGGCACAGAGGTAACGCGTTCGCCTTGCGTCAAGTAAACTCGAGTTTGAACCTGGGTACAGGGGATTTTTCCTCTCACTTTGCACTAGGCCTCACGGTATGAGTCGCCCTCAATGCAAAAAACACCATGTGGCATTTCGTCAGCCATGTTCTGCTTGGCCTATGTGTTCAGTGTGTAATGTAATGTGTACTGTTTGATATAATGTGTCATGTAAAGAGTACAGTACTGCATGTGTTCAGAGTGTAATGTAATGTGTACTGTTTGATATAATGTGTCATGTAAAGAGTACAGTACTGCATGTTTTCAGAGTGTGTAATGTAATGTGTACTGTTTGATATAATGTGTCATGTAAAGAGTACAGTACTGCATGTTTTCAGAGTGTGTAATGTAATGTGTACTGTTTGATATAATGTGTCATGTAAAGAGTACAGTACTGCATGTTTTCAGAGTGTAATGTAATGTGTACTGTTTGATATAATGTGTCATGTAAAGAGTACAGTACTGCATGTTTTCAGAGTGTGTAATGTAATGTGTACTGTTTGATATAATGTGTCATGTAAAGAGTACAGTACTGCATGTGTTCAGAGTGTAATGTAATGTGTACTGTTTGATATAATGTGTCATGTAAAGAGTACAGTACTGCATGTTTTCAGAGTGTGTAATGTAATGTGTACTGTTTGATATAATGTGTCATGTAAAGAGTACAGTACTGCATGTTTTCAGAGTGTGTAATGTAATGTGTACTGTTTGATATAATGTGTCATGTAAAGAGTACAGTACTGCATGTTTTCAGAGTGTGTAATGTAATGTGTACTGTTTGATATAATGTGTCATGTGAAGAGTACAGTACTGCATGTCTTCAGACTGTGTAATGTAATGTGTACTGTTTGATATAATGTGTCATGTGAAGAGTACAGTACTGCATGTCTTCAGACTGTGTAATGTAATGTGTACTGTTTGATATAATGTGTCATGTGAAGAGTACAGTACTGCATGTCTTCAGACTGTGTAATGTAATGTGTACTGTTTGATATAATGTGTCATGTGAAGAGTACAGTACTGCATGTCTTCAGACTGTGTAATGTAATGTGTACTGTTTGATATAATGTGTCATGTGAAGAGTAAAGTACTGCATGTCTTCAGACTGTGTAATGTAATGTGTACTGTTTGATATAATGTGTCATGTAAAGAGTAAAGTGCTGCCTGTTTTCAGGATGTGTATGAGTCACCCCCAATACAAGACGTCCTGTATTATTTCATCTGTCATATCGTGTTTCTTTGACTCTGCCTTTTCCCTTTCCTTTCTGTCACCTACTGTCTTTCTGCCTTTCCGTGTCCATTCTCCTCCTGCCATTTTTCAAGCTACTCCTTCAAAAAGGTTTCCTCCAGCCGAAGTCAGATTTGCTGGGCCTAACTATATCTTAGTTAGGCGCATAACGGCAGCATGACGCATCTGCGCTCATAATTGAAAGGAAACTGTCTGAGCGATCGAAGAAGAAGAGGAAGATATTGTGCTTGAAATTTTTGTTCAGAATGTGTGAACTGTAATGTGTAATGTGTTATTCGGTTTTTGGTGTTTTTTTTGCTGTCCCATCTTCTGGGCTGTACAGTGGCGCTGCTCCCATGCCACTCATTCCAAGTCCCAACTCGCAGCCACACCCCAGCTTGTTCAAGTCGCAGAATCTGAAACCCAGCAGTCCAAGGGGAGCGAATCTATGTTAGGCCGTCAGGAGGCAACCAGCCTAGGAGACGCTGCACTGCTGAGTTCCGCGGAGCCTGTTCAGGACACCACCTACTAAGCCCCCTACTGATGACAATAATGTCTTAGTCGTGGAGCCAGCGCGAGTGAGGTCCTCCTCCGAGGGCACCACCACGTCCGTCCACTGACAGCTCCCCAGAACACACTGATCCCCATGACTTTGACCCGAACGCACCAAGGGCATAGACTGGATTGGTAATCGAAACTGAGGTCACCATGAGAGCAGGGCATGCAAGGCCACAGAATTTGATACTTTTTTCTCTCCAATTTGATGATTGATGGAAATGAGGCGGATGACAATGATGATGATGATGCTATGGAGTTCCATATCGGTCTGAGACTGTGTGACAGGGCTGTATTCTATGCTTCCTTTCATTATGATATCCCGGCGTTAACCAGGCCTGAGAACACCTGCAGTGTTGGTCATGAAATTCAGAGCAACACTCTCAGAATCGCATCCGTTAAGCGGATGAAGCTCGACTGTGTGGTTTCAGTCTTCCCATTGAGCCCATAGCCACTCACTCTGGGTAGGAGTCGGTCCAGGACCAAAAAAAAACCTCGCCTCTGATGGGATTCGAACCCGTGACCTCCCAGCCAGTAGTCCGCAACTTTACCACTACGCCACGGCGGCTGGTTGTGTAATGTGTGATTTGTAAAGTGATGTGTAATATCATGTGTAAATTAAATACCGCATGTTTTCAGAATGTTTATGAGTCGCCCCCAATACAAGACATGATGTGTAATGTGTAATGTTTCTTTGATTGGATGTAATGTGTAATGTTTGTTTGATTGGATGTATCGTATATTATATATAAAGCATGTTTTTCAGGATGTGTATTGAGTCGCCCCCAATACAAGACGTGATGTGTAATGTGTAATGTTTCTTTGATTGGATGTATCGTATATTATATATAAAGCATGTTTTTCAGGATGTGTATTGAGTCGCCCCCAATACAAGACGTGATGTGTAATGTGTACATGTAATGTTTCTTTGATTGGATGTAATGTGTAATGTTTGTTTGATTGGATGTATCGTATATTATATATAAAGCATGTTTTTCAGGATGTGTATTGAGTCGCCCCCAATACAAGACGTGATGTGTAATGTGTAATGTTTCTTTGATTGGATGTAATGTGTAATGTTTGTTTGATTGGATGTATCGTATATTATATATAAAGCATGTTTTTCAGGATGTGTATTGAGTCGCCCCCAATACAAGACGTGATGTGTAATGTGTAATGTTTCTTTGATTGGATGTGTCATATATTATATATAAAGCATGTTTTTCAGGATGTGTACGAGTCGCCCCCAATACAAAACATCGTGTGGCATTTCATCAGTGGTTTCCTTCTGGATCTCTGCGTTCAGAGTGTGTGATGTTTAATGTGATGTGTAATGTTTCTTTGACGTAATGTGTTGTATATTATATATAAAGCATGTTTTTCAGGATGTGTACGAGTCGCCCCCAATACAAGACGTCGTGTGTCATTTCATATGTGGTTTCCTTCCGGAACTATGCGTTCAGAGTGTGTGATGTTTAATGTGATGTGTAATGTTCTTTGATGTAATGCGTCATATATTATATATAAAGTATGTTTTTTCAGGATGTGTATGAATCGCCCCCAATACAAGACGTCGTGAGGGACATTTCGTCAGTGTGTAATGTGATGTGTAATGTTTCTTTGACATAATGCGTCGTGTTATGAGTAAACTAAAGCATGTTTTTCAGGATGTGTATGAGTCGCCCCGCAATACAAGACGTCGTGAGGGACATTTCATCAGTGGTTTCCTTCTGTGATCTGTTTGTGTGTGTGATGTTTAATGTGATGTGTAATGTTTCTTTGACGTAATGCGTCGTGTTATGAGTAAAGCATGTTTTTCAGGATGCGTACGAGTCGTCCGCAATACAAGACATTGTGAGGGACATTTCATCGGTGGTTTCCTTCTGGATCTATGCGTTCAGAGTGTGTGATGTTTAATGTGATGTGTAATGTTTCTTTGATGTAAATTGTAATGTGACGTGTTATGAGCGCTCTGAGCTCTTTGGAGAAAGAGCGCAACAAATATCTATTACTGGCTCACTCATTTGTTAACACGAAGTGAGTCTATAGTATGATAGTTGTTCGGTTGTGTGTATGTGTGTGTGTGTGTGTGTGTGTGTGTGTGTGTGTGTGTGTGTGTGTGTGTGTGTGTGTGTGTGTTGTGTCCATGGTCTAATCTCCAAACTTTAACGTTGGCATTTTCTCGGGAAATTCAAGGCGTACATTGTTCAAACTTTGCACACATATAGATGTCTATGCAAGCTTTCAAACAATAATGATTTGAATAATTAAATACTTAAAACAACACTGTAACCGGATAACAAACAGATAACATTTTAGATTAGTGTGTTAGAGAGTATTCAACAGGCAACATGATTTAAGAAGCTCATCAACACTGAAAGCCTCGATAGCTCATTGGTAGAGTGTCTGTCTGTCATGCCAATGGTTCCGGGTCCGATTCTTGGAACGGGCACTTAAAAAAAAAAAAGTTGTATCCATTATCGATCGTTTCATTTGTACTTTAAAATGTTATTGGCAATCTTGTACTTTAGACACCCCCCTCAATCTTTGTTTGTTGTCCCACATGTTCCTGTTCGTATCAGCCTTGAAGGCTTTGCCTCTTGTTATTATTATTATTAATATGAGTAAAACATGTTTTTCAGGATGTGTATGAGTCGCCCGCAATACAAGACGTCGTGTGGGATTTCATCGGTGGTTTCCTGCTGGAACTATCTGTTCAGCATCGTGGGAAACGGAAGGTGAGTGTGTTAGTTCCCCATCCCTCTAGTTTCAATCTGGCATGTCCTCAACTCATCTGTTCAGCATCGTGGGAAACGGAAGGTGAGTGTGTTAGTTCCCCATCCCTCTAGTTTCAATCTGGCATGTCCTCAACTCATCCGTTCAGCATCGTGGGAAACGGAAGGTGAGTGTGTTAGTTCCCCATCCCTCTAGTTTCAATCTGGCATGTCCTCAACTCATCCGTTCAGCATCGTGGGAAACGGAAGGTGAGTGTGTTAGTTCCCCATCCCTCTAGTTTCAATCTGGCATGTCCTCAACTCATCTGTTCAGCATCGTGGGAAACGGAAGGTGAGTGTGTTAGCTCCCCATCCCTCCAGTTTTAATCTAGCATGTCAGGGCTCCCATGGACCCCCATTTGGGGGTCTATGAAGCAATAACATTCTAAAGGACCCTCTAAAGGTGGTCCCAGGGATGCACTAGTAAAATTCTTTTTAGCATTCGCAATGCCACTCAATGGGACCCTCTATCCTTCCTCTAGGACCCTCTATCCTGTAAGTGAAGGAGTCCCTGGGACCCCTTGTTTTGCGGGACGATTTATTTGGTGAGCTTTGGTGTGTCAGTGATGTTACATTGCAAAATGTCGTTCACACTTTGTTGTTGTTGTTGTTATCTGTTGTTGTTGTTGTCTTACCCTGTGTTGGCCTTTTGGGGACCTTCCCCAATGCCAGCTGTGTTCTCAAATCCCTTTGGCCGAGAGAGTGGGGATGTACCCTGGGCAAGGCTTCTCCACTGGAAACAAAATTCTCGCCCAGCCCACCAGAATAGTATCTGCCCCCTCTGCTATCTGGCAATCATGGTCAGAAACGACTGACTGGCATACACACACACACACACACCCTGGCTTAAAGACTCCAGGGATCATCCCAACAGCCGAAGCTCTTGAACACTATGGTACAAATGCACCAGCTAGGGATGAGAACATTACATGTGTGACTGTTTTTGATTACCCCACCACGTGGGCAGCCACACTCCGACTTCAGAGGATATTCACACTTTAAAAATTGAACTGTTTTTGGAAACGTTTGGGTAAAAATATAGTATACTAGAATAAATCTCAAAAGGTTCGCCGAGTTTCGGAAGTTAATTTGACATCTTTCTACCATGTTTCTGAATCGTCGATTTTATGAATTATGCGCAGTCTCCAGGTTGAAGATTAAAAAAAAAAAAAAAAGTACATCAGTAGTTCTGTCGTGACTCTATCGTCAACGTCCGCGATGTACAGAACCAGAGATCCAGAAGTAAGAAAAAGAATGTAGAAGAGTGAGACTGCCAGAACAAATTAAAAAAATATTCGTTGTACAAATCATGTCATAAAAAAGACAACTGATAGAGCCAATCTGGCTAAAAGGGTCTGGGGATATAACTCTCTTGACTGTGTTAGAGGAAAAGCCAGCATATCAGAGTTATTCGTCTTCATCTGATGATGTCAAGTCAGTATGTGATACGTTAGATGGCAGTCAAGAGGTTAATAAGACAAAAAAGTTTCCTTCGACAATTGTTATAATAGTGATAGTGTGGCCTTGTTTTCGTAGCCCACAGTGACCCAGTGTGACCTCTACTTGTTGCCATGGTGACAGTAGTAGTAGTAATAGTAGAAGTAGTAGTAGTACAAGTTGTGGAAGTAGATGGTTGTTATTGACTGTTATCTGTAGTTGCTGCTCACATTATAGGATTCCGGTAAATGTTCTTATTCTATTTTTTTTAAGCTGAACTAAAAAAACATCACAACGCTACACATTGTCACTATTCTATTTTTTGATATTGTTTATGTGTACAGCGCCCTGTAGCCTACATAGTAGGATGGGCGCTATGTATATGTTCTACATTATTATTATGTTGATGTTGTTGCAGCCTGAAGCCGCTGACCCAGGAGCGAGCCCTGCACATCCTGGGCTTTCAGCCGCCCTTTGAGGACATCAAGTTTGGGCCCTTCACCGGCAACATGACCCTGCTCAGGTTAGGTTAGCTTAGGTTAGGTTAGCTTAGGTTAGGTTAGCTTAGGTTAGGTTAGGTTAGGTTAGGCAGGGATGGGAATTGTCCGCCAAACAGCAAATTTCCGCGGAAATAACATTGCCATTCCGCCGAAAGAATGTCTGTCCACAATGTTGTTTTAGGGCTTCAATGACCAAACAAGCTTCAGCATTACCCCCTGGACCTCTACTAGGGGCCTTCTGCCGCCCCTAGACCTCCGCTTTTCAGCTTTTTTTTTTACTTTTCCAATTCCCATGCCTGTTAGGTTTGAGGCCACTGCCTTTTGCAAGAGTGAACACCCTTTTGGATACTGATCAACAAGGGTTTAGCTCTTGCCGTCAAGGGCGTTAATAACCCTAGCTAGTTGCAGTGGCCAATAGAACTCAGGGACTACAAAAATACAGTAGTAAGAAAGTAGAGAAACAAAATCTGAATTTTGTACCACACAAACAAATACACAAGTGCAGAGTGACGTTATTTTATCGACGAGACAAAGCAGAACGTGTAATATTTCAACACAGATGTCTTTTTTAAACAACACAGGCAACACAACATGTGATATTTCAAAACAAATGTCTTTCAAGCAACACAACATGTGATATGTCAACAAAAAATGTCTTTTTCAAACAGCACAACATGTAATATTTCAACAAAGATGTCTTTTTCAAACAACACATGTAATATTTCAACACAAATGTCTTTTTCAAACAACACAACATGTAATATTTCAACAAAGATGTCTTTTTCAAACAACACAACATGTGATATTTCAACAAAAATGTCTTTTTCAAACAACACATGTAATATTTCAACACAAATGTCTTTTTCAAACAACACAACATGTAATATTTCAACAAAGATGTCTTTTTCAAACAACACAACATGTGATATTTCAACAAAAATGTCTTTTTCAAACAACACATGTAATATTTCAACACAAATGTCTTTTTCAAACAACACAACATGTGATATTTCAACAAAAATGTCTTTTTCAAAAACAACACATGTAATATTTCAACACAACATGTAATATTTCAGCAAAAATGTCTTTTTCAAACAACACAACATGTGATATTTCAACACAACATGTAATATGTCAACAAAAAATGTCTTTTTCAAACAACACAACATGTGATATTTCAACACAACATGTAATATGTCAACAAAAAATGTCTTTTTCAAACAACACAACATGTGATATTTCAACACAACATGTAATATTTCAGCAAAAATGTCTTTTTCAAACAACACAACATGTGATATTTCAACACAACATGTAATATTTCAACAAAAATGTCTTTTTCAAACAACACAACATGTAATATGTCAACAAAAAATGTCTTTTTCAAACAACACAACATGTGATATTTCAACAAAGATGTCTTTTTCAAGCAACACAACATGTACTATTTCAACAAAGATGTCTTTTTTAAACAACACAGACAACACAACAATACTTCCCCTCTTCACAGTCCGAGTCGAGCAGTCTCTCTGAATTGTGTGTTAACTTTGGGAGGTGCGCCTTCTTCTTCTTCTTCTTCGATCGCTCAGACAGTTTTCTGTCAATTATGAGCGCAGATGCGTCATGCTGCTGTTATGTGCCTAACTAAGAAATAGTTAGGCCCAGCAAGTCCGACTTCGGCTGGAGGAGGAAATGTTTTTGAAAGCGTGTCTCGTGAAAAAAGGGCAGGAGAATGGACCAGGTAAGGCAGAAAGATAGTAGATGACAGTAAGCAAAGGGAAAAGGCAGAGTCAAAGAGAGTGACAGATTAGAGGAAGTTACGAGCACATAACTTCCAGAAGGTGGGGGAACTATTTATACAAAAGACCCCCCCGCCCCCCAGTATCCCCACTGGGGGCGGAATAGTGTGTCTTATAATCAGCATAAAATCACACACACACACATCACACACACACATACACACACACACACACACACACACACACACACACACACACACACACACATACACATCACACACACACACACACATCACACACACACACACACATCACACACACACACACACATCACACACACACACACATACACACACACGTCACACACACACACACACACACACACACACACACACACACACACACATACACACATACACACACACGTCACGCCACGCACGCCTACTGGTGCGCGCGCGCGCGCGCGCGCGTGTGTGTGTGTGTGATGTGTGTGTGTGTGTATGTGTGTGTGTGTGTGTGTGTGTGTGTGTGATGTGTGTGTGTGTGTGTGATTTTATATAATATGTGAAAATGCGGTAGTTATTTCTCGTCGTCTTCTCCCCCCACAGTACACGAATTCCCCTCATTCTGGCTCCTTTCAGTTTTCCACAGAGAGCTATTTGTTTCAAGTTATTTCCTTTAACAGAGGCAAATATTCATTGTGGTTAGGGATAGGAAAAGACCTTACAAGTGGTATGCCACCATAAAGCAATGTAAGCCTAATGGATCAAACACTTTAGCCCTTTCACCGCCAATGTCGCATTTTTGCACCACAATGATTTAACACCAATGTTACTAAAAGGCATAAAACCAGGGTCTGTTAATCCAATGACCCCATTTTCTTAATTTTGGGAGGTAAGGATAGGCCTAACTTTAAGCATGTCACAGAGGAATTTCCAATATTGCAGATTATTTATTTTTTTCTACCCAGATAAGATTATGAGACGACAACTGTGACGACACTCATGCCGCACTTGCTTGGCGCTATCCCGCCAGGCAAGTGGGGCTCTAAATAATGTAGTCCAGACCATGATTCACATTTCAACACATTTATTATTCATAGTAAAGCAACATCAAATTTGTAAAATACATCAATAAAGCATAGCAAACATTATTAAAATGATTTACCCTAAATGAACTACAGTACATGTTTGGCAATTTATGGGCACAGGTTTGGGAGGTAGGCGTGGCGGTACATGTTTAATCATGAAAACATCTGTTAAGCATACATTATGTCCAATAACATAATGTTCTGTGAAATTCCCTCCAGTCACCTGGCCCCGGGCTTTAGCAAACATTACCAGGCTCTCAAGCGTTCAGCTTGCCCATTAATGTCAGATCCCACTAGGCGTGTGGAGGCGTAAACCATCCAACGACACGGCTTTTAACAGGAGTCCACCTGTAGCACTTCGCGCCTCACGCACCAGTTCATGACATGATAACCTTGCCTCCCCTCGCAGGGGGATACCCAGGCTTCAGCAGACTGGAGGCGCCAGCATCCGTGAACCGAACCAAATCCATGGTTGTAAAGGGCTCCCCTCGGATACTGGGTTTTTGAAAAGATGTTATTTTATCATTTAGATTTGCAATTTTCAAGCCTTTAGTATGTAACTCTGTTTTGATGACAATTTTATTAGACATAGCCACGCCTACCTCCCGCCACTAAATCTGATTCACAGATTTCCCCAAACCTGTGATCTAGCACCGCAGAAAGCTCATAATGCCCTCTTGTAAACTTGCCCGGAAACGCTGGTTGCCCACAGCTGTGAGGTGTACCCCATCCTTATGGAGGCACTCCTCGTCGGCTGTGATCTGCGGGTGTTTGACCACCGAACCACCCTCACGAACTACCAGATGTCGGGCCTTGCGCTGACATTTGCTCATGGCCTTTTTGGCTCCTTGCAGAGACTTAGCATAGCGCCAAGTGATCCTGGGTAGCATGTCAGACCACACCAGGTGAGTATTGGGCATCCTGGCTCTTAGGTAAAGCACCACTGTCTCCAACTCTTGCAGCCATTCCCATGTAGAAGTGCGGCAAATGTCATTGGCCCCGAGGTGTAGGATCATATGAGCTGGTGGGTGCCCAGTGAGATTTTCATCCACCAAGCCTCTCAGCCCCGATATCTGAAGACCTGGCCTACCTACCCAGGTAACTGCGAGTGGAACTTTGAGCTGGTCATCCCTAGATTGTAGGTACGACTCAAGCCTGCTGACCAAACTTGAACCGACAATCCATATACCTGTAATAAATGTAGGATTTCTTAAGTGAGTGCATACCAATGTTAATAAAAACAACACCACCAATTACAAATGTTAAACCATGTTCAGCTTCCTTCCGGCGTAAACCAGTAGAAGTGATACACTTTGTAAAGCTAATACAACTGTTGGTAAAATTACACTTCAGTTTACTAGGTAGTCATGAGAGCAGTTAGCTTCTCTTCCCTGGCGTAACCAGTAGAAGGTTGGCTTCTCCTGCCAAGGCTGTGCTTCCCCGGCGTAAACCAGTAGAAGAGATACACCTTCAAAGGCTGTTAATATTAACCAAACTAACCATATCAAAAACAGGCTAGTTTACAATTACCTTCCCTCCACTTGTGTAAATGGGATTGGGAACATATCTTGTACGGCTGCGAATCATGTAGACCAAGTAGAAAAGAACAACAACAAAAACATTCATCATGTAACTAAGTCAGCATCGATCATGGTTAAAGTTGTTTTAACCTGGTGGGTCAGTAGGGTTGGCAATTATGGACTCCGAATGGTTACACTTATCATACCCTTCCTGGCGTAAACCGGTAAAGGTTATTGCCTCGTGGCAAGTTTGCAAATGACCCTCAACTTCATGACCTGCTAGCAGGACGGATGTATGTTTTGACTGCTTCTGAACGCCATCGACCCATCCTCATTATGACCTCAACGGAAACCCCGTTGTTTGCGGCAGTGGTTGCTGCTCCAATACGGAATGAATGCGATGAGAAACGGGCAGTGTTCCACCCTAAGAACCTGGAAGCTTTTTTCAGCACTGCCGTGAATTGGTAACGGGTAAGTGGTTTACCCCCTAGGTGGATGAACAGTGTATCATTTTGTGGGGGACGAACACTGAGGTAATTCCTCAAGGCGTGAACTGGACAAGCCGAAGGTGTGTCATCAACAGCTTTAACCTGAAGACATGATCCTTTGTTAAGCTGATCTGTTTTTGCACCTCGGATGTTGATCATGATTGACTCCTCGACCCTGATGTCTGATCGTACTAAGCCTTGCCTACCCCCAGGACAATTTTGTCCTTGACCTAAAAGCTCGCTCACCCGAAGGAAGCCAAAGAAGGCCAGTGAAAATGCAGCCCGGAAAAGCTGTTCTTCGTATGTGTTGTTGCAGACAGTCGAGAGGGCTCCCATCAGTTGCTTCAGCCTGTCGAAAGTTATGGGCAATCTGTTGTCACTTCGGCAATCAGACTTGGCGAAACCTTTCATCAGTTTTTGTAGAAGAAAGCTGTTGGTAGGATCTTCCCAACCGTTGAGCTTGTGTTTTAGTCTGATGCCAGCCAAGTATGTTTTTGCTGTCCCGCAAGACCTGCCTTGAAGTGATAAGCTTGCTGCAAACTGGGTGACCTCGTGAGTTGGGGCTGGCCAAGCTGTAGGTAAGTGGTTGGCAATCCTGAAGTCATCGAACAGTCTGACCCCCGTCTCATAAGCTGCATGCGTGGTTGGTGCAAATCCCGCAGTGACTAGTCTGTTAATCTCGTCTTTAATAGCAGCAGCTGTAGGCTGTCCGGGATTGCTGTTGGGTGTTCGTCTGCCCTCGGTGCTAGGGACCGGAACCGCTTGAACTGTGCACGAGACAGAGCATCGGCAATGTTGTTATCCTTGCCCGGTATATGCCTAGCTTTGAATAGCAAATTATTCTTCAGGCAGGTTAAGACAAGGAGACGTGTGAGGTGCATAGAGGGGGGTGAGCGTGTTGACTGTTTGTTGAGAATGTGTACTACTGCCTGATTATCGCAGTGTATAACAACCTTCTGGTTCTGTAATTTGTTAGCCCACAGTAGTACAGCCAGCACAATGGGGAAAAGTTCTTTGAAGGTAATATCTGGGCCTTGAGCCAGCCAACTAGCTGGCCATCTGCCACATGCCCATCGACCTTGGAAATAGGCCCCATAACCGATACTGCCAGCCGCATCTGTAAACAACTGAAGGGTGTCGCTGTCTTCCCAGTGATCACATAGCATGATGCTTCGCCCGTTGTAGCCATGTAAGAACTGAATCCAAATGTTCAAATCGTCCACCATTGCAGCAGTGACCCTGATGCGGTGATGCGGCAACTTAGCATGACAAGTTGCGTCGATGAGTCGTCGGCAGAAGGCACGACCGGGCACCACTGCTCTGCAGGCAAAATTTAATTTGCCGATAAGTGACTGCAGCTCTCGAAGTGAGGTCTTTGTTTTCGCCCGCATCTCATACAATCGTGCCAAAAGATCATCCACCTTATCCTGTGGCAACTGGACTTCCAACAACTCGGTATCTACCACCAGACCAAGGAACTTGAGTCTGGTTGCCGGTCCTTCTACCTTATCTGGGGCCACTGGAACACCGAGGTGGTTGAACAAGTCCAAAATCCTTGCGAGCAGTTGCTTCGCTCCCTCACGTGTTGTATCTCCACCACAGAAGTCGTCTAAATAATGGATTAAATGGCGGGACCCAGTGAATGAATGCGCACACCATTCAAGAAAAGTACTGAATTTCTCAAAAAGTGCACATGAAATAGAACAACCGAAAGGGAGGGCTTTGTCTACGTAATAAGCACCATCATGGAACATTCCCATCAAGGAGAAGTCGTCTGGGTGGAGCGGCAGGAGTCTGAATGCAGATTGTATATCAACCTTAATAAGGAATGACCCCGGGCCGAGGTGTCTTACCATGTCTGTTACTGCATCAAAACTGGTGTATGTCACTGATGTCTCTTCTGCTGGAATTCCATTGTTGATGGCACTGCCACGGGGGAATGACAAATCGAATATAAGCCTATATTCGCCTGGTGTGCTTTTCTCTACTAATCCGATCGGGGAGATAATGAGGTTTGATAGGGGCTTGCTGGTAAATGGCCCTGCCACGCGCCCAAGTTCCACCTCTTTCTTAAGTTTTTGATTCACGATTTCTGTGAGTCGTAGGGCTGAACCATGATTTTTTGCCTCCCTGGCTTCTCTACGACCGTTATACCCAATTCTAAAACCTTTACTGAAACCTTCTTTAAGTTGCTTTGCCACGTTCTTGTCAGGATATCGGCTGAGCCATATGTTAAGTTGTTCGATTACTAATGGCGTGATGGCTAGAGAGTTCAATGAACAAAATGGGGACTGGGCTGTGGCTGGTGTATGGTAATTACTTAAGTTTGGTTCCGAAACGAAAATTGTGCTGGCTGGGGTGTCTTGGCTGTGATGTGGGTGGTGCCTCTGGTTTTGGGACCTTTTCTTTCGCTTGGCAGACTGGTGCGGCGTGCAAGAGGCTGTGACATTCTGAGCAGCGGTGTGTGTACGAGCAGTTGGCCCGCTGGCATCCTCTTGGCCTGTTGAAGTAGTAACAAGGTTGGTCGCGATTCATCATCCGCCTGTGTTCGGTTGAGGGGACTTGGGCAGCCCCGCTTAGCTGGCTGTGGGTCTGGTTGGTGGTGCGGCAAAACAATTGTAACCACAGTTGGCTGTCGATCATACCCCATGGTCTGCTTGGGTCAGCCTCTTTGCGGGACCGGAATTGTTGGTCATATTGTGCCCATGCGTTGCCAGGGTTGTCTCTTGCCGCTCCTCTGACGAGTTCCATGTACGCCAACATACCCTGGAGTGCCTGCGGATGCTGCTTGAGGAACACTGACATAAAAACAAGGAAGGCCGATGTCCACTGTTCCAATGTGAGGCTCGATCTAGGACGCCGCTCCTGCTTTGCGACCAAACGACCTTGGTCATCCTGGACAAAGCAAGTTTGCTTGTCCTCAGGGCGTTCTAGGAATGATTTGGCCAGGAGCTGCGAAAGATCTATACACTTACCCGCAAGTATCTTATCTTGCAGATCACGAGAAACTGTGATCCCTAGTTCATCTAACCTCTGGCCCCGGCTGGCTGCCTGTTGTGTACTGAGAGCATCTTCTAAGGATTTGATTCTATTCAACAGCGAACAGTGTGCATCAGACTCAATACCTGAGGGTTGAAGCGTTGGGGCTGGTTGGTGTTGAGTGGCATCTGCCCACCAGGCTATGTCGGGGTCAACTGCCCCAACCCGTTCACCACTGCATGGCGGCGGTGGTGGTGGCGATTGCCGTGAAGCACTGGCGTCCTGTGGTGTTGGGGATGGACTTTTTTGCCCCCTTTTCTTGGGCAGCCTCTCTTGGATTGGTGACCGGCTTCTCAACCGAGCGGGTTGTTTGGTC